>OX465281.1:118861514-118924014 GCA_949987705.1 Thereva unica | reverse complement strand
TATTTTGGTAATTCTTATTTACAAAACAAATAAAGAACAATTTACGAATTTCAAGTAATAAATCACGAATTAATAACAAATTGAAGATTGAATTGAAATATTTTTGGCAATTTGTAAATCTAAGGTTGAATTTTATTGAATTTCTATTGGGGAAAATCTAATAATTGATTGCAAATAAATAGTAATTTGATTATTGGAAAAGTTATCTTTCAATTGAATCACACCCTTCCGGCACCTTTTTATTGAGTCAGAAATTAAATTGCTAATTCTGAACATTGGTCCTTCGAGCCGGATAGTGATTCAATAAGATAACTCAAGCCGCAAATCAGAAACATGGAAGAATTACTCGATTATCAAAAACGACTTCGAGAACGCATCGAGAAGGCATATCGCAAGTTTTCCAAGGATGGACCAAGTAGAAAAACGGAAACATACTTCCAAAAGAAACTCGACGGTCTCGATGACGACTGGAAAAAGTTCTGCAATAACGAGGAGAAAATTATCAGCAAGACGCTAAGTGAAGCCGAACACAAGCATCCATACTTCAAGGACGATTGGTACTCAGAAGTGGAAGAAACGTACATAAACACCTATTCCACAATCAACGAAGAATACCTCAAGATCCGTCCAGCCGCAGACCCAAGAGCCGAGTTTAGCAGTCGCTACTTGTATATACGCGTTTCGTTGTAATAAGTTTTATTCAAGTATCCACTCAGTTTCTGTTCTAATAATTTTAAGCACAGTGTTTTTGGTTACGTCACAATTTGGATTCTCACTACTACTATTAAATACACTTGGGGAATTTGGATTGTCATATCACGTATGTATACACTGTACACAGAAACAATTTTAAAAACATAGCCACACAAATATTGTGATATTAAAAATTATTTTGAATTTTTGTGAGA
The DNA here is from genome assembly GCA_949987705.1 of Thereva unica. NCBI lineage: Eukaryota > Metazoa > Arthropoda > Insecta > Diptera > Therevidae > Thereva > Thereva unica. The sequence goes on along the minus strand of OX465281.1, from coordinate 118,923,106 downwards.
GTATTAGGAGTTGATTCGATAAGGAAGTCTCCTATAATAAGTTGTATAATTAAAAACCGTTATGTAATTTTCGGTGTGACATAATAAAAAAAATAGAAAAATCTTAAACTAGTAGAATCAAAAACTATTAAATATAATAACAGATAAATGTTAAATAAACGTATTAAATAAAAGAATAATATTAATATAAAATATGTGAAATAAAAGTTTTTATTGGCAATATATATACATATATCACTTATATATTGCAATGAGATGAGGGAAGACGCAAAAGTTAGTACGTCCCCCATTTCACCGAGCAGTCATCAACAGATCTAAATAATAGTCAAATTGCTCACCATAGCAACGAGGTAAAACTTGCACGAATCTCAATACCCACATTCGCAGGCGACTATGCATCATGGCCAACGTTCTTGGATTTGTTCACCAGCCTCATACACAACAAAACATTATCAGGTGTTCAAAAACTCCAATATCTAAAGGCTCATTTATATGGGGAAGCATTGAGACTACTCAGCAATACATTGGTGAGCGATGCTAACTATGCACCTGCATGGAATCTACTCGTTGATACTTACGACAATAAGCGAGCATTATTAAAGGCACAGCTCGACATTCTACTCAGCCAACCGAAGTTAAGTCGCGAATCAGCACAAGGCATCAAGGAGCTGAAGACAAAGACCCACGAATGTCTCACAGCTATTGAGAATCTGAAAATCTCAACAGAGAATTGGGACCCTATTCTCATCCATTTTCTTGTACAGAAACTACCGACCGAAACTCACGAGCAGTGGGAGCAATCCCAAAGTACTAAGTCAAGGCAAACCATTCCGACATGGCCACAACTGGGTACTTTCCTCGAAACGAGATTCAGGACGTTAGAAGCTGTCAACAACCCATCAAACAGCAAGCATGAACCTCACGAAAGCAAGTCCAGAGAGCACCCAAGAAGAAGAACTCAAGCCTTCCACGTCGCAAATCAAAGCGTATGCATCCTGTGCAAAGGCGCACATGCCATAGGGAAATGCCCCAAATATGTGCAGTTAGGGGGCCGTATTTGGTTTCTCGATTCGATGGATCGACTCGACAAAAAAAGCTTCTCGATTTTCTTTAAGTTTCGTATTTGGTTTCACGACCAAATCGACAGCTAAGCGCAGCCATACAAAACCATCAAATTGGGTGGTATTACTTCAAGTCAGTAAACCACGTATATTTAATTATAATAGAAATTGTTAAAAGTTTATTGTATGCATAAATTAGGCTTTTTAATAATCGTCAAATGTCTTTATCGACACGAAAAGAGACGATATCGTGAAGCCAAATGCCAATTTTTATTTATCGACAGACGATAATGTCGACTCGAGAAACCAAATACGGCCCCAGCATCGATGAGGGATATAAAGCAGTTAAATCAAAGGATCTATGCATCAATTGCCTGAGAGCAGGCCATCGCTCATCACAGTGTCTCAGTAAAGGTAGGTGTTTCCAATGCGGAAAGACACCATACAACCTTACACAGAATCCAGTCAGCGAGTCAAACCAATAGCAGCGTTTCACCGCCCACAAGTCCAAACAATGAGGCACCAGCCAATCAAACACACACATACTTCGCTCAGGCAGTACCTTATGACTGCCGACAAGTACTATTGGCTACGGCGCTGGTCACCGTAATATCCAACTGGACGAGAGCAGGTCTGCAGAGTACTCATCGATCCCGGATCTCAATCCTCATTCATACGTGAGTCTGTGGTTCAAAATCTACACCTCAAAAAGGAGCCAGTACAAACAGCAGTAACCGTGATCGGTAACATGCCAGCCGGGAAGATCACAAAATGGGCTTCGCTGCAGCTAAAACCACGAAACCAACAGTCGAAGAACATCCAGGTCCAGGCACTGGTAATTAACAAAATAACTAACCCATTACCAAATAGTGAATGTTCCAGCAAGGATTGGGCTCATTTAAATGGTCTCGAATTAGCGGATCCAACATTCTACAAGCCGGGTCGCATTGACATCCTTTTGGGAGCAGATGTATTCCCCATGATCATCTTGGCCGGTCTAAGAAAGGGCAACGAGGGAGCCCCAGTTGGCCAAAACACGGTGTTTGGATGAATCATCTCTGGGAAGACCACTCCAGCTCACATATGGAAACATTCTTCACTCAGGTGACTCCTAACGATGAGCTAAAGAGATTCTGGGAACTGGAAGAGCTTCCACCAAGATCCAATTGGACAACCGAAGAAACCCGCTGTGAAAACCATTTCAAGAACAACGTCACTAGATGCAGCAACGGACGTTACCAAGTCCGGCTTCCATTTGTAACTGATAAAGTACAACTTGGCGCATCAAGACACATCGCGGTTCGAACATTGATGCAAATGGAGAAACGATTCCAACAAGATCCTGAGCTGAAAGCAGACTACGTCAAATGCATACAGGAATATTTGACGTTAGGACACATGGTGCCTACCACCACCCCAGAATCAGCACTTCAAAACCAATTTTTTTTTTATGTGAAAGTCTAAGCTCAGGTGTCACCCTTTGTACTACCAGTCCGTCATGTCTTACACGTCAACGTCAGGTGTCTGGTAGTAAGCTTAGCTCGAAGGATAGAGAAAGAATAAAACAGATTAGAGGGAGTCTGGGGGGTACATGAGGAGGTGGAGATGAACCTTGCGTTTAAACTCTTGGGTGTTATATGAGTTTGGGAAAACTGACTGTGGAAGGTTGTTCCACAGTCGAGTTGTTCTCGAAAAGAACGAATTACTAAACTGGTGTGTGCGCGAAAATAAGGGCTGTAGATAGTGGGGATGAGCCGAATGGGCAAGTCTTGTGTTGCGGGAAAAACATCGCCGTGAAGGCAGGAGATTATATATTTCGGTGGAACAGTCGTTATGGTAGGATGCGGTAGAATTTAACCAGAGCTGCTACATTCCTGCGGTGACTTAGTGAATCAATTTTGGAGCAAATGACGTCGTCGCCAATGAGTTGGAGAGCGCGGTTCTGCACCTTGTCCAGCCACGCTAAGGTGGTACTCGGTGCCCCTGCCCAGAGATATGAGTTGAATTCGAGGCGGGGCCGAATGTAGGATTTGTATATTATAGCCCTGGCCGACGGCGGAAGGAGGAATTTGCATCTTTTAAGGAATCCCAAGCATTGTGATGCTTGTTTAGCGATTTGGAATATGTGATTACTCCATCGCAGATCTTCAGTTAAAGTTATGCCCAGGATATTGAGGGATGGTTCAGCCATCAGTTCTAGACTGTCCACTTTAATGGGAGGGGTTGGGGAGCGCGTTTTCATAGAGAAGAGACAGTATTTTGTTTTCTGTGCGTTGAATTCAACTTGATTCATGAGGCCCCAATCAAGAATCAATCTTATGTCCCTGTTGATTGAAGTGGACATAAGTTCACGATCAAGTAGACAAGGTCTGGCCCGTGCTTGTCTTACTTTATCAAAGCTATACGAGTAACGCAAAGTACTGTCATCAGCGAAGCTGTGAAGTGAGTTGGATGGGATTGAGAGCAGGTCATTTATAAAAACTAGGAAGAGAGCTGGTGATAGAATAGAGCCCTGGGGAACGCCTGCAGAGATGGAGTGGGGATTAGATTCAACGCCGTCCAATACTACCTTGATTGAGCGGTTGGAAAGGAAACTCTCAATCCAATTCTTTAGAAGAAGGTCGATGCCAATAGCATGGAGTTTACTCAATAGAGCGGGGTGCCATACTCTATCAAAGGCCTTGGAGATATCGAGAGCGACCAGGCCGGATTCACCAAAGCGATGAATGTTTCGGTAGAGGTGTTCAGTTAGGCATACAAGGAGGTCGCCAGTAAATCTTTTCGATCTAAAGCCGTACTGCTTGTCATCCAATATTTGGTTGCGTTCAAGATATTCCATAAGCCTTCTGTTTATTAATGTCCCCATGATTTTGGAGAGGATAGAAGTGATTGCTATTGGGCGGTAGTTAGAGGGGTCGCTGGAATCACCTTTTTTCGGTATAGGCTGAACATGAGCCAGTTTCCAGGAGTCCGGGAAAACTCCGGAGAAGTAAGAAAGGGCGAAGAGTTTGCGCAGAGGTTTAGCCAAAGGTGAAGCGCATTTTTTAAGAACCATAGGGGGAATTTTATCAGGGCCAGTGAATTTATTGGGATCGAGCTCCTTGAGACACTTGAACACTTCACGAGTTCTGAAGAAAACTCTGCCCATTGAGTGAGGAGAACCCTCTACAATGGGGGGTTGCACGGCAGCATCAGGCAAAGAAGAATTGGAGGCAAACAGAGATGCGAGTAAGTCAGCCTTGGATTTGATTTCTGTTAATACCTTCCCATCGTGAATGAAAGGAGGAGCGACGATGTGTTAAAATTTTTCCTGATGGAGGTTACCAAGGACCAGAAGTTTTTACTGCCAGCAGAGGTGTTAATGAGTTTGTTTCTTAACCTGTCATCGAAGGAGGCTTTGGTCTGCTTGATGGTGGTTTTGCAGACATTTCTCAACCTGATGTACTCACTTCGGGATGATCCGCTCAGGGAATGCCTGAACACTCTATAGGCGGTTTCTTTGGCTTTAATCGCATTCATACATTCTTGATTAAACCATCCATGCGGCCTTGGCTTAATGGATTTGGTAGAATGGGGAATGAATAAACGCATTCCTGCCAATATGATTTTTGAGATGCAGAGAGCGGAAAAGTTGGCATCGCGATTCTCAAAACACAGGTCCCAGTCAGCGGCTTGGAAGAAACGAATGAGCCCCAACCAATTGGCTTTCCCATAGTGCCACACAGTTCTTCTAGGAGCTGGTATGGTTGAGACGGATGATTGGTATGGGAAGCTTGCGCTGACCAGGCAGTGGTCTGAGCTGCCTAGAGGTGAATGAACTTCGATGGAGTACCGTGTAGGGTGGGAGGTGAGAAAAAGATCAAGGAGATGGGCCCCTTGATCTACAGCGTCAGGAACTCGTGTAGGGCACTTAACCAATTGTTGAAGATTGTTAGTCTCTGCAAAGAGCTCGGCATCCCGGCCAGAAACACTGGTGCCATTTGAATAATTCAGCCAATTTGTGTTGTGAACGTTGAAATCACCCGCAACAATGATTTCACACTCCGGGTATAAGGATAAGAATTGCCCAACGACACAGCAACATATCGATGCTGTTACTTACCTCACCATGCTGTCATCAAACCGAGCAGCACGACCACGAAACTGAGAGTGGTGTTCGACGCATCTCGTCCAACTGCCAATGGAAATTCATTAAATAGCGTATTACTGAATGGACCAGTAATACAAGACTCGTTAATGTCCACACTCATGCGATGGAGAAAATACTGCATTGCTTACATGGCCGACATCGAGAAGATGTACCGGCAGATACGAGTTCATCCAGACGATGCCGATTACCAACGGATTGTTTGGAGGGAATCACCAGATCAGCCTATACGAGACTACAAACTCTTGACCGTGACGTTCGGAACAAAGAGCGCTCCTTTCCTTGCCATCCGAACCATGCACCAATTGGCGAAAGATGAAGCAGAAATGTTCCAAATCGGCTCCAACGCTGTACTCAACGATTTCTATGTTGACGATTTGATGACTGGCGCAGATAACATAGAAGAAGCAAGACAGAAACAAAGGCAATTAATTCAGCTTCTCCGAGCTGGAGGGCTAGAGCTCCGAAAATGGGCTGCGAATCACACCATCTTGGAAGAAGTTCCGGCAACCGATCGAGAGGTCTCATTTCCACTCGCAGTGAGTGCAGAAGAAGTCAAAGCTCTTGGTTTATTATGGAATCCCTCCAACGATACACTATCTTACAAGGTCAGCATGGAGTCAGCACCAGAGACATATTCAAAACGGAAAATACTGTCCGAGATTGCGAAGCTGTTCGACCCCATCGGCTGGCTTACACCAGTAAATATTAACGCCAAAATTTTAATACAAAGTCTTTGGCTAACAAAACTCGACTGGGATGAAATGGTCCCAATCAACATCGAGTGGCGGAGGTTCCGAGAAACACTCCAAATCATCCAAACCATTCAAATCCCGCGGTGGATCCAAGTACACAACAAAATCCAGAACATCGAAATCCATGGATTTTGCGACGCCTCCATAAAGGCATATGCAGCAGCCGTATACATCCGGACGCAGGACGAAGACAGCAACAGCCATTGCCACTTAATAGCGGCAAAAAGCAAAGTGGCACCTATCAAGACTATCTCCCTGCCAAAGCTAGAGTTATGCGGGGCGCACTTATTGGCCAAACCACTGGCACAAGTGAAGTGATGACATGAAATTCGAGCAGATAACAACACATGCTTGGACTGACTCTACAATTGTCATCGCATGGCTAAGAAAATACCCATCATCATGGGAAACATTTGTGGCGAACAGAGTCTCACAAATACATCAACTGCTAGACCAAAGCAGCTGGAATCACGTCAGAACAGAGGATAACCCTGCCGACTGCGCCACAAGAGGGCTATCACCGAGTGAACTAAAACTACACAAGTTATGGTGGTCAGGGCTTCATTGGCTCCAACAAACAAGGTAACACTGGCCCAAACGGAAAGAAATCCACGATACCACGGTGGGAGTACGAAAAACCATCACCAGTATGCAGGTCGAAGTAGATTCCTCTAATAACGACCAGATCTACAGATACTCTTCATTGACGAAATTGCGACGAGTGACAGCATATTGTCGATGAAATGGGGGACGTACTAACTTTTGCGTCTTTCCTCATCTCATTGCAATATATAAGTGATATATGTATATATATTGCCAATAAAAACTTTTATTTCACATATTTTATATTAATATTATTCTTTTATTTAATACGTTTATTTAACATTTATCTATTATTATATTTAATAGTTTTTGATTTTACTAGTTTAAGATTTTTCTATTTTTTTTTATTATGTCACACCGAAAATTACATAACGGTTTTTAATTATACAACTTATTATAGGAGACTTCCTTATCGAATCAACTCCTAACTAATACTCTTACAAAAATTCAAAATAATTTTTAATATCACAATATTTGTGTGGCTATGTTTTTAAAATTGTTTCTGTGTACAGTGTATACATACGTGATATGACAATCCAAATTCCCCAAGTGTATTTAATAGTAGTAGTGAGAATCCAAATTGTGACGTAACCAAAAACACTGTGCTTAAAATTATTAGAACAGAAACTGAGTGGATACTTGAATAAAACTTATTACAACGAAACGCGTATATACAAGTAGCGACTGCAACATAACTCCCCCTTCAGCGCGAGCGTCCATGAATGTACTATCATACTTTATTTTAATATTTAATTACTCAAATAAAACGAAAAAAAATTTTTTTTTTAAATTTTATAACCGAAATGAAACTTTTTTCTTTGAACTTCTAGTTACTGGTTTTTCATTGTCTTCCTTTTTTTCAATAAAGGCGGGTTTTAATCTATCAATTGATACTACCGTTATTTTTCCGTTGACGTCAATCGTGAAATTTTTTTTATTTCTCTTAATAACTTTAAAAGGACCTTCATAAGGATCCTGCAAGAATCCCCTACTTCTATCTGTCCTCAAAAACACGAATTCGCAATCTTCTAAGTCTTTTGGAACATATAAATTTCTTCTTTGATCCCGGGAATCTGCTGGCACGATGTTCCTCATGTGATCTCGTAATTGTTCTACTAGGTCTGTTGGATCTGATACTTGGTGTGGATCCCTCACAAAGAATTCTCCGGGGATACGTAATGTTTGACCATAAACTAATTCAGCCGGACTACACTTAAGATCCTCCTTAACTGTTCTTCTTAAACCTAGTAATATAGCTGGTATGTGCCACAACCAATTCGGATTAGACATCTTAGCTCTAAGGGATGCTTTTAACTGTCTGTGTAGCCTCTTCACCATTCCGTTTGATTGTGGGTGATACGCTGTTGTTCGAATCCTATGGGTTCCTAATAATTTTGAAAATTCCTCAAAAAGTTTTCCTTCAAATTGACCTCCTTGGTCCGTAGTAACTGTCAATGGAATCCCAAATCTCGGAAAATATTGCTCATATAATGTCTTGACTACTATGCTGGCTGTGATACTCTTTAGTGGGTATACTTCCGGCCACCTGGTGAATCGATCCACTACTGTTAACAAGTATACGAATCCTTCCACCGGATGCAATGGGCCTACCAAATCTACATGGATGTGTTCAAACCTTCCCATAGGTATCTGGAATTTTTGTATCGGAGATTTTGTATGTCTGTGAATTTTCGCTTTTTGACACGTTATACATGACTTCGCCCATAAATTAATATCAGTATTCATCCTAGGCCAAAAATATCTTCTTGTAATTAATTTCCTTGTACCTCGTATTCCTGGATGTGATAAGTTATGGATTTTGTCAAATATGCTTCTTCGTAATATCTCTGGTACGAATGGACGATCTCTACTAGTGGAACACTCTAACCAGATTTTACTTTCTAAGAAAGGTACATCTGTTTCCACTAAAACGAATTTCGAACTTTTATTTGGGTTTTCAATCAACTGTTTTAACTCTGTATCATCCGCGTCACAATTGCTATTTTCTACGGTTACCCGTGATAAAGTATCAGCTACTACATTTGATTCTCCCTTGATGTATCTTATATCGGAGGTGAATTGGGTAACATAGTCTAATTGTCTTGCTTGTCTTGGACTTCTCTCCGCTTTGGTCCAAATTGCGGATGTTAAAGGTTTGCGATCCGTGAATACTGTAAATTCACGACCTTCCAAAAAATGTCTAAAGTGCTTAATACTTGAGTACATTGCCAAAAGCTCTCTGTCAAATGTAGAATACTTAAGTAGGTAATGCGTCGGTTGAGCCTGGGAACCAGGTCAAGGTCACAGCCCAAGGCCATCAATCAACCACCTGTTGGTGGCCATGGATCTAGGTCGCGGTCAACGACCGTGGGACTTGGGGTCAGGGTCGGTCGGTGGCTTGGGGCCGGGCTCGGCTAGGGACTCGGTGGGGCCGGGCTGGGCTGGGGACTCGGTGGGGCTGGTAGGTAATAGATTAAATAGGTGTTTATGCTGTGGCGGAAGCTATCGTCCGACACGGCGGCCTCTAGTTTGGTTTGCAGGTGCGGCGAGGGACTTGGTTTGTCTGTGGGGAACTCGACAGGTGTGGAGTGGAAGAAAAAGCGAGAGTGGAAAGTGCGCATGACTACAAAGCTGACGCGTGGTCATTTACCTCTACGCACTAATGGGCCGTTGTGGTGGAACTTTCACTCTGCAAGCATGCAAGCATTGGTTCCTATAGGAGCTCAAAGCGAAACCTGAAAAACGACTAGGGAGTGATCATAATAAAAACAATATGGTACTTGTTAAACATTTTTATTTTACTCTCTAAAACCGGATTTATTATTACACTCAGTTGTGAAATTCTGTTTTTAAATCTAAATGTATTCACTGCATACTGCTCCCATGGTCCTTTCCTGCTTTGTCTGTATGCGAAACTCCATACTACCATATATTTAACTTGTGGGTCTTCATTGAAACTTATTTTCTTCCTCATATCTGCTCGTGGAAATAATAATGAATTGCTAAAACGAATAAAATACCAGCTAAAAATTTCATACAAAGTATCATTTTTGATTTAGGTTGTTCTGTAAGTGGTGCTAACTGATCTTTGAATCGTCCGCATTCGTCTATTCTATTAGCATAGATACAGTGTGGTGAACGATGTCTATGATCGAAATCTACATCCGATGCACAACTCATAGCATTTATCTGCAGAGAACAAAAGTAACATTGAACACGGTCTTTAATGTTTGTGTAAAAAAATCCACTTTTCGCTAGCTGGACTGCTGTATCTAAGTCTATTGCTAGATTATCGAATGTTTTCAAACGATCGTATTCTTGTTTCAAGTTTAACATTTTGAATGAGTGTAACAGGTTTTATATCACGTCTTTTATACTAATCCAAGTATTGTGTTTTGATGGAAAACCAAGCCACTTCACTAGAACTTGATTACCGCGTCTTTTTATAACCTTTTCTACTAAATATACATCAGGGTTTTTCACAGGAGCTATTTCTGGTTCATAGAATCTACCTTGAATTATATTTCCTTGGTAATCTTCGAGAACATATGTTGTCGGGTAAACAGGTTTAACTTCTTTTATTTTAAATATCTCTGTGGACCAATTAGGTGTATAGCCTTTTTCGAATACATGCTTATATCTACTTATACGGACAAAATCACCTTCTTTGTATTTAGACTTTGATTTTATTTTAGGTTGTTTATACACGGATAATAAACGTTTTTCGTTACGCGGCCCAACATCTACAGGTCTCATCTTAATCGTACGATGTTTTGTTGTATTGTAGTCATCTGTCAACTTGGTCAACGTGCTAATCCAACGATAATTGCCATTCATGCTGAATTCTTTCCACATCATATTTTTCAACGTTCTGTTAAATCTTTCTACAATTGAGGCTTTCAAAGTACTGTAGCTGGAATAATGGTTTATTTCGTAATCTTTCATCAGTTGACGAAACGGTTTATTAAAAAACTCTTTTCCATCATCGGTTTGTAAATTTCTTGGAATTCGTCCTGTATTAAAAATCGACTGCAATGCTTTTACAACTTCTGACGCCTTTTTAGATTTTAAAGGCAGTGTCCATGCATACTTTGAAAAGGTATCAATTACAGTGAGAAGAAAACGAAACCCCTGATTTTCTGATGAGTAAGAACCCATCTCGACCAGGTCTGCCTGCCACAAATCATCTATACCTTTGGTAGTGACATGTCGACGTTTAAAATTTTTTCGCACTGGTTTATGCAGTTCGTTGATTATCTGTCTTCTGCTCATTGTGCAGAATGTATAAATACCTACAGTTGAATGACCAGTTTATATACAAAGCAAAAATGATCAAGTTTAATCACCCATTTACAATGATGGTTGCGGGGCCTTCGGGATGCGGCAAAACAACATTTATAAAAAATCTTCTTAATACTAATCAGGTATTTATAGAACCGCAAATTAGAAAAATTATATGGTGTAATGCAGAACACGGTGCACTGCCAACGGATATTAAACTGCAAAACATCGAATATTTAAATGCTATACCGGAGGAGTTTGTAAATCACGTAAACGAACCAACGTTGATTGTTATAGATGACATGATGTTAAATGCATATAGTAAAGAAGTTTGTGAACTATTCACTAAGGGGTCTCATCATCGTAATTTTTCAGTAATTCTTGTGACACAAAACGTATTCCATCAAGGAAAATTCAGTCGTGATATATCGCTCAATTGTAAATATCTTGTTGTATTTAAAAACCCCAGGGATAAAAGTCAATTTACACATCTGGCTCGACAAATTTACCCAGAAAATAGTTTAGAACTTGTGAGAATATATAAAGAGATAACTCAAATGCCTTACGGGTATTTGCTAATTGATTTAACTCAGGACATTAACGACGTCTTAAGATTTCGTACTGATATATTTAATAAACACTTTGTAACTTGTTTTTGCCCGCAAAACTCTTTAAATGGTAAGAATGGCGTCACGAATGAAACGATTAAGGGAGAACAAGCATATGCGTTATATTCTCGGTGTAGAGGAAAGAGCCTAAAGAATTTTTTAACACAATTCTCTTCGAGCGATTTCAGTTTAAATGATAATAAAATAGTTAATTTATACTTGAAGAATTTTACACAAAGTGGTGGAGACTTTTGTAACCAATCATGTAAAGCCGAGATCAGCACTATAAAAACACTGAACAAAAGCTGTTAATATTTAATGTTAAAGTTTAATTTAAGTAACATGGAGCCATTACGTAAAAGACAGAGGACCACTGGTGCTAAAGGAAAAAAGAAGCTGTCCAAATGCGAAGCAGAAGTTGTCGGTGAAAATCTCTTATTAAATTACACGTACCATTTGGACGACTGCCATAACCGGAAGATTGTACTCGGCTTTGACCCAACATCGTTCGAAGCGAAAATAGTATTTCAGCGTCATGGACTCATCCCAATATCAGCATCCTATCCCGAATGGACATCTATTTACAACTATCTTGGCGCTTTAAAAACAAAAATGGAAAATTCATCTTCAGCAAATCAGACGAAGAAGTACAAAATCCCCATTGGCAGTGGCAGCATCACTCTAAGGCAAGCGGAACTTTGTAAATTATTTGAAATGCTGAAATTTTTAAACATCGTTATGTATCACAATAACAATGCTTCAGAGAGCGTGAAAGAATATTATAAGAAGTACATTGAAAAATGTAAAGAAAAAAATGTATTAACATTAGCATGTGAAGATTTTTTTATTCCAAGTCGAACATCTTATGTACACTTAAATTATTCTCGACTTTTTTATGAAATACCTTTGTATTGTATTACAAATCTTGTTTTTGATACGATAAATTTTGACTGCAAATAAATAAATAAAATACAACTAAACAATTCTTTTATTTAAAACATTTATTCACTAGCATGTACAAACAACGATTTCGTTCCTGAAAAAAAAATGAGTGTAAAAAGAAAACCAATTTTAACATTAATTTCATTTATTTATTCATAGTTTAATATTTTTTCCAATTCTGGGAAAGTATAAGTTGATCTTCATCATCATCATCATCTTCGACGGCAACTCCTTCACGATGATTTTCTGCCAACACATTGAAGACAAGATCAAACGAATTACCTACTTCGCCCAAATTCTCTACGCCATGCTTCCCCATTTTTAATAGATTGATCGCCCTATCGGAGAGACTATTATACCTTGCCGGTAGGTATATGTTGTTTTCCTCCAACTCTACCAGCACCTTTTCTCCGAACTGTGTCTGCACCCTCCTGGCATCAATTATGGTATACACTTCATGCACCTTCATGTCTTTTAAAGACATGTTTTTTTTGTACATGTTTTTCTTATAGCGGAGACCGTTGATCTCCGCCAGAATTTCATCCTCGCCAATAGCATCGACATTATTTTTGTTCTGCACCGGGATGGCTGGTATGTTGCTGATGCTCATCCTTTTGCTAGCTGTCGACATATCGAAATCTTCCTTCCTTCCTCTCTCTTCGAACATACGTCGTTTTACCCCTTTGGTTGATGGTTTCCTCAGCTCCAAGTCATTAGCTTCAAAGTTATTCATACTGCAAAACTCTGAAAAGAATAAAACGAAATTAGAAAAATAATGATTTAAAAATAATTTAAAAATATCTTGAAACATTCTTACCTTTTATTTTCTAAACAATCCCAATTTCCTTCTCCAATTCTTATTATTATTACTTCTTATCTTCTTGTTATTACGACGAAACTATCGTAGTGGAACTGTGAAAAACATACGATTGGTTCCGTTTTATATACAGATTACCTAGGTTTTCTCGATAATAAATTACTCCCGTTTTAAAATGGATAGTTAAATGCATACAAGTCCTGCTAAATTTGTTTTCTTATGGAACTCGTAATAAAATGTAGCATTAGAAAGTGAAATTAAATGCATACAGGTAATTTCCGTCTTAAACTACGAGCTACACAGCTACCACATTTATTTATTACTATGTGTCTTGTAGAACTGGAAAAAGACATAATTTGTTTGCTACGGTACCGATGGTAGAGAGCTTTGTATATAAAAGACCCGTGAGTTTTATCCAGCTCAAAAGTTTCCGAAAACGGCGCGGCGTGTCTGGTTAAATTTTACGTGCAAAGTCGCGAATAGTTAAAAATTTAACTTAATTTAAATGAATAGTGAAGTGACGAATAGTTAACAGGTTTTCGGGTAATAATTCAAATGATGAAATTTTTTTACATAATTTAAATGTTTTGTATATGTGTATATAGCGAATAGCTAACAGTTTTTAACTTGAGACATTAGTTGCGATCCATTGGACGATTGCGATTTTTGACAATTGCAAGTAAAGTGAACTGCGTTTCAAGGCACTTGGAGCCGACGAGTGTGTTTTTCCATCAGAAATAATTTGAAGACTCACATTGGTATGTATACGATTGGTTCCGTTTTATATACAGATTACCTAGGTTTTCTCGATAATAAATTACTCCCGTTTTAAAATGGATAGTTAAATGCATACAAGTCCTGCTAAATTTGTTTTCTTATGGAACTCGTAATAAAATGTAGCATTAGAAAGTGAAATTAAATGCATACAGGTAATTTCCGTCTTAAACTACGAGCTACACAGCTACCACATTTATTTATTACTATGTGTCTTGTAGAACTGGAAAAAGACATAATTTGTTTGCTACGGTACCGATGGTAGAGAGCTTTGTATATAAAAGACCCGTGAGTTTTATCCAGCTCAAAAGTTTCCGAAAACGGCGCGGCGTGTCTGGTTAAATTTTACGTGCAAAGTCGCGAATAGTTAAAAATTTAACTTAATTTAAATGAATAGTGAAGTGACGAATAGTTAACAAGTTTTCGGGTAATAATTCAAATGATGAAATTTTTTTTTACATAATTTAAATGTTTTGTATATGTGTATATAGCGAATAGCTAACAGTTTTTAACTTGAGACATTAGTTGCGATCCATTGGACGATTGCGATTTTTGACAATTGCAAGTAAAGTGAACTGCGTTTCAAGGCACTTGGAGCCGACGAGTGTGTTTTTCCATCAGAAATAATTTGAAGACTCACATTGGTATGTATTCGAATGATGATGGGGAGTGATGGCCAAGACGTTGACATGAAATCCGCTGGGTTCCGTTTTTCACCTAATACCAAAGCGCTGTGACAAAGTCATAGCCCGTGCACGCGTTTGGCGATTTTTTCTAGTGTAGAGAAACCATTATAAGAACAAACTGAAATGGAAAACAATTGAATCAATGAGGTTTTCTCCAAATATTTTATTTTTGTTTCATGTCTTTTCATAATTTTTTTTTTCATCAAAATAAATTTGCAAGTTAATGTTACCTTTTGTTCGAACACTGCTCATTTAATTTCGAGTGTGTATATAAAAGACTCGTAAGTTTTATTCAGGTCAAAAGTTTGCGAAGACAACGGCGTGTTAGCTTAAAGTTTTTCTTTAATCGTCGCGTATATTTAGTGAAAGTTTATATTTCTTTAAAGTAGTATTTCGAAAAAATAGGACTGGGTTTTCACATTTTAAAATACAAATAATATTTTATATAGTGCTTATACACTAGAAAGGTATTTCTAACATTTTTCTTTGTTTTTCTCTTTTTCGTGATCTTCACTGTCGTCATCAAAACATAGATGACTAAATACATAATTACTCGAGATTACGTAACTCACGTTAAACGCTTCAAAGTGAGTGGCCGTAAAATCCAGTTTAAAATTAAGGACGCTCCGCTTAATATTGAACCCACATTGTGGTTTAAAAGTGCGATTAATGATATTGTTCGTTATGCACTATTAGAAGTCCAACCGGAGGATTATGTTGGATTTACCTTTTGTGGAGCTACGTTTATGGAGAGAGGGCCAGGTTGGTTAAGCTATAGATTGGCATCCACAGTGAAATCAAGTGATGTTTGGGAAATGATAGGTAAAATTTTTCAAAGTAACTCAGGAGGTTTAAGTAGCGATTCGTTCTGTTTAAATGTAACATCAGTCAGGCTACCACAGGGCAGAGGAAATGATAGAGCCAGAAAATATATTACCTTTGACGAGGAATGTGTAAAGAGAAGGGGTATTGTGACTATAAAAAATAAAGACAACTTATGTTTACCCCGAGCTTTAGTGGTTGCAATCGCTCAGGTAAATAAAGATTCAAATTATGTGAAAGTACGAAAAGATGTGGGAAAATTACAGACGCTGCGCGTAAAGCAGTTGCTGAATGAATCAAAAATAGATATACCAACTGAGGGTGCAGGCATTCCAGAGCTGCAGAGATTTCAAAACTATCTAAAGGGTTACAAAATTGTTGTTTATCGGTATGACAGCCACAACAAGGGAAGAGATATTGTTTTCGAGGGACAAAATGACGGAAAACGTTTAAATTTATTATACCACAACAACCATTACAATGTTATAGTCTCATTAACGGCTGCATTTTGTTGTGTTTATTATTGTGAACAGTGCCATTCACCGTACGATCATAAAAACGATCACAGATGTGGCGGAACATGTCCGTGCTGTCAGCAGGCTCCAACATGTACAAAAAACCTGAAAGAGATATTATGCAAAGATTGTAATAGGCATTTTAGAGGAGATTGCTGCTTTAATAACCACAAAGCTTCAGGGTCGTTAAATAAGAAAAGTATCTGCGAAGAAATAAAAAAATGCATGGATTGTCTGAAAACGTTTAAGTCAAACAAGACCCATATATGCGGTGAATACTTTTGCAGGATTTGTAATAAACATGTACAACCAGGTCACCTTTGTTTTATTCAGCCAGATAACCGAATACCTTCAACAAAAGAGACTCTTTTCGTTTTCTATGACTTAGAAACACGACAGGAGAAGATTATAGGAGAAAAATGTGTAGAGGGCGAGTTTATTGGTGATATTAAGCAGCATGAGCCTAATTTATGTGTTGTTGCCAAACGCTGTGATCTTTGCATCGAGTCTGATAAGTTATATTTTTGTCAAAAGTGCGGTTTCAGAGTTACAACCTATCAATCCAATGTAATAAGTGGGTTTTTGAAGGATTTGCTGAATATGCGAAAAAAGTTTAAAAAGGTAGTTGTAATAGCGCATAATGGACAGGCTTTTGATCACCAATTCATATTGAATTATATAATCACTCAAACTGACCTAGAACCAAAACTAATAATGAGGGGCACAAAAATTATAATGATGCAGTTAGATAATATAAAATTTATAGATTCCCTGAATTACTTCCCTATGAGTCTCTCTCAATTACCAAAGGCCTTTGATCTACCAACAGTTTACAAAAAGGGATATTTCCCTCATCTTTTTAATACAACCTTAAATAAGAATTATGATGGAAAATTACCACCTGTTGAATATTACAATCCGGACTCAATGAAAAGAGAAGACCGCGATAATTTCCTCAAATGGTACGAGGTACATAAGAATGATAAGTTCAATATGCAGAGCGATATTGTCGACTACTGCATTAGTGATGTGCAAATTTTAACAGAGGCATCTTTAAAATTCAGGAAATTGATGTTGACTGAATGTAATGTTGACCCATTTGTTGAGGCAACAACTATTGCATCTGCATGTAATCTTGTTTTTCGTCGCAACTTTCTTAGACCAGATACAATTGGTATTATCCCAAGAAAGGGCTATCGAAATACAGATAGGCAGTCAGCCATAGCAATTCATTGGCTGATATCAGAAGAAACCAGTCGGGGAATTAATATCGCGCATGCTGCTAAACAAAGAGAGGCTGTATTAAACGGTGTAAAAGTTGATGGTTATTGTACTGAAACAAATCAGATATTTGAATTTCATGGTTGTTATTTTCATGGTCATCCTAAATGTTTGAAATACAGTCGTGACGAGCCTCTCCATGATGATCAAAACGATACTTTAAATCAACGGTATCGAGCAACTATAGCAAAAACAGAGCGTCTACGTTCCTACGGATATGAGGTTATTGAAATGTGGGAGTGTGAATTTTATCAGCAAATGCAAATGGATGAACACATTCAAACTTTGAGAAACCATCCTCTGCTAGCGAATTCACCTTTAAATCCACGAGATGCTTTTTATGGTGGCAGAACTGGAAATGCTTATATGCATTATGAATGTAAACTTGGTGAAAAAATCAAATACATAGATGTATGCTCACTGTATCCGTGGGTTTGTAAGTACGGTAAGTTTCCGATTGGTCATCCTAAGCTGTATGTCGGAAGAGAAGCGTGCTCCAAGGTTGATATTGAAGAAACAGATGGTTTGATTAAATGCAGAATTTTACCACCCGAGGGACTATATCATCCAGTTCTGCCTATTAAACAAAACAACAAATTAATGTTCCCATTATGCCGTACCTGTAGTGAGGAGAAAAACCAACAACCCGAATGTTCACATACTGATGAGGAAAGAGCCCTAACTGGAACATGGGTAATTGATGAGGTTAAAACAGCTCTACGTAAAGGATACATATTTCTAGAAATCTACGAAATTTGGAGCTATAAAATTGAACAATATGACAAATTATCCCTTGTAGGAGGGTTGTTTACAGACATGATGAATAAATTTATTAAATTGAAACAACAAGCTTCCGGTTGGCCAAGCAAATGTGACACAGAAGAGGAAAAGGCTCGATATATTGAGGAATTTCTAGAAAATGAAGGCGTTAAACTCGAATATTCAGAGGTTACTAAAAACCATGGATTAAGATCATTGGCCAAGCTCATTCTGAATTCCTTCTGGGGAAAGTTTGGACAGCGAGAAAACCAGCCGAAAACATGTATAGTTAATACACCAGTAGCATTGTACGATCTGATAATGAATCCTTCGATTGAAGTACAACATCTTCTACCTATCAATGACGAAACTCTTATAGTTAACTGGAATTATAGAGATGAAGCTGCAGAATCTTTGGGTACTGTAAATGTTTGTATAGCGGCTTACACTACCACTCAGGCACGTCTTAAGCTATTTAGCTATCTGGACCAGCTTAAAGAAAGAGTTCTGTATTATGATACCGATTCTGTCATATACATTAGCAGAGAAGGAGAGTATGATCCACCAACAGGAGAATTTGTTGGTGATATGACAGACGAACTTGAATGTTACGGTCCTGGTAGTTATATAAAGATTTTTGCAAGTGGTGGCCCAAAAAATTACGCCTATGCTGTTTACAGCACCAAAGACAATACCATCAAACTCCAGAGTAAAGTAAAGGGAATATGTCTAAATTATGAAGCCTCACAACATGTAAATTTAGAATCGATTAAAAACATGATATTAAATGACAACAGTGAGGACAATATTCCCATACTATCGAATAATATACGCCGTACAGAAAATCACGAGGTAATAACAGTTCCAGAAATAAAAAGATATAGGGTTACATCAGAGAAACGAAGATTTCTAGAAGATCACAGTTCGCAGCCATATGGATTTAAAAGACAAAAAAGGTAATAATAGTAATAAGAAACTAGATTCGTGGACTATGCCTACAGGGGGAAACCACGTTAAAAAAAATGCGCTGACAACTCTACCTCATGGGTGGTGTGGAAACGAGTTTGCGTAAAAACAAAAAGAGAGAGAGAGAGAAAAAAAGAGCGTGAATTTTAGAAAATAAAATAAAAATGTTCAAATAACATATTGCTTTTTAATAGCATCTATCTCTAGTCATTTTCAGGTTTTCAGTTTTACTTTCAATGCAACCTGTAGAATTTCTTAACCTACACCCCCATAGCCATGATGTACCCATCCTCAAGTTCGAGCTATCCGGTTCTCATCATTCGCCCCCGCCGTTGCCCCGCCTCCGCCGTCGCCTAAGAATTTCTCATTGGCATCGAAAGTATCACTTTTACTTTCATCCACAGTGTCTTCCTGGGAGTAAGGGGCACATGCACAGGCATTCATCTAGTTATGTGATAAATCCACGGGTCGTTCATGTGTTTCCTTCGCCGAGGTACACTTTTCCACAGTGTCTGTCTGTTCAGGTAATAACAACAACAACAACAACCATGCAATAGTCGCACTGTAGCACATCCGTTGTTTTGTTTTTCCTTTTATGCCGATAGATTTTGCCGCTCAAATTTCTACCGCTGCAGTTTTTGATTTTGTTTCCGAAGCCACTGACCCAGTCCCGGGCCTGCTCTGCAGAGACTAGGGCGCACGTACGAGTCTGAGTAAATACCTTCCGTCGCAGACCGGGCAAAAGCTACCGCCGCCGCCGCCTGTAGCTTCCGCCCAACCTGCCAAGCCACCGACCCCTGCCAAGTCCCAAACCACTTTCCCTCACCGAGCAGTCCGCCAAGTCACAAGCCACACTTTCCCTGACCGAGTCCACCGCCAAGCCCCAAAGTCACTCGTACATGACCATGTGACGTCACAAACCAATTGGCACAGCGAAGAAAATCCAAGATGGCGAAAAAGGTGAATCTAGGGGTTATATGTAAAACAGGTCCCCAGCCGAGTCCCCAGCCCAGCCCAGCCCGTCCCCACCGAGTCCCTAGCCGAGCCCGGCCCCACCGAGTCCCTAGCCGAGCCCGGCCCCACCGAGTCCCAAGCCACCGACCGACCCTGACCCAGGTCCCGCCCAAGCAAACCAGTCCCACGGTCGTAGACCCCGTGACCTAGATCCATGGCCAACAACAGGTGGTTGATTGATGGCTTTGGGCTGTGACCTTGACCTGGTTCCCAGGCTCAACCGACGCATTACCTACTAACTTAATTTCGATGAATAAAGTGAATTTAGGTTATTTTCGATGTATTTGATGAATGTAACTTAATTTCGATGAATAAAGTGAATTTAAGTTATTTTCGATGTATTTGATGAATATAACTTAATTTCGATGAATAAAGTGAATTTAAGTTATTTTCGATGTATTTGATGAATATAACTTAATTTCGATGAATAAAGCGAATTTAAGTTATTTTCGATGTATTTGATGAATATAACTTAATTTCGATGAATAAAGTGAACTTAAGTTATTTTCGATGTATTTGATGAATATAACTTAATTTCGATGAATAAAGTGAATTTAAGTTATTTTCGATGTATTTGATGAATGTAACTTAATTTCGGCTCCATAAAGCTGGCGGACCCAAATTGGCAGAACCAAAAAATTTTTTTTGCATAATTTATTGCTATTTAATTGCTAATTAATTACCGTGTTAAAAAATTTATTGCTCTTTTTATTAAACAATTGCAACGGTTCAGCTACCTTGATATCAAGCTGGCTGGACCATTGAAGAACCATGTAAAGAACCAAATAGAAATTGTATCATTATTTATTGCTAATTAATTACCAATTAATTACCGTGTTAAAGGATTGTCTACTCCTTTTTTTAAACAATTACAATGGTTCAGCTACCTTGATATCAAGCTGGCTGGACCACTGAAAAACCATGAAAAGAACCGAATAAAAATTGTAACATTATTTAATGCTAATTAATTACTAATTAGTTTCATGTGTTGTGTTTAGAGCAGCATTAATTAAACGTCTTGAGCTTAATTTAAGACGCAATCTTAATATCAACCTGGAACCGAGAGCTGGCAACATTTTTAAACTAACCACTTAAGTCTAAATTTTAGAACTCAAGTAATAACTGTATTTTGATAATTTTCATTTTGTGTTCTCTCATAAAATTGACTTCTCTTCCTTGCCGTGCTAGAGAACACACGCTACTGTAACCGCGAGTAAACTTTTTGTATTAGGAAATTAAATTAAAATATTATAACGTAGTGAAGTTCTAGTGGTTTTTATTTCTTTAGACCCGATCCAGAAAAACTTACTTTTCAAAACCCTTTTTCTTAACTTTTAACTTGCTTAAAAAACAGTTGAATACGTTGTATAGTTTTGGAGAACGGTACAGTTTTATCGAAAAGGTTTGGCGCAAAAGATCAAGCCAGGTAAGATTAACCCATAACTATAGTCGTGGGTCCAACCTATCTTTCGAAATGTCAAAAAGTGTGGGACTCTTTGCCTATATTCTTATTTAAACACCGGAACTTTTCGTTAGCGCTCCACGCTTTTTACATATCGAAAAGTAGGCTGTTTCCATATACTAGCTGGAGCAATAAAAACTTTACATTCAAAATAATTTTTTTACTTTTTAGTTCATTTCAAAATAATACTGCATTTTTAGTTTTTTTAAACTATATTTTTTATTTTCTACTTTTTGTTCTATCATATGTCTTCTGTCATTTTGTAGGGACCACTATATTAGATTTAAAATGACGTCACACAGCTTACTGTACTATTCTCGTCATATACTTTCGTTTGATACCCATACCTGATGTGTTGTAAAGAAAAGGGTAAACTGCCATTTTGTGCCGGTCGAAATTTTTAATTTGGAATGACGCTACACAGCTATTAGTATTCTACTTGTCGTATCCTTTCATTTGATACCCATATACTGAACGCGTTGTAAAATAATGCAATCCGCCATTTCGTCTTGGCCACCATTTTGAACTTGGAATGATGCAACACAGCTAATCGAATGGCACAAGTAAGTACCCTTGCTCCCTACCCTCTCTCGCATCTCGGTCCTGCAGGTGCCGCGGCTAAAATCTGTCGGTCGATGAAATTTGCCCCGTCTCAAAAGGCATAACACTTTGACGAGGACAAATTTTATTGACTCAGATGGTTGCGGCAAATGTAATGCCGGGAAATATTCCCGAGAACGTGGCGATTGAGCCCGCGCAACCGAAGTCCCGTTACAAGTCAAGTTTTGGTATTGACTTTTGTAACATTCGTGGACTTCAAGCGAATTTCTCTTTTGTTGAGTGCCACTTATCTAATTACAAACCCCCAATCTTCGCACTTAGTGAAACCCAAATATCACCCGATAATGACTTAGGTTATTACCAGGTGTCGGGGTACACTTTAGTGCACAATCTCTCCCCCCATAGGGGTATTGCCATTTATGTTAGGGACGACGTGGCTTATTGTAAAATACATTCAAGCACAACTTCTGATTTTAATTATCTTTGGATTAAAATCATTTTCCAAAGCCACGTCATATTCTTCTGCTTCCTATACAGAAGCCCTAACATAAGTAACGAAGCCTCCTCATTATCTTTTGATACTATTTCCGAACAAATCTCGGGATTTTTGTCGTCCAATCCTGAGTGTGAAATCATCGTTGCGGGTGATTTCAATGTTCACAACGTTAAATGGCTGACTTACTCAAATGGCACCAGTACTTCTGGCAAGGACGTCGAGCTCTTTGCAGACATCAATAACTTGCATCAAATTGTGGATCATCCCACAAGAGTCCCCGATGTTGCTGATCAAGGAAGATATCTCCTTGATCTTTTTCTAACTTCTCATCCAGCGCGTTACTCCGTCAAAGTTGATTCACCTCTCGGCAATTCAGACCACTGCCTAATCAGCGCTAACTTCCCATTCGAATTTCCCACCCCTCCCAAACCAGTTCGAAGAACTGTATGGCATTATGGGAAGGCCAACTGGCTGGGGCTTATTAATTTTTTCCAGTCTACAGACTGGAATCTGTGTTTCCGGAATAGAAACGCCAACTCTGCCGCTATCCGTATCACCAGGATCATACAGACAGGAATGCATTTGTTCATTCCTCATTCTACCAAATCTGTGAAGGCTAGGCCCAACAGATGGTTTAATCAGGAGTGTATGAATGCAATCAGAAATAAAGAAGCCGCCTTTCGAGCTTACAAGAGCTCCCCGAGTGAATCGCTCCGTGCAGAGTATATAAAACTAAGAAATTCCTGTAAAGTCACCATCAGGAATGTCAAAAATTCATTTGACAGCAAGTTGAGAAGTAAACTCCTTAATGCAACCTCTAGTAGCAAGAACTTCTGGTCCTTGGTAAGCTCCATTAAGAAGAATTTCACTTCATCCACAACTCCTTCACTTATCCACAATGAGAAGGTGATAACAGACAGCAAATCCAAGGCCGATTTATTAGCATCTCTGTTTGCTTCCAATTCTTCTTTACCCCAAACTGATATGCTACCCCCGGTTCTTGAGCTCAGCGCTCATCTAATGGACAGGGTTTTCTTCAGGACTCGCGAGGTGTACAGGTGCCTCAAGGAGCTCGATGTAAACAAATCGACTGGACCCGATAATATACCCCCTATCGTCTTAAAACAATGCGCCTCACCTTTGGCTAGACCTCTGCGCAAACTTTTTGCCCTATCATACTCTTCCGGAGTTTACCCAGACTTTTGGAAACTTGCCCATGTTCAGCCAATACCGAAAAAAGGTGACTCCAGCGATCCCTCCAACTACCGCCCAATAGCAATTACTTCTATTCTCTCCAAAACCATGGAGACGATAATTAACAAAAAGCTTATGGGATATCTAGAATCCAACCAACTTATCAGCGACAAACAATACGGCTTCCGTCAAAAAAGATCCACTGGTGATCTTTTAGTTTGCCTTACAGAACACCTCAGCCGAAGTTTGCATGGATCTGGCGAATCTAGTTTGGTTGCTTTGGATATCTCCAAGGCTTTTGATAGAGTATGGCACTCAGCCTTGTTAGCTAAACTCCAAGCTATTGGAATTGGCTCACTTCTGTATAAGTGGGTTGAGAGTTTCCTTTCCGGCCGTTCAATTAAGGTATTATTGGATGGCGTCAAATCTGAATCTCACCCCATCTCTGCGGGGGTCCCTCAGGGGTCAATTTTATCACCGGCCCTTTTTCTCATCTTTATAAATGACCTACTTTCAATCCCCTCCAACCCACTTCTCAGCTTCGCTGACGACGGTACTCTACGTTACTCGTACAGCTTCGATACAAGACAGACACATGCCAGATCCTGTCTTGATGATCGTGAACTAATGTTCAACTCTATTAAAAAAGACATCAAACTAATTCTAGATTGGGGAGAGAAGAATCGTGTCAAATTCAACGCCTCTAAAACCAAGTACTGTCTTATCTCAAAAAAGAAGTTCAACACCTCACCATCCTTGACAGTGGATGACGTTGAACTAAAGGCCGACCCATCCCTACACATCTTAGGCGTGACATTAGCCAAAGACCTTCGTTGGAATGATCACATATTCCAAATCGCCAAACAAGCATCCCAGTGCTTGGGATTTCTTAAGAGGTGCAAGTTCCTCCTCCAGCCATCGGCCCGTGCTGTTATTTATAAATCCTACATACGTCCTCTTCTCGAATATAACTCCCTCGTTTGGGGCGGCGCTCCAATAACCACCTTGGCATGGTTAGATAAGGTCCAAAAAAAGGCCCTTAAATTAATTGATGACGACACCGCTGGCTCCACCATCGACCCCCTCAGCCACCGTAGGAATGTAGCAGCACTGACAAAATTTTATCGCTACTATCATAATGACTGTTCCTCCGAGTTAAACGCTCTCCTGCCTCCACGGCAATCTTACAACCGCAACACCAGATTAGCCCACTCGTCTCATTCCCTTCACCTGCAACTCCCCCTTTCACGCACTCAACAAGATATGAATTCGTTTGTTAATAGAACAACTCGACTGTGGAATAGTCTCTCGCAGTCAGTATTTCCGAGCTCCTACAACATCCAAGAGTTCAAACGCAGGGTTCATCACCACCTTCTTCAATACCCCCCCGTTCCTTTTAACCCTTAACCTATACCCCCCTCCCCTCCCCGTACTAAGCTTACTGCTAGACATTGCACCATGACGTGGCAAATGACATGACGGACTAGTAGTACAAAGGGTGATTCCTGAGCTTAGCACTGCCACATAAAAAAAAAAAAAAAAAAAATCATAGTTTACTTGTCACATCCTTTCATTTGATACCCATATTGAGGGGATTGTAAATAAAAAAGTAGTCCGCCATTTTCTGTTGACCGCCATTTTGAATTATCAAAATTTGACCCCAGAACGGTGGTTTGTACCCCTAAAAACCCTCCGATACCGATATTCAGAACATATTTGCAAAATTCGTCTTCCATATTGGTGCCGCCATTTTGAATTTTCAAATTTTGACCACAGATTCGTCATTTGTACTCATAAAAACCCCCGGTACCGATTTTCAATAGAATCGTAACACAATTGCAAAATTCGATCTTGGAACCGCCATCTTGATTTTTTTACAAAGTGGTCAGATTGCTTTGTCACACGAACTATGCATATGGGCAAAATTTGAAGTTGATTGGTTATATGGAGGTGGGTCAAAATCAAGTTACAAGATCTGTATACATACATACAGGTGAAGCTAATATAAAGCGTATAAAAGTGCACGCTCAAAGTAAGCTGTCAGTCGTTTTGTATGTCAGTTTTGCCGCCAACAATCCACACAATCGATTATTTCCTCTGTTTCTCATTCAATTCCCTGAAACGGCGTTTGTGTCTATCGTAGCCTACTCAGCTCTACGTTGCTGCTCACAAAAATATTCAAATTTGCTAACGGCTTTTGCAAATTAGAAAAATTAAAATCGCTATAACTTTTTTATTCGTGAATCGATTTAGTTCAAATTCTTTATTACAAAACTATTCTATAAAGAGAAACTTTTCTGACAATTTAAACGAAATCGGTTATAACAAAGTAGAGAGACAATTTTTCGTATATTACGTTCTTTTAAAATGGTTTTTTTAGGAGGACAAAAATGCATTATGCATTGTCTTTTTTTTAAATTGTAATGATAATGAGCATAATTTTGTTACCTCGTATTTATTGAGCAATTTTAAATCTTGAATCTGGATTAGGAAGATTTTTTTAATTAAAAATACCAGGAATTCCAAAAAACTATTTAATCAAATGAAATGAAAAACAGAAATGGTTTTCTGCACATCAGTAATTGTAATGTTATAAAATTAATTCAAATAGTAATTACTATTTTACAATATTGACGAATACATTAAAAGTTCAGGTACAATTTTTGCACCATCAGAAAGAGTCTTCTTGCGCTCTGGAAACTTGTCGTCATATTCGTACCACCAATTATTTCTCAAACAAACAGCTGTGTAATGTGAAATTTGCTGCTTTCGACTTTCTGTGATTCTCGAAGGGCCCTTGTACGCAATCGCTCCTAATAATCTTAGTTCTGTTCCATCGCCTGTTGGACTCAAAACCCTTTTTGGAATGTTTTTCACCGATACGGAGTTGCTCATCATCTGCGGATCTTCACTATTGACAACTTCAATAAGCAAAATATCTCCTGAGAAGAAAAAGAAATAAAAATATTATTTCATTCATTTAACTTATTAGTATATAAAAAAAAATATTTTAACATACGGATTGCACTTATAAAACTTGTATATTCTCCAAGACAGGTTTGCTCTTGACAAGGACTTGAACTTAAACTAGGAGATTCCACCAAATTGCGAAAATTTGGATCTGCAATTTGTGTGTCGAACATCTGCAGTTGTTTTAACATCCTTGTTACTTGTTTTCTCCTACAGTCTACCTTCGAGCATCTCTTGATTTCATGTACAGCTGAAATTTTGTTTGTAAGTGACGTCGCAAAAGCCATAACGTTATGAGCCGCTTGTATACCGAACTTTTCAGATTTTTCTCTCATCATCGGTAAATCACAAATGTCCATCAAAATTTCTGCCCTTTTTTTATATGTGCCGTCTTTTGTGTTAGTCACAATTCCCTTTTCGTAAAGTTCCAAAAGAAATTTAAAAAATTTGTCATCGTAATCCACGATCTGAAATCAATCAAATAAGCGCATTGTACAAATTTGCAATATACTTAAATTTTCTAAATGAAAATCAAAATATCTTTGAATACTATTGAAGTACATAATGATTGTTGTAGTACCTTGCTTCTCAAGTTGGCATCGTCACAAATCGATACATACAATAATTGTGCAACGCTGTCGAAAGCGCAAGTATTTGCAACGTAGATTTTCTCGCTATTTATCTTTATTGGTCTTGTCGAAAAATTGTTACCGTTTTTTAAAACAACAATTTTATGACTTTTTCCGAATTGAATCGCATCTTTCAGCAATTCTTTTCGATCTCCCAGATATAGCGCTTTCGACTTAGACTTTCCAACTTTTCCTTTCCAGTTTTCGATGTCTCTGTTTGCTTGTACTTTTTTTCTAGATGCGACTGGCATATTGTTATTATCATCATCAAAATTTTCATCACCATCATGGCCATCTCTTCCATCATCATCGCCGCAATCATTTAGACTCGAACTGGATAAAGATGGTTTATCGCGTGGAGTACCTGCAACAAACCAATTTACTTCATGTTACAAAAATTACAAAAGAATAGGACAATACATTTCGTTGTTTCATCGACAGATTTTTTAAAGTGGCAGCTTCGGCAAATTTTTTTCTGATTATATCCCTCATCAGCACCACCCACATTTAGTGGATAAGAGCATTCTTTCATATGATGGATTCCCGCTTTACATTTAGGCATGGCACACGTTCTAGGAAATGGCAACTCATTTATGCATGCTGGGCAATCATTAGTAGACATTGTCACGCTGCTCGAGTCAATCGTCCTTTCTGCAGGTTCTGAAAAATAGAACAATAATTTATTTTCGTTTTCTACGGTTTTTTATTATGTTATAAATTTAGTGATAAATTGTAGTATTGCTTTCACCTTTAGTTTCCGGTTCCGAGTAATTACGTGGTTTAGCTTCAACGATGTTCATTTTGCCCTTAAGATATTTAATATGTTCATGGACAAAATGATCGACTCTATATGGAAGGTCAGGAAAAACATCCGTTTTCAGCACTTTAAATCCGCATTCACTTGCTGAAGATGTTGCAGGTATTCTTCCATATCCAAAATCGTCTCGACGAATGCAGGACCAGATTGGAAGAAGTGCCAAATGCTTCAACAAGTAGTTCCCTAGATTTGGCAAGTAGTAGGGACTGATCTTTGTTCCTGTTTGCTGTTTTGAATCGTTATTTACTTCTTCTTTGATTGTAGCACCCCAAGCAGACCACTTGTTTTCCGTGAGTTTGGCACTTTCTTCTAATTTCTCTATCTGCGCCTGCAAATTTTGTTGAAACTCGTCATCAATGTCTACGTCAACCTGATCTGTGCCATGCATCTTTTTTATGATTTGGTCAAGCTCGTCGTTTTCTGAAAAATCAAAATTCAATTTGAATAATTAATTATTTTAGCATTAGTCAACAACTTACAGGAAGTCGAAAAATTGAACTCATACCTGTTATCAAAGCTTCTAACCTTTCCTCTGCCTTTTGAGCCGTGGATTTAAGTCCGTTAGAAAGTTTTCCATACTTTTCGCTAAAGGCAAGTGTCAAAATACATTTGACTATTTCTTTGGCAGCTGATTTTGTGCGGCATATGACGAGTTGCCCGATGGCGCCCAGGTAAAATTTCCGTAGTTCACGGGGCTTCTGTTTAAATAAATTCGAGTACAAATGGATGAAGTGTGCGTTGTCCAATCGTATATAGATGGCAGGAAGTGGACCAGAAATCTCGAACAAGCAATCGGCGTAATCTTCCACAGAATTGAATTGCGTATACGCTTGCGTTACAGCGTTCATCAGTGCCCGAGACATGTCTGTGACGACTTCCTTCGGAATACAGCCAGCGATTCGAGCTTGCGTCATCAAGAAGAAAAAGATTTTGTCTGTATCATGACTTTCTGATAACATCTGGGCTGTAGAAAATTGTCCAGCAGAGCAGTTCATCTTCATGTCGTACAAAAATGTAGGCCCAGAAGGCCTATCGTACAATTTTTTAATAGTTTTTGTAAAACCTCCTGAAGCATCAATAGTCACATAACTCCCCAGTTTGTTGCAGAACTCCCGGAAAAGCTGAAGTTGTGGAGTAATCCAATAAATAATAAAAAACGGTTTGAGGCAAAAAACCGGAATTTCACTCTCGTATCCACTGTTTGCCATTATTTCAAGTGCCTTCATTGGATCCTCGTCGATGTATTTTTCTTTAGCCAGTTGATACTTCGCTTGCCTTAAAACCTGTGCGGAATGCAAATTTGGCGGTTCTGTCTCTCCCGGCACCATTAGTTTGCTCGCCAATTCGGCGCGATACTTTTCAACTGGTTTATGTTGTAACATTTCCGCGACTTGTCTCCTTTTCATATCTCGTAGCCAGAGCTTACCACAGTCCTTCAAAGAACCCAGTGTGATGGTACAATCGAGAACAACTTGCTTTGGATCCTTATCAAAGTTGATGTTGACTTGTAGAAAAGATCCACATTTGCACTCCGCTACAAAATACAATTGAATTATAAGTATCATTTTTATTCAATAACAACTAATAATTTCAAAATAGCAACCTTTTATGTTTCCAGTTTCGTAATTTAGTGATATGTACGTTGTTTGGATTTTAAATGCACAGTGCAAAGACGTTGCAGCGACGATTTCACCGAAAATCTTGTCGGTATACTGTCCGGGTTTGAATCGTACCGCAGCTCGGTACCCTCCTCTACGGATAGAGCATTTTTTCTTGTACTTTTCCGTCAATTCCATGAACTCACTTTTAGCTAACGGGATCTCAAGGTATATATCCTTTTCGAATGATAACGAAGAATTACTAATGGTCGAATTCGCGTCGTTCTGGAGCGACAGATGCCCGTCGTTCGCTTCATCATCCTCATCTTGATTTGTTTTTAGTTCTTTTCTAAATTCACACGCATAAGTGTAAATAGTTGATGCCAAAATGCGGTTCTGGAACTCTCGTGCCAATGTTTTCCAGATCGGGTGAGTTTTGCTCACCAAAGCTTCTGATTGCTCATGAAATATTTCTCCAATGTGACGCCCTAGAAGATCAAGAACACTTTGCTTATTCACCGTAGCAGGACGACCACGTCTACTGTCACATTTATTGTTCATGTTGAAACACAGATAACTCTCACATCACTAAACTATGCATCACATAAAAATTATCGTCTATATTTACAAACTAAGTCCGATGTAGTTCGCTATCGATACTAACGAAAACTGAACATTTCCATCGCAAAAGTTAATACCCCACTCTTTCTTTCTTTCTTTCCACTCGTCAATGTATGTATATTTAGAATCTGGATTTTTGGAATTCCTGGTATTTTTAATTAAAAAAATCTTCCTAATCCAGATTCAAGATTTAAAATTGCTCAATAAATACGAGGTAACAAAATTATGCTCATTATCATTACAATTTAAAAAAAAGACAATGCATAATGCATTTTTGTCCTCCTAAAAAAACCATTTTAAAAGAACGTAATATACGAAAAATTGTCTCTCTACTTTGTTATAACCGATTTCGTTTAAATTGTCAGAAAAGTTTCTCTTTATAGAATAGTTTTGTAATAAAGAATTTGAACTAAATCGATTCACGAATAAAAAAGTTATAGCGATTTTAATTTTTCTAATTTGCAAAAGCCGTTAGCAAATTTGAATATTTTTGTGAGCAGCAACGTAGAGCTGAGTAGGCTACGATAGACACAAACGCCGTTTCAGGGAATTGAATGAGAAACAGAGGAAATAATCGATTGTGTGGATTGTTGGCGGCAAAACTGACATACAAAACGACTGACAGCTTACTTTGAGCGTGCACTTTTATACGCTTTATATTAGCTTCACCTGTATGTATGTATGTATACAG
The DNA here is from genome assembly GCA_949987705.1 of Thereva unica. Classification (NCBI taxonomy): domain Eukaryota; kingdom Metazoa; phylum Arthropoda; class Insecta; order Diptera; family Therevidae; genus Thereva; species Thereva unica. The sequence goes on along the minus strand of OX465281.1, from coordinate 118,892,036 downwards.
ATCTTGTAACTTGATTTTGACCCACCTCCATATAACCAATCAACTTCAAATTTTGCCCATATGCATAGTTCGTGTGACAAAGCAATCTGACCACTTTGTAAAAAAATCAAGATGGCGGTTCCAAGATCGAATTTTGCAATTGTGTTACGATTCTATTGAAAATCGGTACCGGGGGTTTTTATGAGTACAAATGACGAATCTGTGGTCAAAATTTGAAAATTCAAAATGGCGGCACCAATATGGAAGACGAATTTTGCAAATATGTTCTGAATATCGGTATCGGAGGGTTTTTAGGGGTACAAACCACCGTTCTGGGGTCAAATTTTGATAATTCAAAATGGCGGTCAACAGAAAATGGCGGACTACTTTTTTATTTACAATCCCCTCAATATGGGTATCAAATGAAAGGATGTGACAAGTAAACTATGATTTTTTTTTTTTTTTTTTTTATGTGGCAGTGCTAAGCTCAGGAATCACCCTTTGTACTACTAGTCCGTCATGTCATTTGTCACGTCATGGTGCAATGTCTAGCAGTAAGCTTAGTACGGGGAGGGGAGGGGGGTATAGGTTAAGGGTTAAAAGGAACGGGGGGGTATTGAAGAAGGTGGTGATGAACCCTGCGTTTGAACTCTTGGATGTTGTAGGAGCTCGGAAATACTGACTGCGAGAGACTATTCCACAGTCGAGTTGTTCTATTAACAAACGAATTCATATCTTGTTGAGTGCGTGAAAGGGGGAGTTGCAGGTGAAGGGAATGAGACGAGTGGGCTAATCTGGTGTTGCGGTTGTAAGATTGCCGTGGAGGCAGGAGAGCGTTTAACTCGGAGGAACAGTCATTATGATAGTAGCGATAAAATTTTGTCAGTGCTGCTACATTCCTACGGTGGCTGAGGGGGTCGATGGTGGAGCCAGCGGTGTCGTCATCAATTAATTTAAGGGCCTTTTTTTGGACCTTATCTAACCATGCCAAGGTGGTTATTGGAGCGCCGCCCCAAACGAGGGAGTTATATTCGAGAAGAGGACGTATGTAGGATTTATAAATAACAGCACGGGCCGATGGCTGGAGGAGGAACTTGCACCTCTTAAGAAATCCCAAGCACTGGGATGCTTGTTTGGCGATTTGGAATATGTGATCATTCCAACGAAGGTCTTTGGCTAATGTCACGCCTAAGATGTGTAGGGATGGGTCGGCCTTTAGTTCAACGTCATCCACTGTCAAGGATGGTGAGGTGTTGAACTTCTTTTTTGAGATAAGACAGTACTTGGTTTTAGAGGCGTTGAATTTGACACGATTCTTCTCTCCCCAATCTAGAATTAGTTTGATGTCTTTTTTAATAGAGTTGAACATTAGTTCACGATCATCAAGACAGGATCTGGCATGTGTCTGTCTTGTATCGAAGCTGTACGAGTAACGTAGAGTACCGTCGTCAGCGAAGCTGAGAAGTGGGTTGGAGGGGATTGAAAGTAGGTCATTTATAAAGATGAGAAAAAGGGCCGGTGATAAAATTGACCCCTGAGGGACCCCCGCAGAGATGGGGTGAGATTCAGATTTGACGCCATCCAATAATACCTTAATTGAACGGCCGGAAAGGAAACTCTCAACCCACTTATACAGAAGTGAGCCAATTCCAATAGCTTGGAGTTTAGCTAACAAGGCTGAGTGCCATACTCTATCAAAAGCCTTGGAGATATCCAAAGCAACCAAACTAGATTCGCCAGATCCATGCAAACTTCGGCTGAGGTGTTCTGTAAGGCAAACTAAAAGATCACCAGTGGATCTTTTTTGACGGAAGCCGTATTGTTTGTCGCTGATAAGTTGGTTGGATTCTAGATATCCCATAAGCTTTTTGTTAATTATCGTCTCCATGGTTTTGGAGAGAATAGAAGTAATTGCTATTGGGCGGTAGTTGGAGGGATCGCTGGAGTCACCTTTTTTCGGTATTGGCTGAACATGGGCAAGTTTCCAAAAGTCTGGGTAAACTCCGGAAGAGTATGATAGGGCAAAAAGTTTGCGCAGAGGTCTAGCCAAAGGTGAGGCGCATTGTTTTAAGACGATAGGGGGTATATTATCGGGTCCAGTCGATTTGTTTACATCGAGCTCCTTGAGGCACCTGTACACCTCGCGAGTCCTGAAGAAAACCCTGTCCATTAGATGAGCGCTGAGCTCAAGAACCGGGGGTAGCATATCAGTTTGGGGTAAAGAAGAATTGGAAGCAAACAGAGATGCTAATAAATCGGCCTTGGATTTGCTGTCTGTTATCACCTTCTCATTGTGGATAAGTGAAGGAGTTGTGGATGAAGTGAAATTCTTCTTAATGGAGCTTACCAAGGACCAGAAGTTCTTGCTACTAGAGGTTGCATTAAGGAGTTTACTTCTCAACTTGCTGTCAAATGAATTTTTGACATTCCTGATGGTGACTTTACAGGAATTTCTTAGTTTTATATACTCTGCACGGAGCGATTCACTCGGGGAGCTCTTGTAAGCTCGAAAGGCGGCTTCTTTATTTCTGATTGCATTCATACACTCCTGATTAAACCATCTGTTGGGCCTAGCCTTCACAGATTTGGTAGAATGAGGAATGAACAAATGCATTCCTGTCTGTATGATCCTGGTGATACGGATAGCGGCAGAGTTGGCGTTTCTATTCCGGAAACACAGATTCCAGTCTGTAGACTGGAAAAAATTAATAAGCCCCAGCCAGTTGGCCTTCCCATAATGCCATACAGTTCTTCGAACTGGTTTGGGAGGGGTGGGAAATTCGAATGGGAAGTTAGCGCTGATTAGGCAGTGGTCTGAATTGCCGAGAGGTGAATCAACTTTGACGGAGTAACGCGCTGGATGAGAAGTTAGAAAAAGATCAAGGAGATATCTTCCTTGATCAGCAACATCGGGGACTCTTGTGGGATGATCCACAATTTGATGCAAGTTATTGATGTCTGCAAAGAGCTCGACGTCCTTGCCAGAAGTACTGGTGCCATTTGAGTAAGTCAGCCATTTAACGTTGTGAACATTGAAATCACCCGCAACGATGATTTCACACTCAGGATTGGACGACAAAAATCCCGAGATTTGTTCGGAAATAGTATCAAAAGATAATGAGGAGGCTTCGTTACTTATGTTAGGGCTTCTGTATAGGAAGCAGAAGAATATGACGTGGCTTTGGAAAATGATTTTAATCCAAAGATAATTAAAATCAGAAGTTGTGCTTGAATGTATTTTACAATAAGCCACGTCGTCCCTAACATAAATGGCAATACCCCTATGGGGGGAGAGATTGTGCACTAAAGTGTACCCCGACACCTGGTAATAACCTAAGTCATTATCGGGTGATATTTGGGTTTCACTAAGTGCGAAGATTGGGGGTTTGTAATTAGATAAGTGGCACTCAACAAAAGAGAAATTCGCTTGAAGTCCACGAATGTTACAAAAGTCAATACCAAAACTTGACTTGTAACGGGACTTCGGTTGCGCGGGCTCAATCGCCACGTTCTCGGGAATATTTCCCGGCATTACATTTGCCGCAACCATCTGAGTCAATAAAATTTGTCCTCGTCAAAGTGTTATGCCTTTTGAGACGGGGCAAATTTCATCGACCGACAGATTTTAGCCGCGGCACCTGCAGGACCGAGATGCGAGAGAGGGTAGGGAGCAAGGGTACTTACTTGTGCCATTCGATTAGCTGTGTTGCATCATTCCAAGTTCAAAATGGTGGCCAAGACGAAATGGCGGATTGCATTATTTTACAACGCGCTCAGTATATGGGTATCAAATGAAAGGATACGACAAGTAGAATACTAATAGCTGTGTAGCGTCATTCCAAATTAAAAATTTCGACCGACACAAAATGGCAGTTTACCCTTTTCTTTACAACACATCAGGTATGGGTATCAAACGAAAGTATATGACGAGAATAGTACAGTAAGCTGTGTGACGTCATTTTAAATCTAATATAGTGGTCCCTACAAAATGACAGAAGACATATGATAGAACAAAAAGTAGAAAATAAAAAATATAGTTTAAAAAAACTAAAAATGCAGTATTATTTTGAAATGAACTAAAAAGTAAAAAAATTATTTTGAATGTAAAGTTTTTATTGCTCCAGCTAGTATATGGAAACAGCCTACTTTTCGATATGTAAAAAGCGTGGAGCGCTAACGAAAAGTTCCGGTGTTTAAATAAGAATATAGGCAAAGAGTCCCACACTTTTTGACATTTCGAAAGATAGGTTGGACCCACGACTATAGTTATGGGTTAATCTTACCTGGCTTGATCTTTTGCGCCAAACCTTTTCGATAAAACTGTACCGTTCTCCAAAACTATACAACGTATTCAACTGTTTTTTAAGCAAGTTAAAAGTTAAGAAAAAGGGTTTTGAAAAGTAAGTTTTTCTGGATCGGGTCTAAAGAAATAAAAACCACTAGAACTTCACTACGTTATAATATTTTAATTTAATTTCCTAATACAAAAAGTTTACTCGCGGTTACAGTAGCGTGTGTTCTCTAGCACGGCAAGGAAGAGAAGTCAATTTTATGAGAGAACACAAAATGAAAATTATCAAAATACAGTTATTACTTGAGTTCTAAAATTTAGACTTAAGTGGTTAGTTTAAAAATGTTGCCAGCTCTCGGTTCCAGGTTGATATTAAGATTGCGTCTTAAATTAAGCTCAAGACGTTTAATTAATGCTGCTCTAAACACAACACATGAAACTAATTAGCAATTAATTAGCATTAAATAATGTTACAATTTTTATTCGGTTCTTTTCATGGTTTTTCAGTGGTCCAGCCAGCTTGATATCAAGGTAGCTGAACCATTGTAATTGTTTAAAAAAAGGAGTAGACAATCCTTTAACACGGTAATTAATTGGCAATTAATTAGCAATAAATAATGATACAATTTTTATTTGGTTCTTTACATGGTTCTTCAATGGTCCAGCCAGCTTGATATCAAGGTAGCTGAACCGTTGCAATTGTTTAATAAAAAGAGCAATAAATTTTTTAACACGGTAATTAATTAGCAATTAAATAGCAATAAATTATGCAAAAAAAATTTTTTGGTTCTGCCAATTTGGGTCCGCCAGCTTTATGGAGCCCTTAATTTCGATGAATAAAGTGAATTTAGGTTATTTTCGATGTATTTGATGAATGTAACTTAATTTCGATGAATAAAGTGAATTTAGGTTATTTTCGATGTATTTGATGAATGTAACTTAATTTCGATGAATAAAGTGAATTTAAGTTATTTTCGATGTATTTGATGAATATAACTTAATTTCGATGAATAAAGTGAATTTAGGTTATTTTCGATGTATTTGATGAATGTAACTTAATTTCGATGAATAAAGTGAATTTAAGTTATTTTCGATGTATTTGATGAATATAACTTAATTTCGATGAATAAAGTGAATTTAGGTTATTTTCGATGTATTTGATGAATGTAACTTAATTTCGATGAATAAAGTGAATTTAAGTTATTTTCGATGTATTTGATGAATATAACTTAATTTCGATGAATAAAGTGAATTTAAGTTATTTTCGATGTACTCGATGAATATAACTTAGTTTCGATGAATAAAGCGAATTTAAGTTATTTTCGATGTACTCGATGAATATAACTTAATTTCGATGAATAAAGTGAATTTAAGTTATTTTCGATGTACTCGATGAATATAACTTAATTTCGATGAATAAAGTGAATTTAAGTTATTTTCGATGTATTTGATGAATGTAACTTAATTTCGATGAATAGAGTGAATTTAAGTTATTTTCGATGTATTTGATGAATATAACTTAATTTCGATGAATAAAGTGAATTTAAGTTATTTTCGATGTATTTGATTAATGTAACTTAATTTCGATGAATAAAGTGAATTTAGGTTATTTTCGATGTACTGGATGAATATAACTTAGTTTCGATGAATAAAGTGAATTTAAGTTATTTTCGATGTATTTGATGAATATAACTTAATTTCGATGAATAAAGCGAATTTAAGTTATTTTCGATGTATTTGATGAATATAACTTAATTTCGATGAATAAAGTGAATTTAAGTTATTTTCGATGTATTTGATGAATGTAACTTAATTTCGATGAATAAAGCGAATTTAAGTTATTTTCGATGTATTTGATGAATATAACTTAATTTCGATGAATAAAGTGAATTTAAGTTATTTTCGATGTATTTGATGAATATAACTTAATTTCGATGAATAAAGTGAATTTAGGTTATTTTCGATGTATTTGATGAATGTAACTTAATTTCGATGAATAAAGTGAACTTAAGTTATTTTCGATGTATTTGATGAATATAACTTAATTTCGATGAATAAAGTGAATTTAAGTTATTTTCGATGTATTTGATGAATATAACTTAATTTCGATGAATAAAGTGAATTTAAGTTATTTTCGATGTACTCGATGAATATAACTTAATTTCGATGAATAAAGTGAATTTAAGTTATTTTCGATGTATTTGATGAATGTAACTTAATTTCGATGAATAAAGTGAATTTAAGTTATTTTCGATGTATTTGATGAATGTAACTTAATTTCGATGAATAAAGTGAATTTAAGTTATTTTCGATGTATTTGATGAATGTAACTTAATTTCGATGAATAAAGTGAACTTAAGTTATTTTCGATGTATTTGATGAATATAACTTAATTTCGATGAATAAAGTGAATTTAAGTTATTTTCGATGTATTTGATGAATATAACTTAATTTCGATGAATAAAGTGAACTTAAGTTATTTTCGATGTACTCGATGAATATAACTTAATTTCGATGAATAAAGTGAATTTAAGTTATTTTCAATGTACTCGATGAATATAACTTAATTTCGATGAATAAAGTGAACTTAAGTTATTTTCGATGTAGTCGATGAATATAACTTAATTTCGATGAATAAAGTGAACTTAAGTTATTTTCGATGTAGTCGATGAATATAACTTAATTTCGATGAATAAAGTGAATTTAAGTTATTTTCGATGTACTCGATGAATATAACTTAATTTCGATGAATAAAGTGAATTTAGGTTATTTTCGATGTATTTGATGAATATAACTTAATTTCGATGAATAAAGTGAATTTAGGTTATTTTCGATGTAGTCGATGAATATAACTTAATTTCGATGAATAAAGTGAATTTAAGTTATTTTCGATGTATTTGATGAATATAACTTAATTTCGATGAATAAAGTGAATTTAAGTTATTTTCGATGTATTTGATGAATATAACTTAATTTCGATGAATAAAGTGAATTTAAGTTATTTTCGATGTATTTGATAAATATAACTTAATTTCGATGAATAAAGTGAATTTAGGTTATTTTCGATGTATTTGATGAATATAACTTAATTTCGATGAATAAAGTGAATTTAAGTTATTTTCGATGTATTTGATGAATGTAACTTAATTTCGATGAATAAAGTGAACTTAAGTTATTTTCGATGTATTTGATGAATATAACTTAATTTCGATGAATAAAGTGAATTTAAGTTATTTTCGATGTATTTGATGAATATAACTTAATTTCGATGAATAAAGTGAATTTAAGTTATTTTCGATGTACTCGATGAATGTAACTTAATTTCGATGAATAAAGTGAATTTAAGTTATTTTCGATGTACTCGATGAATATAACTTAATTTCGATGAATAAAGTGAATTTAGGTTATTTTCGATGTACTGGATGAATATAACTTAGTTTCGATGAATAAAGTGAATTTAAGTTATTTTCGATGTATTTGATGAATATAACTTAATTTCGATGAATAAAGCGAATTTAAGTTATTTTCGATGTATTTGATGAATATAACTTAATTTCGATGAATAAAGTGAATTTAAGTTATTTTCGATGTATTTGATGAATGTTTAGCTCCCGTTACGCGATCAGCGGTATATTAATAAAATAAATAAGACCGAATTTTTATACGTTATAAATGGCTTTATTTGTTCACTGCGTATTTATCACAATTGGTTTATTATTATTATTATTTGGATATATATATATAACTAAATTTATACGTGCACTTGTTATTATTTAAAATGGATGTCAAGGATCGCGCTTTCGACTGCAGGAGCTTCCAGAAGAGAATGATCGAATGGAGATGCCGGAAATTGGCTCTCTCGATAAACACGATCGGGACGGAACGGGAGACGGCAAGATCACTGAACTTTCGTTCGGTGATCGATGGGAGTGTTCCGACTGATCGTTTTGATCGTGTCGGAAGTTGTTGTGTGACATTGCGTAAAGTTCGGTAATTAAACTTTACGCGGTCACTACATACTCCCCCCCCAGCGTAGCGTTAACGGAATGTTACCGCTTTAGACGGCTTAGCTTCGTTGTCGCGGTCGCAACCGAAGGCTGGCTTTAGCCTGTCAATGGATATTGACTTGGTTGTGCCGTTCAATTTGACAACGAAGTGTTTTCGTAATCGTTTGATTACTTCATATGGGCCCTCATATGGAGGTTCGAAAGGTTTTCGAGCTCTGTCGACTCGTATGAAAACGTAGTCGGCGTTCTCCAGGGCTTCTGGCACGTAGACATCCTTTTGGACGGGTTGCCGAGGATGTATTGCCTTAATGTTCTGCATATGAGAACGAAGGCGAGCGAGGAATTCTGATTCTTCAATTGGATTCTCATCCGTTGGGATAGAAATCGAATTGGGAAGTCTCAGATTCTGACCGTATACGAGCTCGGCTGGTGAGCATTGTAAGTCGGTCTTAATTGCCGTGCGTATGCCTAACAAGACAAAGGGCAAGTCTTCACTCCAATGAGTAGTGTTATCCCTTGCCATTAAGGCTGCTTTAAGTTGCCTGTGGAACCGTTCAACCATCCCGTTTGCTTGTGGATGGAAGGCGGTGGTCCGGATTCGATGAGTGCCGAGTAATTTGGCAACTTCATTGAATAGTTTCGATTCGAACTGCGTACCTTGATCGGTTGTGATCTCTAGTGGTACGCCGAATCGTGGGACAAATTCAGTGACGAATTTCTTTGCCACTGTTGAAGCTGAGATATCCCGAATTGGGTATGCTTCAGGCCATCGCGTGAATCTATCGACTATCGTTAAGATATAAGAGTATCCACGAGATGGGGGTAGGGGTCCCACTATATCCATATGGATATGGTCAAATCTATTATTTGGAAGTTTGAAAGCTTCCAATGGAGATTTGGTATGCCGTGAAACTTTGGACTTTTGGCAACCTAGGCATGATCGAGACCACTCATTGCAGTCTTTATTGATCGATGGCCAGAAGTATTTCTTGGTAACGGCTCGTCTTGTAGCGCGAATACCAGGATGAGAGAGACTATGTTCGGAATTGAACGCTAGTCTACGTAAGGAAGTGGGTATGTAAGGCCTTGGAATGCCTGTACTAGTTTCACACCACACCTGATGGGCGGTAAATAGTATTGGTGTGAGAATTAGTTTTACCCGTGAGCCGTTGCTGGGGTGCTCTTGTAGAGACTTCAACTCTGTGTCACCTTGTTGAGCCTGAGCCAGTGTAGGCAGGTCGAAGGTGACCGAGTCGACGTTGTCGGTTGCTAGTGAGCGTGACAAGTAGTCTGCGACAACGTTTTGTTTACCTGACACATGTCTGATGTCTGTGGTAAACTGAGAGATTAGACCCAAATGTCTGGTCTGTCGAGGGGATCGTTCGGTCTTTGTGTGAAGGGCGCGAACCAGTGGTTTGTGGTCAGTATAGACCACGAAATTGCGTCCTTCAACGAAGTAACGGAAGTGTTTGATCGCTGCATAGATTGCTAGGAGTTCGCGATCGAATGCAGAGTACTTCCGTTCTGTTGGTGACAGCTTTTTGGAATAAAAAGCTAGAGGTTGCCACCGATGACCGTTGAATTGTTCCAAAACGCCTCCGATTGCGTAATCAGAGGCGTCAGTCGTAAGACTGTATTTTGCATCCTCGATTGGATGGTTCAGCAGAGTTGCTTCAGCCATCGAGGTTTTCACCTTGAGGAATGCCGCCTGACATTCTGCTGGCCAGTCAAAAACTTTATTGGCACGTGAGCGGTTGAGAAGGTCTCTCAAATGCTCGTTTATAGGCACCAACTGTTCAGCCAATTTTGGGATAAATCGGTGATAGAAATTCACCATTCCCAAAAACTTCTGGATCGATTTGACAGAAGTTGGAGGTGCGAGATCAACGATAGCCTGAACCCGATCGGAGGATGGAAGTATTCCATCCTTTGTGATGCGGTGGCTTAGAAACTTAATCTCTGTTGCACCAAAAACGCGTTTCTCTAGCTTGATGGTTAAACCGAAGCTATCGAGGCGTTTAAAGAGCTCTTCGAGGTGAACGATATGTTCATCCTCGGTTTTACTGGCGATGAGTATATCGTCCAAGTATACATAAACGAAGTCGAGATCTCTCGTAACTTCATTTATGAACCTTTGAAAGGTTTGTGCTGCATTCCGTAAGCCGAATGGCATACGTGTAAACTCATATAGGCCGAATGGCGTTATGAGTGCAGTCTTATGCACGTCTTCTGGGGCGATTGGTATATGATGGTATGCACGTACCAAATCAACCTTTGAAAATATTGTGCAGCCGTGAAGATTCACGGAGAAATTCTGTATATGCGGGATCGGATATCTATCCGGCACAGTGACAGCATTAAGGCGACGGTAGTCGCCGCATGGCCTCCAATCATGAGAGTCCCGTTTAGGAACCAGATGAAGCGGAGATGCTGCGGGGGACGACGAAGGTCGACAAATCCCCAATTGGACCATATGGTCGAACTCTAACTTTGCCACCTTCAGTTTCTCCGGATGGAGTCGCCGAGCGGTGACAAATGGTAATTGCCCTTTAGTTACAATGTGGTGTTGCACATTGTGTTTAACCGGAAGGTTAAAATTGGGCGGTTTTGTTAACGAAGCGTACTTCGTTAATAGCTCTTCGTATATGCCAGTAACTCGGCATGGAAATGTTTCGGGGTTGTAGTCGACGGTAGCGCACACGTTAATGCGAAACTTCGTGCGCTTGTCGACTAAATGCCGATATTCAAAATCGACGGACAATTTGAACTTCGTTAAGAAGTCCGCCCCGATAATGGCTTTAGTGGTGTCGGCTATTATAAAGTTGTAAACATATCGTCGGCGTAAGCCGAGTTCAAGTTCAAGCAACTTTGTGCCGAAAGTTCGGATCAGTGATCCGTTGGCCTCGTACAGAAGGACGTTCGGGCTACCGTTATGGGCCGGGAACGCCTTGGCGGGAACAATTGAAACGTCAGAGCCCGAATCAATCAGAAAGTCCATCCGATTGTTGGTGTCTCTGACGAATAAACGATATGAGCGGCCGGTTATATGCTCGCTCATGTCGATCCCCTGCCCCTTTAGTTTTTTTTAGGGGTGGAGGTGGCCTTTTTTTTTGCCGGCTTGGCTTGGCCTCCATTGAAACTGCAGGGGGCTTTGCAGCTGCGTGCTTCACTACCGAAACGGTAGTGGAAATAGCACAAGCTACCCCTGGATTGGTTCGTCCCTTGTGGCCGATTGGCCGAGGGTTGCCGAGGGCCGCCCTGTCGATTGGCAGGTGTTCTGCTTCTCGGCTTCCGCGGGTTGCGGTCAAGCCTGTCTAGCCGGGCCGTCAGCCTATTGATGGCGCTTTGCAGCGCCACCAATGTGGGCTCCGATTTGGCAGGTGCTGCGTGGACGGCGGACGCGTATGAGGCACCTCCGTGTGGAAGCACCTCCCATACTTTGTCCGCCGTAGATGCCAACCCGGCTAGAGTTTGGTCGGCAGCGGTGGCCAATGTGACCTGGATGGCCTGTGGAAGCCTCCGCTCCCACAGGTTCCGGATCAGGTCATCATTGACCGCCGACGATCCACCCGCTAGTGCCTTGAGAGCCTGGAGGAACTCCGAAGGTTACCGGTCTCCAGGCTCTTGCACTGACAGCAACTGCTCGAGTCGGCGTTTCTCCGAAGTGCCGTACTTCTCGAGCAGATGCTGTTTGATGTCCTCGTATGAGGAGGTGGAGGGGTCTACGGTGCTAAGCCGCATTGCCGTTACCGCCTCTTCCGGCAATGCGGCTATAACGTTGTAGACTTTTAATTTCTCAGACCGGCAGCCCGCCAGCTGGAACATAATTTCGGCCTGGTAAAACCAGGAGGCGGGCTGGTGAACCCAGAACTTCGGGATGTCGAGTTTCGACACGGAAGCGGCATTAACTTCCGAAGTTCCGGGTTTTGGTTCGTCCAAGTGCGAGACGTCTTGGTCCATTAAGTTTTCTTCCGTTCTTGACATCCTTGTAAAAAAAAAAAACCAAAAATAAGAGCTGAAGAAAAAAAAATAAAGTGCTCAAATGGTGCTGGGGTAAACGAAATTGAGTAGTGGAATGGCAAAACACCCTCGAGTAATGTAATGTATATATATATATGTATATATCCAATGAACATCAATTTATTCGACAAGCTGGTAAGTATTATGTTTCCAAACGATAAATATTTATATAAAATACTTTATAAATGTGACGCAATATAGTAATAATTATGTATTAGAATATAGTGAGTGTAATATAGTGATAATTATGTATTTAAAAGTTAGTAAATTAATATTTATATAAGAATATAGTGAGTGTTGAATGTAAGAATATTTATATAAGAATATAGTGAGTGTTGATAATTATGTATTTAAAAATTAGTAAATTTTATGTATTAAAATGTATGTAAGAATATAGTAATATTTAAAAAAAATATATAATAAATTTATTTAATTAGTATCTATATGTATGCACGTGTAAAATGCAAAAAAAATATTCAATTAGCTGTCTTAAATAGCTTAATGCTTTTATTATAAAAAAATTATTTTAAATGAGAACGGAAAACTATTGTTCGTTGTTACAAAAGTTTCTCCTGCACCGCCGAATGGATTTTTTTTATCTTCTGTTGTGTTATATGCCGTATAGCTTCCTTCTTTGGGCTCGATAACTTTATCTGGAAATTATTCACGACTAAGATAAACTTACAGTTAGCTTGAATTCGCCCTTTATATTAAAGCGAATTGCACTTAGAACTTAGATGATATGGATTTAATTACTCAGCCAAAACTATCGAGTACTTTTAGCTCCCTCAGGTTCCGATAACTATTTTGCTTTTAAACGGTAATCACTTCACGGATTGAGCAAAAAAAATTTTTTGGTTTTTTTTGTATGCACTTCACGGATTGATAAAAATTTTTGGATTTTAGGTCATCACTTCACGTATTGATAAAAAAAAATTTTTTTTTGATTTTGGTAATCAGATGGATTGATAAAACTTTTTTTGATTTTTATTCGATGACAATTAAACTTGTTGTGTCGCGTGTTGCGACGTCGGAGTCACCACTTTAGCTCCCGTTACGCGATCAGCGGTATATTAATAAAATAAATAAGACCGAATTTTTATACGTTATAAATGGCTTTATTTGTTCACTGCGTATTTATCACAATTGGTTTATTATTATTATTATTTGGATATATATATGGGTCATTCCACCCATAATCGGCCGGAAAATGCAAGACCGCCCGGAAAATTAGTGAAAACATTTTTTTTATGTTTCTCGCGATAAAAAAACATGAAAAACGTGTTTACTTTTTTTTGCAACATCTATTGTTTAATTAATTGAATAATTAAGTTTTTCGAGAAAATAGGCACTATTTATAAACAATTGAACAAAACAGTGGGTATTTATCATAGAAAAAATGTGTAAAATAGCGGTTTTGTAGCCTGATATTTACTCTTTCAGAAAATTGTCATACTATAATGTTTGACCTTGAACTTTGCTCAATGACAGCAAAAACAACAAAAAAATCGGAAAATTTTCAAACATTAATTTCTCAAATACACCATCTCAGATTTGGCTGAAATTTTAACACAATCTTCTCGAATGTCTAAACAATCGCCAAAAAAAATTTTTCCCATGTTTATTGAGAATATTGCAACATAATGAACAATTAAATTTTTTGGTTTAAATTTTATTTGTAGTATATACATATATATTACATGTTGGTGTATATGTGCACATATTTGTATGTGTGTTTGTATTTTTTTGTGTGTGTGGGTATGTATGTGTGTCTGTGTGTGTATGTGTGTATGCATGTGTGGGTAATTTCCTGTAAAACCGAATGAAATGACCGGATAAAATTAAAAAAACAGTTTGTGGTAAAAAATGTAGCAATGCGCCATCTGAGACGGTTCTTCGGAATTAAAAAGCGGGCCTTATGACTTACTGACTCAACAACTTTCTTTCTGCACTCTACGCAGTTTGTAATTTGTTATTCTGCTGATACAATATGGAATCTCAGGATCAAACCACATTGACTTGTTCTTTGAAAGACCTTGCTATTCAATGTAATGAAAATTTAAGAACAAAAGTCTTATCTGCAAGGGAAAAACTTTTACTGTTTCGCAGAACGAAAAAAAACGTAGAATCGTTGTGTGTGAACCATGAAAAAAAATTTCTGGTTTTTACGATCTAAATCAAAAAGAATGTTGTGATCCATTCAACAAACATACAGCACCAATTCGAACATCACTGTGGACTATTACTCTGGAATATGAAAATGATTATTTCTATTTGGTTGATACAATTTTTGAAGGAAACAAGCTTTGTCCACAATGTCGGAAGCACATTAAAACGAAGAACAAATCAAACGACAACCAAGATGACAGTGAAAGAAACGAACCTGCCCCAGAAGACGATGCAAACGTGGAGCTGTTTGCCAGACACGCGTCGGGTTTATCATTGCACGAATCATCTAGTTCGAGTTTGAGTGACAGCGAAAGTCAAGGCCAGTACTGGTAGAGCATCTTCAGAGCAGTTCCAGTCCATTTTTTACCACAAACTGTTTTTTTAATTTTATCCGGTCATTTCATTCGGTTTTACAGGAAATTACCCACACATGCATACACACATACACACACAGACACACATACATACCCACACACACAAAAAAATACAAACACACATACAAATATGTGCACATATACACCAACATGTAATATATATGTATATACTACAAATAAAATTTAAACCAAAAAATTTAATTGTTCATTATGTTGCAATATTCTCAATAAACATGGGAAAAATTTTTTTTGGCGATTGTTTAGACATTCGAGAAGATTGTGTTAAAATTTCAGCCAAATCTGAGATGGTGTATTTGAGAAATTAATGTTTGAAAATTTTCCGATTTTTTTGTTGTTTTTGCTGTCATTGAGCAAAGTTCAAGGCCAAACATTATAGTATGACAATTTTCTGAAAGAGTAAATATCAGGCTACAAAACCGCTATTTTACACATTTTTTCTATGATAAATACCCACTGTTTTGTTCAATTGTTTCTAAATAGTGCCTATTTTCTCGAAAAACTTAATTATTCAATTAATTAAACAATAGATGTTGCAAAAAAAAAGTAAACACGTTTTTCATGTTTTTTTATCGCGAGAAACATAAAAAAAATGTTTTCAGTAATTTTCCGGGCGGTCTTGCATTTTCCGGCCGATTATGGCTGGAATGACCCATATATATATATATATAACTAAATTTATACGTGCACTTGTTATTATTTAAAATGGATGTCAAGGATCGCGCTTTCGACTACAGGAGCTTCCAGAAGAGAATGATCGAATGGAGATGCCGGAAATTGGCTCTCTCGATAAACACGATCGGGACGGAACGGGAGACGGCAAGATCACTGAACTTTCGTTCGGTGATCGATGGGAGTGTTCCGACTGATCGTTTTGATCGTGTCGGAAGTTGTTGTGTGACATTGCGTAAAGTTCGGTAATTAAACTTTACGCGGTAACTACAAATGTAACTTAATTTCGATGAATAAAGCGAATTTAAGTTATTTTCGATGTATTTGATGAATATAACTTAATTTCGATGAATAAAGTGAATTTAAGTTATTTTCGATGTATTTGATGAATATAACTTAATTTCGATGAATAAAGTGAATTTAGGTTATTTTCGATGTATTTGATGAATGTAACTTAATTTCGATGAATAAAGTGAACTTAAGTTATTTTCGATGTATTTGATGAATATAACTTAATTTCGATGAATAAAGTGAATTTAAGTTATTTTCGATGTATTTGATGAATATAACTTAATTTCGATGAATAAAGTGAACTTAAGTTATTTTCGATGTACTCGATGAATATAACTTAATTTCGATGAATAAAGTGAATCTAGGTTATTTTCGATGTATTTGATGAATATAACTTAATTTCGATGAATAAAGTGAATTTAGGTTATTTTCGATGTAGTCGATGAATATAACTTAATTTCGATGAATAAAGTGAATTTAAGTTATTTTCGATGTATTTGATGAATATAACTTAATTTCGATGAATAAAGTGAATTTAAGTTATTTTCGATGTATTTGATGAATATAACTTAATTTCGATGAATAAAGTGAACTTAAGTTATTTTCGATGTACTCGATGAATATAACTTAATTTCGATGAATAAAGTGAATTTAGGTTATTTTCGATGTATTTGATGAATGTAACTTAATTTCGATGAATAAAGTGAATTTAAGTTATTTTCGATGTATTTGATGAATATAACTTAGTTTCGATGAATAAAGCGAATTTAGGTTATTTTCGATGTACTGGATGAATATAACTTAGTTTCGATGAATAAAGCGAATTTAAGTTATTTTCGATGTATTTGATGAATATAACTTAATTTCGATGAATAAAGTGAATTTAAGTTATTTTCGATGTATTTGATGAATATAACTTAATTTCGATGAATAAAGTGAACTTAAGTTATTTTCGATGTACTCGATGAATATAACTTAATTTCGATGAATAAAGTGAATTTAGGTTATTTTCGATGTATTTGATGAATGTAACTTAATTTCGATGAATAAAGTGAATTTAAGTTATTTTCGATGTATTTGATGAATATAACTTAGTTTCGATGAATAAAGCGAATTTAGGTTATTTTCGATGTACTGGATGAATATAACTTAGTTTCGATGAATAAAGCGAATTTAAGTTATTTTCGATGTACTCGATGAATATAACTTAATTTCGATGAATAGAGTGAATTTAAGTTATTTTCGATGTATTTGATGAATATAACTTAATTTCGATGAATAAAGTGAATTTAGGTTATTTTCGATGTATTTGATGAATGTAACTTAATTTCGATGAATAAAGTGAATTTAAGTTATTTTCGATGTACTCGATGAATATAACTTAATTTCGATGAATAAAGTGAATTTAGGTTATTTTCGATGTACTGGATGAATATAACTTAGTTTCGATGAATAAAGCGAATTTAAGTTATTTTCGATGTATTTGATGAATATAACTTAATTTCGATGAATAAAGTGAATTTAAGTTATTTTCGATGTATTTGATGAATATAACTTAATTTCGATGAATAAAGTGAATTTAAGTTATTTTCGATGTACTCGATGAATATAACTTAATTTCGATGAATAGAGTGAATTTAAGTTATTTTCGATGTATTTGATGAATATAACTTAATTTCGATGAATAAAGTGAATTTAGGTTATTTTCGATGTATTTGATGAATGTAACTTAATTTCGATGAATAAAGTGAATTTAAGTTATTTTCGATGTATTTGATGAATATAACTTAATTTCGATGAATAAAGTGAATTTAGGTTATTTTCGATGTATTTGATGAATGTAACTTAATTTCGATGAATAAAGTGAACTTAAGTTATTTTCGATGTATTTGATGAATATAACTTAATTTCGATGAATAAAGTGAATTTAAGTTATTTTCGATGTATTTGATGAATATAACTTAATTTCGATGAATAAAGTGAACTTAAGTTATTTTCGATGTACTCGATGAATATAACTTAATTTCGATGAATAAAGTGAATCTAGGTTATTTTCGATGTATTTGATGAATATAACTTAATTTCGATGAATAAAGTGAATTTAGGTTATTTTCGATGTAGTCGATGAATATAACTTAATTTCGATGAATAAAGTGAATTTAAGTTATTTTCGATGTATTTGATGAATATAACTTAATTTCGATGAATAAAGTGAATTTAAGTTATTTTCGATGTATTTGATGAATATAACTTAATTTCGATGAATAAAGTGAACTTAAGTTATTTTCGATGTACTCGATGAATATAACTTAATTTCGATGAATAAAGTGAATTTAGGTTATTTTTGATGTATTTGATGAATGTAACTTAATTTCGATGAATAAAGTGAATTTAAGTTATTTTCGATGTATTTGATGAATATAACTTAGTTTCGATGAATAAAGCGAATTTAGGTTATTTTCGATGTACTGGATGAATATAACTTAGTTTCGATGAATAAAGCGAATTTAAGTTATTTTCGATGTATTTGATGAATATAACTTAATTTCGATGAATAAAGTGAATTTAAGTTATTTTCGATGTATTTGATGAATATAACTTAATTTCGATGAATAAAGTGAACTTAAGTTATTTTCGATGTACTCGATGAATATAACTTAATTTCGATGAATAAAGTGAATTTAGGTTATTTTCGATGTATTTGATGAATGTAACTTAATTTCGATGAATAAAGTGAATTTAAGTTATTTTCGATGTATTTGATGAATATAACTTAGTTTCGATGAATAAAGCGAATTTAGGTTATTTTCGATGTACTGGATGAATATAACTTAGTTTCGATGAATAAAGCGAATTTAAGTTATTTTCGATGTACTCGATGAATATAACTTAATTTCGATGAATAGAGTGAATTTAAGTTATTTTCGATGTATTTGATGAATATAACTTAATTTCGATGAATAAAGTGAATTTAGGTTATTTTCGATGTATTTGATGAATGTAACTTAATTTCGATGAATAAAGTGAATTTAAGTTATTTTCGATGTACTCGATGAATATAACTTAATTTCGATGAATAAAGTGAATTTAGGTTATTTTCGATGTACTGGATGAATATAACTTAGTTTCGATGAATAAAGCGAATTTAAGTTATTTTCGATGTATTTGATGAATATAACTTAATTTCGATGAATAAAGTGAATTTAAGTTATTTTCGATGTATTTGATGAATATAACTTAATTTCGATGAATAAAGTGAATTTAAGTTATTTTCGATGTACTCGATGAATATAACTTAATTTCGATGAATAGAGTGAATTTAAGTTATTTTCGATGTATTTGATGAATATAACTTAATTTCGATGAATAAAGTGAATTTAGGTTATTTTCGATGTATTTGATGAATGTAACTTAATTTCGATGAATAAAGTGAATTTAAGTTATTTTCGATGTATTTGATGAATATAACTTAGTTTCGATGAATAAAGCGAATTTAAGTTATTTTCGATGTATTTGATGAATATAACTTAATTTCGATGAATAAAGTGAATTTAAGTTATTTTCGATGTATTTGATGAATATAACTTAATTTCGATGAATAAAGCGAATTTAAGTTATTTTCGATGTATTTGATGAATATAACTTAATTTCGATGAATAAAGTGAATTTAAGTTATTTTCGATGTATTTGATGAATATAACTTAATTTCGATGAATAAAGTGAATTTAAGTTATTTTCGATGTATTTGATGAATGTAACTTAATTTCGATGAATAAAGTGAATTTAAGTTATTTTCGATGTATTTGTGAATATAACTTAATTTCTATGAATAAAGTGAATTTAAGTAATTTTCGATGTATTTGATGAATATAACTTAATTTCGATGAATAAAGTGAATTTAAGTTATTTTCGATGTATTTGATGAATATAACTTAATTTCGATGAATTAAGTGAATTTAGGTTATTTTCGATGTATTTGATGAATGTAACTTAATTTCGATGAATAAAGTGATCTTAAGTTATTTTCGATGTATTTGATGAATATAACTTAATTTCGATGAATAAAGTGAATTTAAGTTATTTTCGATGTATTTGATGAATATAACTTAATTTCGATGAATAAAGTGAATTTAAGTAATTTTCGATGTATTTGATGAATATAACTTAATTTCGATGAATAAAGTGAATTTAAGTTATTTTCGATGTATTTGATGAATATAACTTAATTTCGATGAATAAAGTGAATTTAAGTTATTTTCGATGTATTTGATGAATATAACTTAATTTCGATGAATAAAGTGAATTTAAGTTATTTTCGATGTATTTGATGAATATAACTTAATTTCGATGAATAAAGCGAATTTAAGTTATTTTCGATGTATTTGATGAATATAACTTAATTTCGATGAATAAAGTGAATTTAAGTTATTTTCGATGTATTTGATGAATATAACTTAATTTCGATGAATAAAGTGAATTTAAGTAATTTTCGATGTATTTGATGAATATAACTTAATTTCGATGAATAAAGTGAATTTAAGTTATTTTCGATGTATTTGATGAATATAACTTAATTTCGATGAATAAAGTGAATTTAAGTTATTTTCGATGTACTCGATGAATATAACTTAATTTCGATGAATAAAGTGAATTTAAGTTATTTTCGATGTATTTGATGAATATAACTTAATTTCGATGAATAAAGTGAATTTAAGTTATTTTCGATGTACTCGATGAATATAACTTAATTTCGATGAATAAAGTGAATTTAAGTTATTTTCGATGTATTTGATGAATATAACTTAATTTCGATGAATAAAGTGAATTTAGGTTATTTTCGATGTATTTGATGAATGTAACTTAATTTCGATGAATAAAGTGAATTTAAGTTATTTTCGATGTATTTGATGAATATAACTTAGTTTCGATGAATAAAGCGAATTTAAGTTATTTTCGATGTATTTGATGAATATAACTTAATTTCGATGAATAAAGTGAATTTAAGTTATTTTCGATGTATTTGATGAATATAACTTAATTTCGATGAATAAAGTGAATTTAAGTTATTTTCGATGTACTCGATGAATATAACTTAATTTCGATGAATAAAGTGAATTTAGGTTATTTTCGATGTATTTGAGGAATATAACTTAATTTCGATGAATAAAGTGAATTTAAGTTATTTTCGATGTAGTCGATGAATATAACTTAATTTCGATGAATAAAGTGAATTTAAGTTATTTTCGATGTACTCGATGAATATAACTTAATTTCGATGAATAAAGTGAATTTAGGTTATTTTCGATGTATTTGATGAATGTAACTTAATTTCGATGAATAAAGTGAATTTAAGTTATTTTCGATGTATTTGATGAATATAACTTAATTTCGATGAATAAAGTGAATAATTTAGGTTATTTTCGATGTATTTGATGAATATAACTTAATTTCGATGAATAAAGTGAATTTAGGTTATTTTCGATGTATTTGATGAATGTAACTTAATTTCGATGAATAAAGCGAATTTAGGTTATTTTCGATGTAGTCGATGAATATAACTTAATTTCGATGAATAAAGTGAATTTAAGTTATTTTCGATGTATTTGATGAATATAACTTAATTTCGATGAATAAAGTGAATTTAAGTTATTTTCGATGTAGTCGATGAATATAACTTAATTTCGATGAATAAAGTGAATTTAAGTTATTTTCGATGTACTCGATGAATATAACTTAATTTCGATGAATAAAGTGAATTTAGGTTATTTTCGATGTATTTGATGAATGTAACTTAATTTCGATGAATAAAGTGAATTTAAGTTATTTTCGATGTAGTCGATGAATATAACTTAATTTCGATGAATAAAGTGAATTTAGGTTATTTTCGATGTATTTGATGAATGTAACTTAATTTCGATGAATAGAGTGAATTTAAGTTATTTTCGATGTATTTGATGAATATAACTTAATTTCGATGAATAAAGTGAATTTAAGTTATTTTCGATGTACTCGATGAATATAACTTAATTTCGATGAATAAAGTGAATTTAAGTTATTTTCGATGTACTCGATGAATATAACTTAGTTTCGATGAATAAAGTGAATTTAAGTTATTTTCGATGTATTTGATGAATATAACTTAATTTCGATGAATAAAGCGAATTTAAGTTATTTTCGATGTACTCGATGAATATAACTTAGTTTCGATGAATAAAGCGAATTTAAGTTATTTTCGATGTATTTGATGAATGTAACTTAATTTCGATGAATAAAGCGAATTTAAGTTATTTTCGATGTACTCGATGAATATAACTTAATTTCGATGAATAAAGTGAATTTAAGTTATTTTCGATGTACTCGATGAATATAACTTAATTTCGATGAATAAAGTGAATTTAAGTTATTTTCGATGTACTCGATGAATATAACTTAGTTTCGATGAATAAAGCGAATTTAAGTTATTTTCGATGTACTCGATGAATATAACTTAATTTCGATGAATAAAGTGAATTTAGGTTATTTTCGATGTATTTGATGAATGTAACTTAATTTCGATGAATAGAGTGAATTTAAGTTATTTTCGATGTACTCGATGAATATAACTTAATTTCGATGAATAAAGTGAATTTAAGTTATTTTCGATGTATTTGATGAATATAACTTAATTTCGATGAATAAAGTGAATTTAAGTTATTTTCGATGTACTCGATGAATATAACTTAATTTCGATGAATAAAGTGAACTTAAGTTATTTTCGATGTACTCGATGAATATAACTTAATTTCGATGAATAAAGCGAATTTAAGTTATTTTCGATGTACTCGATGAATATAACTTAGTTTCGATGAATAAAGCGAATTTAAGTTATTTTCGATGTACTCGATGAATATAACTTAATTTCGATGAATAAAGTGAATAATTTAGGTTATTTTCGATGTACTCGATGAATATAACTTAATTTCGATGAATAAAGTGAACTTAAGTTATTTTCGATGTACTCGATGAATATAACTTAATTTCGATGAATAAAGCGAATTTAAGTTATTTTCGATGTATTTGATGAATATAACTTAATTTCGATGAATAAAGTGAATTTAGGTTATTTTCGATGTATTTGATGAATGTAACTTAATTTCGATGAATAGAGTGAATTTAAGTTATTTTCCATGTATTTGATGAATGTAACTTAATTTCGATGAATAAAGTGAATTTAAGTTATTTTCGATGTATTTGATGAATATAACTTAATTTCGATGAATAAAGTGAACTTAAGTTATTTTCGATGTATTTGATGAATATAACTTAATTTCGATGAATAAAGTGAATTTAAGTTATTTTCGATGTATTTGATGAATATAACTTAATTTCGATGAATAAAGTGAATTTAGGTTATTTTCGATGTATTTGATGAATGTAACTTAATTTCGATGAATAAAGTGAATTTAAGTTATTTTCGATGTATTTGATGAATGTAACTTAATTTCGATGAATAAAGTGAATTTAGGTTATTTTCGATGTATTTGATGAATGTAACTTAATTTCGATGAATAAAGTGAATTTAAGTTATTTTCGATGTATTTGATGAATATAACTTAGTTTCGATGAATAAAGCGAATTTAAGTTATTTTCGATGTACTCGATGAATATAACTTAATTTCGATGAATAAAGTGAATTTAAGTTATTTTCGATGTATTTGATGAATATAACTTAATTTCGATGAATAAAGTGAATTTAGGTTATTTTCGATGTATTTGATGAATGTAACTTAATTTCGATGAATAAAGTGAATTTAAGTTATTTTCGATGTATTTGATGAATATAACTTAATTTCGATGAATAAAGTGAATTTAAGTTATTTTCGATGTACTCGATGAATATAACTTAATTTCGATGAATAAAGTGAATTTAAGTTATTTTCGATGTATTTGATGAATATAACTTAATTTCGATGAATAAAGTGAACTTAAGTTATTTTCGATGTATTTGATGAATATAACTTAATTTCGATGAATAAAGTGAATTTAAGTTATTTTCGATGTACTCGATGAATATAACTTAATTTCGATGAATAAAGTGAATTTAAGTTATTTTCGATGAACTCCATGAATATAACTTAATTTCGATGAATAAAGTGAATTTAGGTTATTTTCGATGTATTTGATGAATGTAACTTAATTTCGATGAATAGAGTGAATTTAAGTTATTTTCGATGTATTTGATGAATATAACTTAATTTCGATGAATAAAGTGAATTTAGGTTATTTTCGATGTATTTGATGAATGTAACTTAATTTCGATGAATAAAGTGAATTTAAGTTATTTTCGATGTATTTGATGAATATAACTTAATTTCGATGAATAAAGTGAATTTAGGTTATTTTCGATGTATTTGATGAATGTAACTTAATTTCGATGAATAAAGTGAACTTAAGTTATTTTCGATGTATTTGATGAATATAACTTAATTTCGATGAATAAAGTGAATTTAAGTTATTTTCGATGTATTTGATGAATATAACTTAATTTCGATGAATAAAGTGAATTTAAGTTATTTTCGATGTATTTGATGAATGTAACTTAATTTCGATGAATAAAGTGAATTTAAGTTATTTTCGATGTATTTGATGAATGTAACTTAATTTCGATGAATAAAGTGAATTTAAGTAATTTTCGATGTATTTGATGAATATAACTTAATTTCGATGAATAAAGTGAATTTAAGTTATTTTCGATGTATTTGATGAATATAACTTAATTTCGATGAATAGAGTGAATTTAAGTAATTTTCGATGTATTTGATGAATATAACTTAATTTCGATGAATAAAGTGAATTTAAGTTATTTTCGATGTATTTGATGAATATAACTTAATTTCGATGAATAAAGTGAATTTAAGTTATTTTCGATGTATTTGATGAATATAACTTAATTTCGATGAATAGAGTGAATTTAAGTAATTTTCGATGTATTTGATGAATATAACTTAATTTCGATGAATAAAGTGAATTTAGGTTATTTTCGATGTATTTGATGAATATAACTTAATTTCGATGAATAAAGTGAATTTAAGTTATTTTCGATGTATTTGATGAATATAACTTAATTTCGATGAATAAAGTGAATTTAGGTTATTTTCGATGTATTTGATGAATGTAACTTAATTTCGATGAATAGAGTGAATTTAAGTAATTTTCGATGTACTCGATGAATGTAACTTAATTTCGATGAATAAAGTGAATTTAAGTTATTTTCGATGTATTTGATGAATATAACTTAATTTCGATGAATAAAGTGAATTTAGGTTATTTTCGATGTATTTGATGAATGTAACTTAATTTCGATGAATAAAGTGAACTTAAGTTATTTTCGATGTATTTGATGAATGTAACTTAATTTCGATGAATAAAGTGAATTTAAGTTATTTTCGATGTATTTGATGAATATAACTTAATTTCGATGAATAAAGTGAACTTAAGTTATTTTCGATGTATTTGATGAATATAACTTAATTTCGATGAATAAAGTGAATTTAAGTAATTTTCGATGTATTTGATGAATGTAACTTAATTTCGATGAATAAAGTGAATTTAGGTTATTTTCGATGTATTTGATGAATGTAACTTAATTTCGATGAATAGAGTGAATTTAAGTTATTTTCGATGTATTTGATGAATGTAACTTAATTTCGATGAATAGAGTGAATTTAAGTAATTTTCGATGTATTTGATGAATGTAACTTAATTTCGATGAATAAAGTGAATTTAGGTTATTTTCGATGTATTTGATGAATGTAACTTAATTTCGATGAATAGAGTGAATTTAAGTAATTTTCGATGTATTTGATGAATGTAACTTAATTTCGATGAATAGAGTGAATTTAGGTTATTTTCGATGTATTTGATGAATATAACTTAATTTCGATGAATAAAGTGAATTTAAGTTATTTTCGATGTATTTGATGAATATAACTTAATTTCGATGAATAAAGTGAATTTAGGTTATTTTCGATGTATTTGATGAATGTAACTTAATTTCGATGAATAGAGTGAATTTAAGTTATTTTCGATGTATTTGATGAATGTAACTTAATTTCGATGAATAGAGTGAATTTAAGTAATTTTCGATGTATTTGATGAATGTAACTTAATTTCGATGAATAAAGTGAATTTAGGTTATTTTCGATGTATTTGATGAATGTAACTTAATTTCGATGAATAGAGTGAATTTAAGTAATTTTCGATGTATTTGATGAATGTAACTTAATTTCGATGAATAGAGTGAATTTAGGTTATTTTCGATGTATTTGATGAATATAACTTAATTTCGATGAATAAAGTGAATTTAAGTTATTTTCGATGTATTTGATGAATATAACTTAATTTCGATGAATAAAGTGAATTTAGGTTATTTTCGATGTATTTGATGAATGTAACTTAATTTCGATGAATAGAGTGAATTTAAGTAATTTTCGATGTATTTGATGAATGTAACTTAATTTCGATGAATAGAGTGAATTTAAGTTATTTTCGATGTATTTGATGAATGTAACTTAATTTCGATGAATAAAGTGAATTTAAGTTATTTTCGATGTATTTGATGAATGTAACTTAATTTCGATGAATAGAGTGAATTTAAGTAATTTTCGATGTATTTGATGAATGTAACTTAATTTCGATGAATAGAGTGAACTTAAGTTATTTTCGATGTATTTGATGAATATAACTTAATTTCGATGAATAGAGTGAATTTAAGTAATTTTCGATGTATTTGATGAATGTAACTTAATTTCGATGAATAAAGTGAATTTAGGTTATTTTCGATGTATTTGATGAATATAACTTAATTTCGATGAATAGAGTGAATTTAAGTAATTTTCGATGTATTTGATGAATATAACTTAATTTCGATGAATAAAGTGAATTTAAGTTATTTTCGATGTATTTGATGAATATAACTTAATTTCGATGAATAAAGTGAATTTAGGTTATTTTCGATGTAGTCGATGAATATAACTTAATTTCGATGAATAAAGTGAATTTAAGTTATTTTCGATGTATTTGATGAATATAACTTAATTTCGATGAATAAAGTGAATTTAAGTTATTTTCGATGTATTTGATGAATATAACTTAATTTCGATGAATAAAGTGAACTTAAGTTATTTTCGATGTACTCGATGAATATAACTTAATTTCGATGAATAAAGTGAATTTAGGTTATTTTCGATGTATTTGATGAATGTAACTTAATTTCGATGAATAAAGTGAATTTAAGTTATTTTCGATGTATTTGATGAATATAACTTAGTTTCGATGAATAAAGCGAATTTAGGTTATTTTCGATGTACTGGATGAATATAACTTAGTTTCGATGAATAAAGCGAATTTAAGTTATTTTCGATGTATTTGATGAATATAACTTAATTTCGATGAATAAAGTGAACTTAAGTTATTTTCGATGTACTCGATGAATATAACTTAATTTCGATGAATAAAGTGAATTTAGGTTATTTTCGATGTATTTGATGAATGTAACTTAATTTCGATGAATAAAGTGAATTTAAGTTATTTTCGATGTATTTGATGAATATAACTTAGTTTCGATGAATAAAGCGAATTTAGGTTATTTTCGATGTACTGGATGAATATAACTTAGTTTCGATGAATAAAGCGAATTTAAGTTATTTTCGATGTACTCGATGAATATAACTTAATTTCGATGAATAGAGTGAATTTAAGTTATTTTCGATGTATTTGATGAATATAACTTAATTTCGATGAATAAAGTGAATTTAGGTTATTTTCGATGTATTTGATGAATGTAACTTAATTTCGATGAATAAAGTGAATTTAAGTTATTTTCGATGTACTCGATGAATATAACTTAATTTCGATGAATAAAGTGAATTTAGGTTATTTTCGATGTACTGGATGAATATAACTTAGTTTCGATGAATAAAGCGAATTTAAGTTATTTTCGATGTATTTGATGAATATAACTTAATTTCGATGAATAAAGTGAATTTAAGTTATTTTCGATGTATTTGATGAATATAACTTTATTTCGATGAATAAAGTGAATTTAAGTTATTTTCGATGTACTCGATGAATATAACTTAATTTCGATGAATAGAGTGAATTTAAGTTATTTTCGATGTATTTGATGAATATAACTTAATTTCGATGAATAAAGTGAATTTAGGTTATTTTCGATGTATTTGATGAATGTAACTTAATTTCGATGAATAAAGTGAATTTAAGTTATTTTCGATGTATTTGATGAATATAACTTAGTTTCGATGAATAAAGCGAATTTAAGTTATTTTCGATGTATTTGATGAATATAACTTAATTTCGATGAATAAAGTGAATTTAAGTTATTTTCGATGTATTTGATGAATATAACTTAATTTCGATGAATAAAGCGAATTTAAGTTATTTTCGATGTATTTGATGAATATAACTTAATTTCGATGAATAAAGTGAATTTAAGTTATTTTCGATGTATTTGATGAATATAACTTAATTTCGATGAATAAAGTGAATTTAAGTTATTTTCGATGTATTTGATGAATGTAACTTAATTTCGATGAATAAAGTGAATTTAAGTTATTTTCGATGTATTTGTGAATATAACTTAATTTCTATGAATAAAGTGAATTTAAGTAATTTTCGATGTATTTGATGATATAACTTAATTTCGATGAATAAAGTGAATTTAAGTTATTTTCGATGTATTTGATGAATGTAACTTAATTTCGATGAATTAAGTGAATTTAGGTTATTTTCGATGTATTTGATGAATGTAACTTAATTTCGATGAATAAAGTGATCTTAAGTTATTTTCGATGTATTTGATGAATATAACTTAATTTCGATGAATAAAGTGAATTTAAGTTATTTTCGATGTATTTGATGAATATAACTTAATTTCGATGAATAAAGTGAATTTAAGTAATTTTCGATGTATTTGATGAATATAACTTAATTTCGATGAATAAAGTGAATTTAAGTTATTTTCGATGTATTTGATGAATATAACTTAATTTCGATGAATAAAGTGAATTTAAGTTATTTTCGATGTATTTGATGAATATAACTTAATTTCGATGAATAAAGTGAATTTAAGTATTTTCGATGTACTCGATGAATATAACTTAATTTCGATGAATAAAGTGAGTTTAAGTTATTTTCGATGTATTTGATGAATATAACTTAGTTTCGATGAATAAAGCGAATTTAAGTTATTTTCGATGTATTTGATGAATATAACTTAATTTCGATGAATAAAGTGAATTTAAGTTATTTTCGATGTATTTGATGAATATAACTTAATTTCGATGAATAAAGTGAATTTAGGTTATTTTCGATGTATTTGATGAATGTAACTTAATTTCGATGAATAAAGCGAATTTCGGTTATTTTCGATGTACTCGATGAATATAACTTAATTTCGATGAATAAGTGAATTTAGGTTATTTTCGATGTATTTGATGAATATAACTTAATTTCGATGAATAAAGTGAATTTAAGTTATTTTCGATGTAGTCGATGAATATAACTTAATTTCGATGAATAAAGTGAATTTAAGTTATTTTCGATGTACTCGATGAATATAACTTAATTTCGATGAATAAAGTGAATTTAGGTTATTTTCGATGTATTTGATGAATGTAACTTAATTTCGATGAATAAAGTGAATTTAAGTTATTTTCGATGTATTTGATGAATATAACTTAATTTCGATGAATAAAGTGAATAATTTAGGTTATTTTCGATGTATTTGATGAATATAACTTAATTTCGATGAATAAAGTGAATTTAGGTTATTTTCGATGTATTTGATGAATGTAACTTAATTTCGATGAATAAAGCGAATTTAGGTTATTTTCGATGTAGTCGATGAATATAACTTAATTTCGATGAATAAAGTGAATTTAAGTTATTTTCGATGTATTTGATGAATATAACTTAATTTCGATGAATAAAGTGAATTTAAGTTATTTTCGATGTAGTCGATGATATAACTTAATTTCGATGAATAAAGTGAATTTTAGTTATTTTCGATGTACTCGATGAATATAACTTAATTTCGATGAATAAAGTGAATTTAGGTTATTTTCGATGTATTTGATGAATGTAACTTAATTTCGATGAATAAAGTGAATTTAAGTTATTTTCGATGTAGTCGATGAATATAACTTAATTTCGATGAATAAAGTGAATTTAGGTTATTTTCGATGTATTTGATGAATGTAACTTAATTTCGATGAATAGAGTGAATTTAAGTTATTTTCGATGTATTTGATGAATATAACTTAATTTCGATGAATAAAGTGAATTTAAGTTATTTTCGATGTACTCGATGAATATAACTTAATTTCGATGAATAAAGTGAATTTAAGTTATTTTCGATGTACTCGATGAATATAACTTAGTTTCGATGAATAAAGTGAATTTAAGTTATTTTCGATGTATTTGATGAATATAACTTAATTTCGATGAATAAAGCGAATTTAAGTTATTTTCGATGTACTCGATGAATATAACTTAGTCTCGATGAATAAAGCGAATTTAAGTTATTTTCGATGTATTTGATGAATGTAACTTAATTTCGATGAATAAAGCGAATTTAAGTTATTTTCGATGTACTCGATGAATATAACTTAATTTCGATGAATAAAGTGAATTTAAGTTATTT
>OX465281.1:118516322-118861314 GCA_949987705.1 Thereva unica | reverse complement strand
GGGCTCGGTGGAACATAATTTCAAAAACGGCCGCCATCTCGGAACCGTCTTCTTGATTTTTTACAAAAGGTTAGATTGCATTTAGTACTTATACATGATGAGTTGAACTCAAGTTGAACCCAAGTCTAACTACATGTAAACGGGAGTCGAGTTGGGTTAAGGTTGACTGAGCTCGACTCAGCTCTGCTACCTGGGTTTAGTTGAAATTATGCATACGGACATGAGTTCAGTATTTGAGTAGTTGAATTTAGTTGACAGCAGCATCTCTGTGTTTGTTTGTGATTTTTTGTAACGTGCATTGCTTCTTTATTATCAACTCACCCTTAACTCAACTATTCATCTCATCATTCATACACATTAACCACCCGAACTACGAGTGTGTGCAAAATTGGAAGTTGATCGGTTATATTTTCTACTTTTTAGTCTATTATAAGCTTTCCGCAATTTAGTGTTGGCCGCCATTTTGAATTTGGAATGACGCCACATAGCTTATTGTGTTCTACCTGTCATATCCTTTCATTTGATACCCATGTCAGAGGGCCGCGGAGCACAATTTCAAAAATCGTGCGCCATTTTGGAACCGCCATCTTGATATTTTTACAAAATGGCCAGATTGCATTGTCATCCAAACTAAACGTGTATGCAAAATTTCAGCTCTATCCGAAACCGGGAAGTGGGTCAAATTTAACTTCCAAGATTTGACGACAAACAGTGTAAGTGTTGGCCGCCATTTTGAATTTGGAATGACGCCACATAGCTTATTGTGTTCTACCTGTCATATCCTTTCATTTGATACCCATGTCAGAGGGCCGCGGAGCACAATTTCAAAAATCGGGCGCCATTTTGGAACCGCCATCTTGATATTTTTACAAAATGGCCAGATTGCATTGTCATCCAAACTAAACGTGTATGCAAAATTTCAGCTCTATCCGAAACCGGGAAGTGGGTCAAATTTAACTTCCAAGAGTTGACGACAAACAGTGTAAGTGTTGGCCGCCATTTTGAATTTGGAATGACGCCACATAGCTTATTGTGTTCTACCTGTCATATCCTTTCATTTGATACCCATGTCAGAGGGCCGCGGAGCACAATTTCAAAAATCGGATGCTATTTTGTAACCGCCATCTTGATATTTTTACAAAATGGCCAGATTGTATTGTCATCCAAACTAAACGTGTATGCAAAATTTCAGCTCTATCCGAAACCGGGAAGTGGGTCAAATTTAAATTCCAAGATTTGACGACAAACAGTGTAAGTTAAATAAATAAGCGCCATTTTGGAACCGCCATCTTGATATTTTTACAAAATGGCCAGATTGCATTGTCATCCAAACTAAACGTGTATGCAAAATTTCAGCTCTATCCGAAACCGGGAAGTGGGTCAAATTTAACTTCCAAGATTTGACGACAAACAGTGTAAGTTAAATAAAAGAATTTAATAATAATAAAAAATGTGAAAGGATGAAAAAGTTACTACTAAATACTATATATTAAATACAAAATATTAACTTATACATAGATTTTATTTATTTATTTTAACTTATATATCTCACATATCCAACACCTCTCTAGATAATGCAGATATCGTTTTACATGGCAGTTTTCGCAAACTTGATATGGGTGATTGTCATGAAATGGGGGTAGTGGCTGGCTGGCCGTTGTTCTCTAGCTACAACGCCTCAAACAAATTTTTTCTGGGGTGAAAATCTCCATCCAGTAATAAAACATTCTCTCCTTCATCGCCTCCCGCGGCAAGCACTCTTGAACAAAATGGCGGCCCTTCGACCACCGAAAATGTCGCCTCCGTAACCTGTCCATTTTCCGCTTTTACGTCACGGGACTACGTTTACGGAAAAACAGTGCATTATTGCCGCGCGCCTAGGGTCTCAAACGATAGCAGCAGTATTCCGAAACTGATCACCGGTATGTATTACGCGGGCGGATACCTGCTTAGTTAGATGTCAGTGTTTACATTCTGACTGTTGTTTGTTGCAAATTTCAATAAAAACTATAAAAATAGCGCACACGCAACGACAAATTGGTTGTCAAGTGGCACTAAGTAGTGAAACCGAATCGTCACAAGTTTCTTTATGAATGTTTATCCTCGCCGGACGTTTAGACTGTGAACAATTTATAAACAAGAGAGCAACCCTCAAGAAAATTATCGAAGAAAAAAAAACTGTCGCCTCCGTAATGTGTGTTTTCGTTGTGATATGTGTTGCAAATCTCTTTTAACTCGGTTCGGTATATTTGTTTGCATTTGTAGAGCAAGCAAATTGTCGGAAAAATTGTTTGCTCTCATTGATCATGAAAGCGACGGATTTTTCGATGAAATGTCGCTACCGTAATTGTCGCCTCCGAAGCCATATAATTTCGGCTTTTCGATATAAACTTCTCACTGTCTATACCTCGTGTGTATTTATGTGGAAATATACAGAAAGTACTTCAAAATAATGTTGAAAACACATGAGAAAATTTTTTTTCAGCACTTTTTTTTTGTTCACAAATTTTTGTTCAAATCTCAAAAACTCCCATTTCATGACAATCACCCATATAAAAGGATCAGAATTTAATAGAAGTCACCTTTTGGGTGTTCGTCAAAACTCGTGACATCTTACGAGTATTCTCTTGTCTAAATAATTTAATATTCTTATTGGATGACTCTGCAGCTTCTTCAGAGAGCTCACCTATTGATAAAAGGGCAAAATCAATAACCTCAGACCCGTGAAACAAAACTTTATGCACAGAAGCTGGTAAATTATACCAACGCTTGGACAAGCTTCTCAGCAGTTTGTAGAGCGTATTCTTTAAATTTATTCGTATTAATTTTGTAACATGATGAAAGACGTTGCAACAAGTGGCAACATCTTTCGATCAGTTCCTTATCAATCCCTGTAATTTCAGCTGAAATTGCAGAGTTTTGAAAAAATGTATGCGCCGTATCATTATAGGTGCCACTTCATCCCTGATTTGTTTTGTGATATAAGCTTCTTCTTGCACAGAAAGCTCCTTTGTTTCTTTGAAAAATTGGAATCGAATGGGTCTACAAAATCTCGTGGATGAAGGGCAATCTCGTGGATCAGGATCTGAGGTGTTTGATTTACAAACTAACTGTAGAGGAACATATGAAGTAACAAATAAATTTCTATCCTCGATACTTGAATCCGAAAAACTTTGTTTATATTCACTTTGTCCCGTGTTACCGTCAAAGCCCCACTTACCTATTAATAAAAAATCTTCACTAGAATTTGGAGAGATTGTACTTCTTTTTGGGATTCAAGTATCCGAATGATCCGTATCCGTATGATCTAACAAAGATTGTAATATAAATTTGGCCGATGATCCTGTTATCCGTTCGTCGCAAGGATAACACCGCTTTTTCGCATCCAGTACTTTTTGATATGAAGGCAAGACCTTTGGAATTTTAGAGTGAATGAATTCTTTGAATAATAAATACTGATTTTTGTTAACTGGACCTCTACAAAAAAATACAAAACCTCTTCGGTACTGAATTGTGGAAAAGTGGAATTTTCGGATTTATTTAATAATGCTTTAACTGCAGGTTCATCTACCTGAGAAAAGCTAACCAACCTGCGACGCTGTGAACGCTTGCTGCAATCTGCAAAGCCTTTTCTGTACCGGTTTGCAGCACTACCACTGCCACTACTGGTGCAAGGCATTGTATCAGTATTTTCAACAGACTGCGTAGACGCGGTAAGGCTGCACTTTTCTACAACATTGAGCCAGTCGCGATGCTTTTCGACAATCTTCAATTTTGATCGTTTAGCCTCCTTCCAAAATATAGATATACTGATGCAAATGAATTTCACACGGTTCAGAAGACTGTCGGAATCCACATACTGGAAGTCCGGAATAAATTTTATCAGCTCATGAAAGACTCTCTGAATCTTATGTGTTTCCGACATGCTCCCTTTTATCGAGCTCCAAAGGTCCAATAAATGCATACGAGTAAACAGTAAATCTTATGTACGCACAAGTAGTATAGTATACCGAAAAAATTAACTACAATGTCCGTGAAGGAACTTTAACGGGCTTTAACAGCCGCGTTGGGCGCCATTTATGTACTGGCACAATGGCGGCATGGTGTAATAGCATTTTTAGCCGCCACACTGCTTGGTTCTGCTCCATGAGTCAGAAGCCCTGAAGAAGCTGACCATGGAAGCAGTCCCTGATATAAAAAAAATATGAGTGTGCTTAAGACCACACTTTAGAAGTAAAACTTTTGTGCCCAACGGCTAGTAATATGCAATAGATATAGTGGAAAGTCTGTCGGATCTATAGTACGCTTGAGAAAATTCAGGCCAACGACAGATGCAGGAAGAATAGTGACGAATCTACTGACGGACTTGATACAAATTCTATTTGAAAATATCAATATTTATGAATTCCTATTTATATTAAAACCTAAAAGTAACCTAGTAAAAATAATTTTTATTGGCTAATTTTCTTAAAAGCATACACGCGGTGCACCTAGTACGTATAGCATATAAGTGCACATCCCACACGGGTATGCACGCTTCCGCCACAGGCACGAAAATCGAAACATTCGCCTCATGGAAGTAAGCTGGTGACATATGAAAGCGTACATGCATTGCATACAGAGGTTCATAAAATTGCATGGTTTTTTCCGTCCCGGCTTTCACACATAGCCCGAAAATCTAAGTAACTAGTGCATGGAAGGTGCATTTGTTTGTTGTGCATACTTGTGTGTGCTATTTCGAATGCGGCATTACAGAAAAAGTTAAAAGTAGTCCGACCTTTATTATGGGTTGAGATGACGATGACCTCCACGTATGCGTGACAATTCCATCACGCTGGTTCACCCTGGGCAATGCGTATCAAACGTAGCAGACAGTCGTCCTCCCAACCTTGCGTCCTCCTTCCTTAATCCTTGCTGCCCCATCCCCAATCCTCTGGGTCGGATCAAGGTGTAACGCGAACCGTGCCGATGATCAGCCTGGCTGAGGACCCAGATTATAAAAATAGCTCAGTCGTGAACGGTGTGCTCCGGATACCTGGCGACCTCCGGTTCTAATTAGCCGGAGGTCGCCAGGTATCCGCTACTCGTGGGCGGCCTTGGATATCCAGGAGGTGCAAAAAATAAAAGAAATCTTGGCCGAAGCTCCTGAACGGCAGCAGCAAGAGGAAGGCTACAAGCTCCCCCAAAGTTGAGGCGGTGAGGAGCTCTAAGAAGCCGCGACCCGTTGCTCAACCCACTGCCGTCGCTCAGCCAGCGAACACTACGCAGCCCGCGACAGTTGTTCAGCCCGCGACCGAGGCCCAGTGGTCAGAGGTTGTGGGAAAGAAGTAAAAAAGAAAGGAAAAAGCGGCGAAGGCGGTCGCGGAGAAAGAGAAAGACCAACCGAAGCCCGGCGAAAGCAAGGAGAGGAGGAGGAGGAGGCGCAGAGGAGGGAGGAAGAAAAAGCCCGACGCAGTGCTCCTGACCCCCTCCGAAGGCTCCACCTACTCGGAAGTGGTAAAGGCGATCCGAGATAAGGTCGAGCCGTCCAAACTCGGGGTCGAGGTGAGGGCCGTCCGGCAGACTAGAGCCGGGGGAGTGCTGCTAGAGCTGGGACGTGCCACCGCCGAAAATAAGGCGACACTGGCAAGTGCCCTAAGATCGGCGGTGGGGGGCACAAGCACCATCAGGGAGCTTGTTCAGAATTAGCAATTTAATTTCTGACTCAATAAAAAGGTGCCGGAAGGGTGTGATTCAATAAAAAGATAACCTTTTCCACTAATCAAAACTACTATTTATTCGCAATTAATTCTTAGATTTTCTCAAATATAACTTCAATAAAAATTCAACAAATTGCCAAAATAATTCAATTCAATCTTTAATTTGTTATTTATTACTTGAAATTTCGTATTTGTTTTGTAAATAAAAATTACCAAAATATTGCTTGCTCTGGTAACTTAAATGAATAACGCCACCTATCTGTCAGCGTGATGATTGATGTTTCGACTGATGTGTTCTGCAATTAGAACAGCCAAGAATAACCTTTGTGTTGCTGCACTCTGGTTTCGTTTCTTGTGAATCGCTTGGGATTTGCTTGCTGCTTGCTGCCTGGTTGCTGCCTGGTTTCTGCTTACTGGACTGCTTTGCCTCGTTCTTCGCAAATTCGTCCCTCTGTGGTTGGTTAGAGTAACTGCTGAAATCAATTCTGGTGATTAAGTTACTGCTGTATTAAAGACTTCAAAACTGTCTTTAATTCGGGCTTTACTGGGAAAAGCTCAATTCTGTCTTTTCAGAATGCTAAGTTCGATACTTTGGCTTTGAAATTGCTTTATTGCTAAAACCTCAATACAGATTTTATCTTCTAGTTCAAGACTCTAGAAAGATTAGAAGCAATCTGATTTAACGCCGTCTGTGCGTCGGTATTTATTTCTACTCGAACAATAGCTGCGGCTATCCTTTGGCAGGGGGCTTCGTTCTCGAAGTACATAATTGCGGGTTTATGTACTAGATCGGCGTGCGATGTCCGATCAGCTGTTCTTGTTTATCTTACGGCTGTCAAATGGAGTTTTCTGGTAAGTATTTTTTATCCTGTCTTTTTCTTTAATTTATATATTAATTTTAGTTTTATATTTTAGGTTGTTTTTAGTGGGGGATGGAAATGAGGAGGTGGAGCCTGCGACTATTTCGTTGGGGTTGACAGGTAAGAGTTTTTGTGGAATCTGTTGTGTATTTTATTAATCTTTGTTTGTTTACAGACTGTCGATTTGCCGACGGCATTTCGGCATTTTCTTGGATGGATTTTCTGGTGGATTTTTGGTTTTTCATCCTTATTGGTTTTGAAAAAGGGTAAGAACTTGTATATTTAGTATTTATATTCAACTAATTCTTTTCTGTTTTCAGGTGTGAATTTGTTGTTGTTTTTTGTAGTGATGTCCTTTAACTTGTGTGTTTGTTTTGTACTTTTGTGTATTTATATAGTTTGTTTGTTTATTTAATAAAGTGACAGAAATAGAAAAATTGGTGTTTTATTTATTTAATTCCTTTCTGCTTGATTTTTGTTTTCCTTTCAGGAGTTTGTTTTGGCTTTTTTCAGGTGGGCTTTTATTTTAGTGTCGCCGGAACAGAGCTGACAGCGAAGTCTCTGCTGGAAATCAAAGACTTCGATAGCTGGACCTCAGCGGAGGAAATTGAACAGGCGCTGAGGGGATCGCTCCCTGATTACGCGGGGGAGATCCAGGTGTCCGTGACAAGGCCAAACGCGAGGGAACAGCGCCTGGCCTTTGTCAGACTCGAGGAGGATGCCGCGGAGAAGATCCTGGCGGGTGGGCGTGTACTCATCGGCTTCGTGAGGTGCCAGGTGAGACGCGGTGTGGAGGTGAAGCGCTGCTTCCGCTGCCTCGGGTACGGGCACTTGAGCTCGGCCTGCAAGGGACCGGATAGGAGCAGGCTGTGCTATCGATGCGGCGCGGCGGATCATAAGGGCGCGGGATGTACAGCCGACCCCTCGTGCTTCCTATGTTCCTCGGGGAATATGGGAGACACGAACCACGTGGCGGGGTCGAAAGGCTGTAAAGTCTTCAAGGAGATTATCAACAAGACTTCGCGATGACCCAAGTGCTCCAGGGAAATCTCCACAGGAGTAGGACGGCCCATGACCTCCTAGCACAGCTCTGCACCGAGAAAAGTGCTGATATTGTTCTTATCAGCGAACAGTATCGGGCAAGAGCTGGGCTGGGTTGGTACACTGACGACCTCGGCACTGCGGCCATCTGGATCCCAAACCCACGAAACTTCTTTATCGAGGGAGCAGGATCCAGGTGCGGCTTCGTCTGGGTGAGGCACAACGCCACCACGTACGTGAGCGTGTACCTCACTCCAAGGGATCGGATAGACGACTTCCAGGAGAAATTGGATGACCTGGAAGACTTTCTTCGGGAGGAACAGGGAGGTCTGGTGGTCGCCGGGGACTTTAACGCCAGAGCTGTCGAATGGGGGGAGGCCCGGCCTAACTCCCGCGGAAGGAGGGTGATGGACATGGTGTCCCGGCTGGGACTCGTGGTGCTGAACACCGGTTCCACACCAACCTTCAGAAGGCCGGGCCATAGGGGGACAATTCCGGATGTCTCCCTAGCCAACGAACAACTGGCAGCGCGAGTGGTAGACTGGAATGTGATCGAAGATTACACGGGAAGCGATCACCAGTACATCATGTTCCGAGTACATGATGTGCGACCGTCTGCCACTACCCGTCTTACGCGCCCCCCCAGATGGAACGTCAGAGAAATGAACCTCACGACGCTCTCCGCAGCTCTAGAGCGTGCTCAGACATCCCTACCCGCCGCTCCCGAAGGTCTATCGCCATCCGAGCGAGCTGATCGGGTGACCGCACGGGCTATGCGAGTCATCCAGATCGCTTGCGAAGAAGCAGTGCCGCGACGTGGATCGAGTCGTCGAGGCCGTCCTGCCTACTGGTGGACGGACGAGATCGCGGAGCTCCGCAGGACGTGCCTTCGACTTGGTCGGCAGGTCCAAAGAGCGAGAGCCCGCGATATACACGCAGCCCCTTTGGCCGCAGCGTTCCATGCGGCCAAAAATCCCTGAAGCAAGCCATCAAAAACAGCCAACGGAGATGCTGGAGGGCCCTCATGCAGGATGTGGACCGAGACCCGTGGGGACTAGGGTACAGGATCGTCACAAAGCGGCTCGGGTCTTTCACCCAAGGATCCCCTATGGATCCAGCCACTTTGGACGATATCGTGAGTACCTTCTTCCCCACCCATCCGCGGCGACCGTCCGAGCAACCACTGCTCTCTGATCTGGAAACCCCCCCTTCAGTGAAGAGGAGCTCATTGTGGCCGCCCGTTCGATGCGTAACCGGAAGGCTCCTGGTCCAGACGGCCTTCCAGCAGAAATAGTGAAGGCAGTGGCTTCCAGTCACCCCTCTCTCTTGCTGGACATGTACAACTCGTGCCTGAAGGCGGGCAGATTTCCTGCTCGCTGGAAAGTCGCACGTCTTGTACTGATCAGCAAGGGTGGGGGGCGACAGAAACGGCGGCGTCCTACAGACCTCTGTGTATGCTGGACACGACCGGGAAGCTACTGGAGAAACTCCTACGGCCTCGCCTTCACGAGGCCGTACGCGCGGCGGGAGACTTGGCAGCCAGACAGTTCGGCTTCCGACCGGGCCGCTCTACTATTGATGCGGTCCAACAGGTGGTCGAGGCTGCCAGGTCAACGGAGCGGGGGAATCACTTCTCCCGGCACGTGTGCCTCCTGGCCACTTTGGACGTGAAAAAGGCGTTCAATTCGGTCAGGTGGGACAGGGCGTTGAGGGTGATGGAGCGCGACTTCAGACTTCCCCAGTACCTGCAAAGGATGCTGGGGGACTATCTGAATAAGCGCTTCATCGAGTACGAAACCGACGATGGCTTGCGAAGGAGGGAAGTAACATCTGGGGCCGCCCAGGGCTCCATTTTGGGTCCCGACGTATGGAATATTTCCTACGACGGGCTCCTGCGTTTGGAGATGCCTGAGGGTGTTTGCCTGGTTGGGTATGCAGACGACGTCGCAGTGATTATCACTGCGAGGGACGTCGATGCAGCGCAGATGCCCCGCGGAATGGAGGAGGGTGGGGTGTTTTGTCCAGACCATCCTGATTAATAAGAAATCGGAGACTAATATCCGATCAGTCTCCGCGGAGCCCTAGCATGCTTCTGCCAAATGGGAGGGACGCAAGTCTTGTTGATGCCGCGCCGGTTGAGGGGACCAAGGGTCTTGTTGGTGACGCCCGCCTGAAGTAATACCTCACGGTGGTGCCGGGCGGGTCAAACGTCACCGAAAGGGGTGGTGAGTTTAGTCAGTAAGAATCTGACACTACCGTCTGAGTGCGGATCCTCAACGGTGTCTATGCAAGATTCTCACCACCCCTCGTACAAAAAAAAATATTGGGGTGAGATGACGATGACCTCCACGTATGCGTGACAAACCCATCACGCTGGTTCACCCTGGGCAATGCGTATCAAACGTAGCAGACAGTCGTCCTCCCAACCTTGCGTCCTCCTCCCTTAATCCTTGCTGCCCCCATCCCCAATCCTCTGGGTCGGATCAAGGTGTAACGCGAACCGTGCCGATGATCAGCCTGGCTGAGGACCCAGATTATAAAAATAGCTCAGTCGTGAACGGTGTGCTCCGGATACCTGGCGACCTCCGGTTCTAATCAGCCTTACCCGGGTACTGCGGAACTCTGCCCGGGTGGAACTCATTTCTCCGCTACTCGTGGGACTAGATATGGAGGTAAATAAAACAAATAATGAACTGAGACCGAAAGGTCAAAACAATGAAGAGGAGGACAGAAGAGCTCGGGAGGCAAGGGAGAAAATAAAAGCGGCTGCGCTAGCTGCCGAAAAGCAAGCTCTTTTTGCGACACGGGCGAAGGTGCCCAGGTCACCGCCGTCACGGCGGGAAGACACTTCCCAGCCTCTCCTAGTAATAGAAGAGAGAAGTGACCCGGAAGCTGAAGATCAGGCTGGAGCTGAAGCGGCGGCCGCGATATCGGCGGCGCCAACGAGCCTAGCGGAGCCTTTGGCAACGGAGCGTGGATTAAACCCGTGGACGGAACACTTGAGGCGGCTGGAAACAGCCGCAAAGGAGGTCGACGACCGACTTGGGGCCATGGAGGCCCTACTCTCAGGGATGGTGGCATCGACGGGAAAGCAGAGAAATGTAAATATGGAGATAAAACAGGGGCTGCCGAAGCTCCAATATCTCGTTGACATGGCGGCTTCTGCAACCCACGACATCAACAAAATTAAGGAGAGCTTGGCCGAAGTCCCTGCACGGGCCGCACCCACGGCCGCGGGCGGCAGCAAGCGGAAGGCGGCAGGCTCCCCGAAAGTCGAGGTGGTGAGGAGCTCAAAGAAGCCGCGGGCTGTCGCTCAGCCAACTGCCGTCGCCCAGCCCTCGACCGCTCCGCGACCCGTGACAGTCGCTCCATCCACAACCGAGGGCCAATTGTCAGAGGTAGTGGGGAAAAAGAGAAAGAAAAGAAAGGAGAGGGCGGAAAAAACTGGCCAGAAGCCCGAGGACGCCGAAAAACTGAGGGGATGGAGAAAGCGGAAGGGAGGGAAGAGAAAACCCGACGCGGTGCTCCTGACCCCCTCCGAAGGCTCAACCTTCGCGGAAGTCGTCAAGGCCATCCGAGAGAAGGTTGAACCGGCGAAGATCGGAGTGGAGGTCAGAGCGGTCCGGCAGACCAGGGCTGGCGGGGGTGCTCCTGGAACTAGGGAAGGCTACCGCCGAAAACAAAGCAACGCTAACAAGCGTCCTGAGATCGGCGGTAGGAGGTACGAGCACCGTCAGGGAGCTGGTACTGAAATC
This sequence comes from Thereva unica, assembly GCA_949987705.1. Lineage (NCBI taxonomy): Eukaryota > Metazoa > Arthropoda > Insecta > Diptera > Therevidae > Thereva > Thereva unica. The sequence continues at coordinate 118,849,959 of OX465281.1, read as the reverse complement.
GGTCCTGGAAATAAAAGATTTTGATAGCTGGACCACGGCGGAGGAGGTCGAGGAGGCGCTGAGAAGGGCGCTCCCTGAGTTCACCGGGGATATCCAGGTATCCCTAACAAGGCCAAACTCCAGGCAACAGCGCCTGGCCTTTGTTAGGATGGAGGAGGCTGCCACCTCGAAGATCCTGGAGAGTGGGCGGGTGCTCATTGGCTACGTCAGATGCCAAGTGAGACGCGGGACGGAAGTGAAACGCTGCTTCCGCTGCCTCGAATACGGGCATCTTGGCTCAGCCTGCAAGGAACCAGACCGGAGCCGGCTGTGCTACCGCTGTGGCGGGGCGGACCACAAGAGCACGGGGTGTACGGCGGACCCTTTGTGCTTCCTGTGTTCCACGGGGAATTTGGGGAACACAAATCACGTGGCGGGATCGAAAGGCTGTAAAGCCTTTCAGGAGGTGTCGGGGAAAGCTTCGCGATGACCTGTATACTACAGGCAAATCTCCACAGGAGCAGGACGGCCCATGACCTCTTAGCTCAGCTCTGCACCGAGAAAGGCGCTGATATAGTGTTTATCAGCGAACAGTATCGGGAAAGAGCTGGGCTGGGATGGTACACTGACGACCTCGGTACTGCGGCCTTCTGGATCCCAAACCCACGAAACTTTTGTATCGATTTAGTGGGATCCGGGTGCGGCTACGTTTGGGTGAAACATCGTACCACGGTGTATGTGAGTGTGTATCTCACCCCAAGCGACCGGATAGACGACTTCCAGGGAAAACTGGACGGTCTGGAGGACGCGCTCCGGGAGGAACAGGGAGGTCTGGTGGTCGCTGGGGACTTTAACGCCAGAGCTGTTGAATGGGGGGAGGCCCGGCCTAACTCCCGCGGAAGGAGGGTGATGGACATGGTGTCCCGGTTGGGGCTAGTAGTGCTCAACACCGGCTCCACGCCCACCTTCAGAAGGCCTGGTCATAGGGGGACAATCCCAGACGTCTCCCTGGCCAATGAACATCTGGCAGCCCGAGTGGTAGATTGGAAGGTGATCGAAGACTTCACGGGAAGCGATCACCAGTACATCATGTTCCAGGTACGTGATGTACGGCCGGCTACCACTGCCCATTCTGCGCCCCCCCCCCAGATGGAACGTCCGGGGATTGAACCCTGTGACGTTCTCCGAAGCTCTGGAGCGTTGCCAGCAATCCCTGCCAACCATTCCCGAAGCTCTATCGCCATATGTACAATTATATCTGTATCGTTACCTATTTATACCTGATTAAGATCTATCCTTACGAACCCATTATCCTCTTGTATTGGATGAACCTGCAATACCCCTTGTGCTGTTTTGATCGCCATCAATAATATTATTAGTGTTACCTGAAAAGTTATATGGTCTTTTAATATTTGTCGTATGTACATTTTGTAATAAGTATTTCCTAAAGTAGGGTTGATCTTTATGTCTTAATCTTCTGTAGTTTTTTATAAAGCCCTCTTTCCTTTTTAAATTCTTTTATTTAGCTTGCACTGTTTGTCGTCAAATCTTGGAAGTTAAATTTGACCCACTTCCCGGTTTCGGATAGAGCTGAAATTTTGCATACACGTTTAGTTTGGATGACAATGCAATCTGGCCATTTTGTAAAAATATCAAGATAGCGGTTCCAAAATGGCGCCCGCTTTTATTTTACTCACAATGTTTGTCGTCAAATCTTGGAAGTTAAATTTGACCCACTTCCCGGTTTCGGATAGAGCTGAAATTTTGCATACACGTTTAGTTTGGTTAACAATGCAATCTGGCCATTTTGTAAAAATATCAAGATGGCGGTTCCAAAATGGCGCCCGATTTTTGAAATTGTGCTCCGCGGCCCTTTGAAATGGGTATCAAATGAAAGGATATGACAGGTAGAACACAATAAGCTATGTGGCGTCATTCCAAATTCAAAATGGCGGACAACACTTACACTGTTTGTCGTCAAATCTTGGAAGTTAAATTTGACCCACTTCCCGGTTTCGGATAGAGCTGAAATTTTGCATACACGTTTAGTTTGGATGACAATGCAATCTGGCCATTTTGTAAAAATATCATGATGGCGGTTCCAAAATGGCGCCCGATTTTTGAAATTTTGCTCCGCGGCCCTCTGACATGGGTATCAAATGAAAGGATATGACAGGTAGAACACAATAAGCTATGTGGCGTCATTCTAAATTCAAAATGGCGGCCAACACTTGCACTGTTTGTCGTCAAATCTTGGAAGTTTAATTTGACCCACTTCCCGGTTTCGGATAGAGCTGAAATTTTGCATACACGTTTAGTTTGGGTGACAATGCAATCTGGCCATTTTGTAAAAATATCAAGATGGCGGTTCCAAAATGGCGCCCGATTTTTGAAATTGTGCTCCGCGGCCCTCTGACATGGGTATCAAATGAAAGGATATGACAGGTAGAACACAATAAGCTATGTGGCTTCATTCCAAATTCAAAATGGCGGCCAACACTTACACTGTTTGTCGTCAAATCTTGGAAGTTAAATTTGACCCACTTCCCGGTTTCGGATAGAGCTGAAATTTTGCATACACGTTTAGTTTGGATGACAATGCAATCTGGCCATTTTGTAAAAATATCAAGATGGCGGTTCCAAAATGGCGCCCGATTTTTGAAATTGTGCTCCGCGGCCCTCTGACATGGGTATTAAATGAAAGGATATGACAGGTAGAACACAATAAGCTATGTGGCGTCATTCCAAATTCAAAATGGCGGCCAACACTTACACTGTTTGTCGTCAAATCGTGGAAGTTAAATTTGACCCACTTCCCGATTTCGGATAGAGCTGAAATTTTGCATACACGTTTAGTTTGGATGACAATGCAATCTGGCCATTTTGTAAAAATATCAAGATGGCGGTTCCAAAATGGCGCCCGATTCTGGAATTGTGCTCCGCGGCCCTCTGACATGGGTATCAAATGAAAGGATATGACAGGTAGAACAGAATAAGCTATGTGGCGTCATTCCAAATTCAAAATGGCGGCCAACACTAAATTGCGGAAAGCTTATAATAGACTAAAAAGTAGAAAATATAACACTGTTTGTCGTCAAATCTTGCAACGCAAAATTTTTATACTTAGACTTTACCGATCTTAATGAAAATTGGCATGCGTGTATAACTTCGGTGACAATGCAAGTTAGTGGCGTCACCCAGTGAAATCCACCCCTCCATCCCTTATTTCCACCCACACAATGCTCAAATTAGCGTATTTATCATTTCAACGTATTTATTTAATTCGAAATGCATTGTTTTCTTGTAATTATTCAATGGTTAAATAAAAAAAAGTGTTGGTAATTGCAAAAATTCATTTTGGTTAATTAGTCAAATGTCATATCGAACACTTTCTATTTTTCAAACTGGCAATCTTTGGTTTGTTATTGGTTATGTCAAAGTAAGTTGACATGTCAACAACAAAACTTGTTGGTTTATAGCTTATTAATTTAATAATAAAAACGAGTTTGTGACATTAATGTTGGTTTAAAAAACACTGTTATCGGTAACACCCACAACGAGTCAACTTTTTCTATAAGGTAAATCAACTTTGTTTACTGTAGTAGATTTGCACCAGTAAATGATACACGCTTATTTTAGAATGAGTAAAACTGAAACCTCTATGCAACGCGATCGACGATTGGCGAAAGCTAGGCAGAAATTTCGGGAGAAACGTGATAGAGAAACTGCAAGTCAAAGGGAGGCCCGGCTTGAAAAGCAAAGAAACGCGCGCAGACGTCAACATGCACAAGAAGTATCGGAGGTCTGCAGTGAAAGATTATTCCGGGAAAGAACACAAATGGCAATCCGAAGACATTTGAGGGATGAGAGTGAGGCAAACTTTGAAAAATCAATCGATGTCTACGCAGATAAAGTATGTGAAATTTGCACAAAAACGTGTTACCCGAAGCAAGTGCAGGTTTTACGATTGCGGAACCCGCCGGATTACCTACCTCCGGAACTAGTTGCGAGAGAAGCGCTTACATTGTGTCATCGATGCAAAGCGCACGTTTCAAGCATGAGTGAAACTGAAACCTCTACGCAACGCGATCGACGATTGGCGAAAGCTAGGCAGAAATTTCTGGAGAAACGTGATAGAGATACTGCAAGTCAAAGGGAGGCCCGGCTTGAAAAGCAAAGAAACGCGCGCAGACGTCAACATGCACAAGAAGTATCGGAGGTCTTCAGTGAAAGATTATTCCGGGAAAGAACACAAATGGCAATCCGAAGACATTTGAGGGATGAGAGTGAGGCAAACTTTGAAAAATCAATCGATGTCTACGCAGATAAAGTATGTGAAATTTGCACAAAAACGTGTTACCCGAAGCAAGTGCAGGTTTTACGATTGCGGAACCCGCCGGATTACCTACCTCCGGAACTAGTTGCGAGAGAAGCGCTTATATTGTGTCATCGATGCAAAGCGCACGTTTCAAGCAAAAAAAGGAATCCACCTGCTAAATCTTATTGGAACCATCTAGATCCAGGACCAATCCCTCCGGAGCTAGAAGTCTTGTCTCAATCAGAACAGCGATTGCTCGCCAGAATAAACCCTTTTGTGAAAATTATCAAATTTTCAGGATTATACGGCCAGTATGGTTTTAAGGGTCAAGCAATACTTTTTGCAACTGACATTTTTGAAGTTGTTGAAAGATTGCCGACGTTTTTACCAAGATCGACTTCGAACTCGGACATCATTGTGGTCACCGAACACCTGGAAAACATCAACGTCACAAGAGATTATTCCGTTTCGAGAGAAAAACTGACTGCTGCACTTGGATGGCTGAAACAAAATAATCCATTGTATCGAGATGTTACTATTGATGAAAACGTGCATCTTGATGAACGTGACATCATTCGACTATCAAATGTAAATAACAACGAAACCAACAATGCAGAAGAGGAAGAAGATTCTCCTTGGAAACCTATTGGAGACAGATCTCGAATAATTCGTGCTTCATGGCATCAAGGAGATTCGGTAAGTGTCTATAATAATGATAGTCATAAGAATCTTACGACTAATATTAATAATAATAATAATAATAATAAACATTTGCAGAGAATATTCAACCCTGTTTACGCTGGTGTTCAATGTTGCGCAATGGCTCTCACCTTTGTTGTGCGGTCTTCGATAATAGACGTTGGTCAATGGAATACAAACATCTTGAATGAAAATTTGATTGAAGGAGACAGTTTGTATTCTCGTATAAGGACAACGATTGCGCAAAATAACAACGAAGACGGAATAGTTGAAAGCGAGTACCTCAACGTCAACGACTTTGATGTTATCAAGGATGATATCCGCATGTTCTACAACAATTTCAGAATCGAGTATGATCGAGACACTGACATTTACGGAAGTCTAAATGATCGAGCGAATCACGACAACATCGGATGCAAGTTGAAGGATGGGATTCTGAAATTGTTTGAAGAACATGTAGCAGGAATATTGATCGCAAACGGCAAATCATTTGCTCTTATCAAATCAATTGATCGATATTATTTTGTCGACTCTCACTCCTGCGGCGCAAAAGGTTCTACAGCTAGTGATGGGAAAGCTTGTGCTATACAATGTGATGACATTACCGAATTGAACCGGATATGTAAAAGAGCTACGGGTTCAAGGAACGTTGATTACACGATCAACTACATAATAGTTATCCACATTCCTGTAAACAATAACGAAGGTGTTGATGTTCATTTTGATGGCAACGACAGGATTTTACATCCATTAGAACCTAGTTTTCCGGTAAAATTATTTGCCAAGCTGCAACAAAAATAAATTTTAACCTTAAATGATTGTTCATTATAGATGGAGGTAGATTCCTCAGAGATCAATCATTTACCGCTGCAAACATCACTAATGGCACCGATTGATTGCATTCAACCAGATGTTGAGGAAGAACTGAATGTCTCATCACGACTGAACGAGATAGTCCGGAAAACTACAAATAATATTGTCAATGAAAGCCACGAATTAAAAGCGGAAGAGTTCGCTTGGTACTATTTGTTTCCTTATGGGGTAAATGGATTGAAACAGAGAAGACTAGTGAATATATCACCCCTAGATTACTACCAGTTCAGAATCCTTGGTAATGACTCCAGATTTCAAAGGAATGATTATCTTTTCTATGCCCTGTCCATGTTTGAGTATTATCGTGTCAAGTCAACTATTGCTGCATGTGGAAAAAAAATTCAAGGACAAGACGGAATGATAAGTGACGTCCACCTTTACATGATAAATTTGAGAGGATCTGCTGCATACTGGAACACAGCTCTGACTGAACTTCTTGCACAAATTCGATGTCTAGGACCACCTCATTTTTTCTTTACATCAAGCAGCAACGACCTGCATTGGATTGATATGCGCAAAGCTGTTTTAATTGCAGATGGCCGTGATCCAGTTAATCCAGAGTCGCTAACTGTCCAAGAAACACAATTGTTGATTGAAAAATTCCCAACAGTTGTCAGTCGTCAGTTCATGATCAGAGTATCGGCTCTGATGGTACTTTTAAAGAACAACCAAGACATTTTCGGTGCTAAAGTGAAAGACTTTTGGTGGAGAATAGAATTTCAAAATCGTGGAAGCCCACATTTACACATGGTACTGAGGTTGGAGGAATGCCCAGCATTTGACACACCAGAAGGATTGGAGCTAATAGATAAAGTCTGTTCTTGTGAATTGCCAGCTGAAGAAGATCCAGACCTGAGAAGCTTAGTTACCAAATGTCAAACGCACAGACATACAGCGACTTGCCAAAAAAATTCAACAGCATACTGTCGATTCGGATTTCCTCGTCAAGAATGTCAACAAACTAAGTTAGTGTCTCATTCCTCTGAAGAATTCATTCGTAGTGGTGGCAGAATTGTTCTGTTGAAAAGACGTGAAGAAGAGAAATGGATCAACAACTACAACCCTACACTTTTGAAATTATGGAAAGGAAACATGGACATACAACCATGCGGCACCAACGATGCAATCGCGTACTACATAGCCAAGTACATTTCGAAAAATGAACCGTCAGGAGTTGATCCTGCGGTCGCTAGGGCTATACAAGAAATTCGTCGAGAAAACTCCGATATTTCTAAGAAATTATTCAAGAGCTGCATGCGGATTTTGAAAGAAAGGCAAGTGTCAGGATGCGAATGCGCTTTTAGATTATGTCACTTGAAAATGCGCGAAAGTTCTCGACGATGTATCTTTTTAAATACACGTAAACCAGAACAAGGCAAGTGTCAGGATGCGAATGCGCTTTTAGATTATGTCACTTGAAAATGCGCGAAAGTTCTCGACGATGTATCTTTTTAAATACACGTAAACCAGAACAAAGGTACAAGGTGTTGAAGTTCGACGAAACTGGCTGTGCTGTCGGGTACTATACAAACATTTTCGAGAGATATGAGAAACGCCCTCTGCACCATCCAGATTACGATTTTGAGAATATGTCACTCATGGAATTTGCTATGTTGTTCGAAACACATTATCCAAAGAAGGTTGAAGATGACGTTGGTGTTGATGAAGATGTATATGAAGAGATACCCTTGGAAGAAATCAATCAGTACATCAAGTTGACTGACAATTCAAAAATGCGGAAAAGAACCGTACCAGCAACGATCAGAGTGCCACATTTCAAAGCAGCAACGGATCCAGAAAACTTTTTTTACAGTTTGCTTCTTCAGTACATGCCTTTTAGAAACGAAAGCGAAGTAGTAGAAAATTTTGATTCAGCAAAGGAAGCTTTTCTTGCAAAGGAAGAAGATATAAGAGCAAAATCAGCGTACATGGAATCTTACAGACAGCGGGACAAAGAATTAGAAAACGCACTAGTCCAAGTCCACGCTCTCCAAGTTTTGGAAGAGCATGAACCTCTTGAAATGAACGATGAAGTGGAATTTGAAAATGATCATCAGATGAATGACCAGGAGTTTGAAACAGCGCGAAATGCTATGAATGTCGAACAACGACATCTGTTCAATCGAATTACAACTTGTATTCAAAACCAACTTCAGGGTTCAACAGATCGAGAATACATCTTGATTACTGGCGGAGCTGGAACAGGAAAAACTTTTACCCTGAATATCCTGAAGTCTCAAATTAATCGTTGCTATGGTAATAATGTTAGTTACATAAAAATTATGAAACAGCTTTTTCTAACAGGTAACGTTTCTTACAGGTAACGTACAATCAGTCAAGGTCTGCGCCCTAACTGGTGTCGCTGCACGATTAATCAATGGGACTACGTTGCACAGTACTTTGAAGCTGCCCGTACAAAAAGATGGACGAATTGTACATATGTTACAGTTAACAGGAAATTACCTTCAAATCATGCGTCGGCAGTGGCGGGACATCCAATACTTGATCATCGATGAAATTTCTATGGTGCCATACGAGATGCTGTGTATGATAGATAATCGATTGAAACAACTGAAAAATAGCGAAGAATTGTTTGGCGGAATCAATGTGATAGTCATAGGTGACCTGTTTCAACTACCTCCAGTTCGAGGACATCAAGTTTTCGAGCAGCCTCAACATATGAAACCAGCAGTGAATCTTTGGGAATTTTTCTCCTTGTGCGAATTGAACGAAAACATGCGTCAAAAGGGTGACAATACTTTCATCGATATTTTGAATGCCTTGAGAATTGGAGAAATTGAAGCTGAACATATTCGAATCTTGATGCAAAAAGTATCAAAAGAAACTGATGGTGAGTTTTCCATTGAAAAAGCGCTGAGAATTTATCCGACGAATCAACAAGTTCATGACCACAATGAGCTTGTGCTTAAACAATTTGAAAGAAACAATGCTCAAATCTACACTGTAAAAGCGCAAGATAAAATCATTGATTCCACGAGAAACATAGAAGAGGTTGAGTTAGAGAAAATCATACCAACTGATGTCAACAAAACAGGTGGACTACCAGCAGAGTTGAAGATATTTATAGGAGCTAAAGCGATGCTTCGTTCAAACATTGATGTATCAAAAGGACTTGTGAATGGCGCAATCGGATTCATTGAAGACATCATCTGGCCAAATTTCAGACGTGCACAAATGTATGAAAACGACGTGCCATCTGTGAAAGTGAATTTCGGTCAAATTGGTGTTCACCTCATCCAACCGATTGCAGTTCAATTTCCGGCGAAACATAGTTACGGAACAGCTGAAAGAAGAATGCTACCTATAGTGTTATCATGGGCTTCCACCGCACATAAAATGCAAGGATCAACCGTCGACTATGCAGTTGTGTACTTGGGACCAAAAATATTCAAAGAAGGACAAGCATACGTTGCTTTGAGTCGAGTTCGCTCATTGGAAGGTCTGCGGATCGAAGAATTAGACTGTTCAGTTTTGACGGGAAAAAAACCTTGCAATATGAAGGCATTGGACGAAATGAACCGACTACGTGCACTTTAAATTAACAATTGAATTTAATTTAAAGTTTGCATTGTTATTCTCTTTGTAAATACTTGTAAATAAATGAATTGATCAATTTCTTGACGATGTGAAGCTTTTAATTAATCAATATCGGGACTAAAAAGTAAAAAATAAAATAAATGGTTAAAAAAAATTTTTTAAAAAAATTCTTTACATTAACTAAAAAATAAATGGTTAAAAAAAATTTTTTAAAAAAATTCTTTACATTAACTAAAAAATGTACTGAAAAGTAAAAAATAAAAAATATTTTAAAGAAAGCGTGAAATTTCAATTTTAATGAAAAAGTTAATTAAAAGAATGGCGCATTTTTCATCAAAAATTGAAAATATAACTGTAAATCGCGTGAGATTTACAATAACCCTCAATTTTTTGCTTTGTTAATTTCAAATTCTAACAAAATTTTTTGATGAAAAATGCGCCATTCTTTTAATTAACTTTTTCATTAAAATTGAAATTTCACGCTTTCTTTAAAATATTTTTTATTTTTTACTTTTCAGTACATTTTTTAGTTAATGTAAAGAATTTTTTTAAAAAATTTTTTTTAACCATTTATTTTTTAGTTAATGTAAAGAATTTTTTTAAAAAATTTTTTTTAACCATTTATTTTATTTCCTGATAGTTTTCTCTATGTTTATTTAAATTTTTTAAATATTTCTGTTAAATGCAAACTGAAGAGTTTAGGAATAGAAATAAAACGCGTCAGTTAACAATCAAGTTTTCTTTATTTATGAAAAAATTTAAATATATAAAACAACTTTAATATAGTTTTATATACTTATGCTACTGGACTTTGAAATATAAGCATACAGCGCCACTATAACCTAATTGGCATATGTGTGACACAATCACTTAATATTTGTCCAAGTCCTTTTTAACGTTTGAAGTTCTTGCAAATCTTTGAGCATATATAACTTCAATTACTATTTAGCATATAGAAGTTTGATCACTCAATTTGTTTGCTGCTACCAAGCGACTGGTGATGAGTGCTGTTGGTGCTCGGATTTTATAGCCAGGAAAGCAACGGTCCAAATTCAAATACCAATATTCTTACTATTTTTATTCAAAATGGCCACATATATTTTTATCAATGTATTTTTGAAAATATATGTATCTCGTTCTTTTTATCCTTTTTGTTTTCTTTCTCTTTCATTCTTACTACCTTTTATGAAAAAATTTATTTTATCTAAATATCTTTTTACACATAAAATATTTTGCCTTTCTGGCCACACCATTGAAATCCTCTTTAAATTTTACTTCGATTTCAGGTATCACACCATGACAATACGTGAAGTTTCATTTTGACGTTTGTTCGCTGGTGCTATTCGCGAAGTCGCGCGCGCATAATTTCGCGTAAAAAGTGCGTTATACGTGTGTTCCAGGCGTCTTCAGGTAAGTAAAAGCCTTTGCGCAAGTTCTTTAGTGTTTATGCTGTGTGTTGGTGTTATATGTGCATGTGAACTATGTGTTTTTTGCTTGTTTCAATGTTTGTCCATAAAAGGTAGGTTATGTGTTATTCTATGTTTTTCATTTAATATTTCACCTGGAATTTTAGTTTATTTTCATATTATTATACAGGTGAAATATTATTTAATATATTTTTTATCATTTCGTTGCGCTATATGTATAATTTATGTTAATTGTGTATATTTTGCTTTGTTTACATTTTTATGTACTTGTTGTTGTTGTTTTTATGTCATTTTGGATTCTTGTTATTGCAGTAGAAATTTCTAAAACTTTTTGTGGAATTTCTACTTATTTCTAATTAAATTCAATGTTTTTTAATTAAATCATTAATATTTCTTATGCATTTTAGATTTGGCCGGATATTTTTGGAGTTTGCTGGATATAACCCGATAGGTATATTTTTATGTTTAATTTCATATTAATAAAATTTCTTTTTAGGTTTATTTGTGTTTTGATATTTGTTTTTTAGGTTTGGGGTCAAACAATTTCATTTTCTTACTGTTGAGGAGCAACATCATCACAACGACAAAAAAAAATAACTCCCACCAAAACTTTACAACGACGCCAACTCGATATGCCCCCGTCCGATATATTTTTTTAACAATACATTTTTTCACAAAATGATCGAGCACATTTTAACGGGATTGATAACATGATCATTTCTCATCGATGGACCTCAACGAAGGAAAATTTCACACAGGATGGCACTTGGCAGCGAGCATCCACCGAAGCAACAGTTTTATTATAACATCTCTTGAATTAAAATTAAGTAACTAAAATATTGTGAGAGCAATAAATATTGTGAATTATAAAGTAAAGTCGTGTTTATAAAAAGCTCGCATCAAATTTAAATCCACCTCAGCCCCTGGAAAAAGGAATTTGGAACCATCAGAAGAAATCCCCGTTTGGGCGGATCCGTCAACCCCGAAACTTCAACATTTGGTCCTTCGAGCCGGATCAGCCCTGTAGGACAACGGTTCACCCCCATTTGTTTTCCACCGATCACAAATTGCCTCGCGGGAATCCGTGGGTCGTGGATTCTGCACCACGTGGAAAGACAGCAAAAGCGGCCCGCTATTTAAAGTCGTGCGACACAATACAACGCACACCGAGTCCTTGTCCTCCACCCCAAAACCTCAAGTGAGTGAAGATATAGTTTCATTTTATGTTTGCCAACGCAAATTGCATACATTCGTATACTATAAATTAAAATAAAACAGTGCTGAAGGTAAATTCATGAAGGCGAATCCCATTTAGAGCAAAAGGTGACAACTATCATAGCGGTAATCGCAATAATACATACAAATTATGGTGATCGGTTGATTAAGTTAATTCCAGGTGGCATCTATTCAATAGTGTATATTATAGTGTTTTCGGCTAACGGTCCAGTTTCCATTACCCGGGCAAAACGTTCAATTTAAGCATTTTCGCGAAGCTGAAGCAAGTCCAGAGTTCGAACCAACGGTGCGCTCTCACATTGTTTTCCGTATAGGCTTACAAATTCCTTGCTTCGCAAATGAATAGAATCCAGTGTTGTAAATTAGAATTCTTCCTAGTGACATGTGATATACTTTGCTAGAGTTGGGCCGATCTCATATAAGAATTTTCTATTGTTTTGAAATTTGAAATTTAGTTAAAGGAATTCTAGGAGTATATACATCCCGTTATATACTTTGCTAGAGTTGGGCCGATCTCATATAAAAATTTTTCTCTTGTTTTGAAAGTTAGTTTAAAGGAATTCTAGGTGTATATACATCCCGTTATATACTTTGCTAGAGTTGGGCCGATCTCATATAAAATTTTCCTCTTATTTTGAAATTTAGTTTAAAGAATTCTAGGAGTATATACATCCCGTTATATACCTTGCTTAGTTGGGCCGATCTCATATAAAATTTTTCTATTGTTTTGAAATTTGAAATTTAGTTAAAGGAATTCTAGGAGTATATACATCCCGTTATATACTTTGCTAGAGTTGGGCCGATCTCATATAAGATTTTTCTATTGTTTTGAAATTTGAAATTTAGTTAAAGGAATTCTAGGAGTATATACATCCCGTTATATACTTTGCTAGAGTTGGGCCGATCTCATATAAGAATTTTCTATTGTTTTGAAATTTGAAATTTAGTTAAAGGAATTCTAGGAGTATATACATCCCGTTATATACTTTGCTAGAGTTGGGCCGATCTCATATAAAAATTTTTCTCTTGTTTTGAAAGTTAGTTTAAAGGAATTCTAGGAGTATATACATCCCGTTATATACTTTGCTTAGTTGGGCCGATCTCATATAAAATTTTCCTCTTATTTTGAAATTTAGTTTAAAGAAATTCTAGGAGTATATTGTGCAAGCACATCACAAAAACATAATTTAACCAATTTAACCTAAATAATTTAATGAAGTAATATTCAACATTAATGAAGTAATATCCAACAACCTACGTGGACGATTGAACCCGCGCAACCGAAGTCCCGTTACAAGTCAAGTTTTGGTATTGACTTTTGTAACATTCGTGGACTTCAAGCGAATTTCTCTTTTGTTGAGTGCCACTTATCTAATTACAAACCCCCAATCTTCGCACTTAGTGAAACCCAAATATCACCCGATAATGACTTAGGTTATTACCAGGTGTCGGGGTACACTTTAGTGCACAATCTCTCCCCCCATAGGGGTATTGCCATTTATGTTAGGGACGACGTGGCTTATTACAAAATACACTCAAGCACAACTTCAGATTTTAATTATCTTTGGATTAAAATCATTTTCCAAAGCCACGTCATATTCTTCTGCTTCCTATACAGAAGCCCTAACATAAGTAACGAAGCCTCCACCTTATCTTTTGATACTATTTCCGAACAAATCTCGGGATTTTTGTCGTCCAATCCTGAGTGTGAAATCATCGTTGCGGGTAATTTCAATGTTCACAACGTTAAATGGCTGACTTACTCAAATGGCACCAGTATTTCTGGCAAGGACGTCGAGCTCTTTGCAGACATCAATAACTTGCATCAAATTGTGGATCATCCCACAAGAGTCCCTGATGTTGCTGATCAAGGAAGATATCTCCTTGATCTTTTTCTAACTTCTCATCCAGCGCGTTACTCCGTCGAAGTTGATTCACCTCTCGGCAATTCAGACCACTGCCTAACTTCCCATTCGCATTTCCCACCCCTCCTGTAGAAAATTATATGTACATACATACACAACTTGCTTATTGATATAGAAAATTATATGTACATACATACACAACTTGCTTATTTTTCTGTTACTGTTACGCTTACTGTACATTATTGATATGCCTTATACATTTTAACTTTATAGAGAAGAATTTTTAGTCTTGTGTTGTAAGCGCTTCAGCGCGGATGCTAAATTAAAGTCATTTAATAATACTTTCGGGTTTTTATTTTAAACATCCTTGAATCCCGGAGCTCATATTGTTTATATTTGGTGCCGAAACCCGGGAAATTTCAGGAAATTACGGTATCGGTAAAGCTACGAAAGTCATGGATACAGAATGTCGCGCAACATATAGACGGCAGGTAACGCGAATAGTTAATAACGCCGCGGAGTACCTACAATCGCCGGAATCTAAGCCTATGATCGCGAATCCGGAATCTTGGGACTCTATAGAGGAAGAACTTTGCGTTTTCCTGGAACGATTGCAAAATGCGCATGAAGGACTTAAAAGGGCAAATATTGATATGCGCGCTTCGATCAAGGCAGAAGATTATTCTAAGGAAAGCGAGGCTATAGCTGAATATGAGGACAAAGCCGTTAGTGCCATCGCAAGGATTACTCAACGATTAAATAAGGTACGACGTTTACAAGATCCAATTAATACTTCAACGAGGCAAACACGTGGCGCGAGTGATGATCAGCATAACATTAAATTGCCCAAACTTCCGCTAAAATGTTTCTCTGGTGAATACAATGATTGGCTCCCCTTTTGGGAACAGTTTAGGACAGCTGTGCATGAGAATGAATCACTTTCAGCATCCGATAAGTTCAACTATCTACAGTCGGTCCTAAAAGGTAAAGCAGGAGAAGCTATAGCTGGATTTACGCCCACAGGAAATTGTTATGATGGAGCTATATCCATGTTGCAGGAGGAATTCGGGAATACCGATAAATTAGTGGACAAAAACATGCAGGAATTAATGATTATGTTGCCGGTAAGTTCAAATACTGATGCTAAAGGGCTTCGACGCCTTTATAATACAGTGATGACGTGTACCAGATCGTTAACGGCGTTAGGAGTGTCTTCTAACGGCTACGCAATCATGCTGAAATCGAAATTACTGCGATGCTTACCCAGGGAATTGCAAGTCAGTTATCGTCGACTTCGTATAAGTGCAGAGTCATCTGATCAAGAGAACGAACACTCTCTTAGAAAGAGTACTACGTCAGTGGAAGGTAGTGAAAGCTCTTTTTGCTTTGACGGAGACACGCAAGTAAAAGAGTTGATGACATTCATAAAGAGAGAGGCAGAAGCTCTAGAAAGCTCTTTAGAAGAGAAGGAATCTCGCCGTACGTCACGAAATTATATTACTGCCGCTGGATTATTCGCAGCTAGTGCCAAGGAAATGTGTTATTTTTGTAAATCTGTGAAGCACCAAACAAAAGATTGTGATGGATCTCATACGGTAAGCCAGCGCAAAGAAATGTTGAGAGGTGACGGTAGATGTTTCCGATGCACTAATCGTGGCCACTGTGCGCGTACGTGTTTTAATAAACGATTGCGTTGCAGTCAATGTAAAGGTTGGCATGCTAAATCACTATGTGATCCGGAATATAAACGTCAAAAGGCTGCAGTCACTACTATAGCATCAACGTCAAATAAAGTGAAAGGTCAATCCGCTCCAGCAGGTACTCTTAATCTATATACTTCGCATTTCCATAATTCACATATGTCAAATAAGATGGCTGGTGTTTATTTACAGACTGCCATAGTACTTGCATTAAATCCAAAATCAAATCAAGGTGGATATATTCGTATGATTTTGGATGGAGGTAGTCAAATGACGTTTATAAGGGAATCCATAGTACAACGATTAAATTTATTAGTGGTGAAATCACGAAGGTTAAGTGTTTTATCATTTGGTTGTTCAGAACAGCCGCCAGCTAAAGAATGTGATATGGTGCGTCTTGTAATAAAAAGCCAATACGATTCTCAAACTGTAATGATCGAAGCGGTAGTTGTTCCAGAGATATGTATGGATGTCTTGACAGTCCCCACGACGAATATGCCTGCACTTGTCAAGTTAAAATTAGCTGATTCACGACCATTTGATTATCAGCCAACGAACAATATCGAATTATTAGTGGGTGCAGACTTTTATTGGAAGGTTGTAACAGGTAAATATGAACGTTTGACAGATCGGCTTACTGCGGTAGAAACACTTTTCGGTTGGACGTTGCATGGACCGATGTCAGATGAAATTTCGATGGATGGAAGTGCTACAAGAATCAGCGCCTTTCAAGTTTCTACAAGCGAAGAACTAAATGTGAAGTCCTTCTGGGATCTTGAGACCATTGGAATAAAGACGGTTGAGACTGAAGCTAAGTTGTTCACGGAAAATTTCGCTGAAAAGTATATACATAAAAGAGGAGAAAGATATGAAGTTTGTTTACCATGGAACAATGAAGGACTACACTTAGATGACAATAGCTCAGGTGCTTATTTTAGGTTAAAAACGTTAACTAGAAATCTTTCCAGAACGCCAGAAAAACTATTTGAATATGATAGAGCCATGCGAGATCTAATCATGGAAGGAATTGCAGAACGTGTTTCAGAGAATGTGAAGGCCGCTCGACAATATTATATGCCTCATAGACCAGTTTATCGAGACGACAAGACTACATCTAAACTCCGAATTGTATTCGATGCTTCGGCTCACGCAGCGAATTGTACATCGCTTAATGAGCATCTTTCCTCAGGGGCAAATTTATTACCGGATGTCTTAAAAATATTGCTAAATTTTCGTTTAGAGCCTATAGGATTGGTCGCGGATATTGAGAAGGCTTTCCTTCAAGTGTCCTTAAGTGAACAAGATCGTGATGTACACAGATTCTACTGGTATGCAGACGAGTTGGAAACAGTTGATAAGCTTCCGCCATGTCAAATATATCGTATGGCTCGTGTGACCTTTGGGGTAACGTCAAGTCCTTTTTTGTTAATTGCGACTTTGTTAAAGCATTTGAGTGGAGAGCAGGAACATTTTCCGTAATCAAGTAGTATTCTTAAGGACAGCTTTTATATGGATGATCTTGTATGTAGCGCAAAGAACGAAATTGAGGCGATTAGATTGTATAAGGAAGCTACTGTGATTCTCAAGGCTGCAGCTATGAATTTGAGAAAATGGAATTCTAACTCTCAGAAGGTAAGAGAAGTGCTTCCTGCAAACGAATCAATTCCATCCACTCAGAAGGTTTTAGGGTTGCTTTGGTACGTTTATAGCGATGAATTAGTTTTGGATGTAGCTCCTATCGTACGTTACATTGATGATACGAAAGCAAGGACCAAACGCAGCCTACTTCAGATAATAGCAAGGTTTTATGATCCATTAGGATTTCTTGGACCGTTTATTGTGAGCCTCAAGATACTATTTCAAATGGTTTGGAGATTAAAGTTAGCATGGGATGATGATCTAACGGATGAGCTATTGAAAAATTGGAATTGTTATAGTGCTCAGATTGAAAGTTTAAAAAATTTCTCTATTCCCAGATATGTAGGAGGGACAACGTCGGCCGTTATACAAGAACTTCACTTGTTCGCAGATGCGAGTCCTCATGCTTACGGAGCTGTTGCATATTTGAAGTCTATATGTTATTCGGGTCAAGTTGAGGTGAATTTTCTTTGTGCCCGGAATAGGATCGCCCCCTTAAAGGAGGATAATTCGAAGGAATTAACGCTGCCCCGTTTGGAGCTTACAGCAGCTTTAATAGCCGCACGTTTATGCGCACACATAACGACAAGTATTCGAGCAACATTCCAGAATGTATATCTTTGGACAGACTCGAGAATAACGCTTTGCTGGATTTTGAACAACTCAAAGAAATGGCAGCCGTACGTAGCAAATAGGATCAAGGAAATCAAAGATCTGACTGCAAATTATAAATGGAGACATTGCCCAGGAAAGGACAACCCGGCAGATTTATTAACGAGAGGAGTTTCTGCAAACTTGTTATTATCATCCGATCTTTGGAAACTGGGCCCTAGCTGGCTTCGAGATAGTCCTGACTCATGGCCGAAACAAGAAATTCCTGCCGAGATGCCCAATACGGTAATCTTATTACAGTTGAACACAAATATTAATGAAATTTCTTTTAGAAATCCTTTATTCCCAATCGAAAATTATAGTAGCTGGAAAAGGATTTTACGCATAACCGCATACGTTTTACGCTTCTTAAATATATTGCAAAAACGCCATATTGGAGATCTTCCCTTATCAGCCGAAGAGTTAAGTCAGGCAGAACGGTATTGGATAAAATACGCACAGCAAGTGGATTATAGTCAGGAAATCGCCACTTTACGCAAAGACAAACCTATCGATAGAACATCTCGCCTACTTACATTGAATCCGTTCCTGGATGTGAATGGTATTTTGCGAGTGCATAGTCGACTTCAAGAATCTGATCTAAGTACCGACCGAATCTATCCGATTATATTGTCTAAACGGTCTGTTATTAGTTCGCTTATCGTTCTTGACATGCATCAACGCACACTGCATGGAGGCGTGAATTTAGTGTTGACAAAGCTCAGAGAGAAATTTTGGATTTTGACGGCCAGACAATTAGTGAAAACTATTATCCAGAAATGTAACGTCTGTAAGAGATTGCGAGCAGCATCTGCTGATCAAACTTTCGCCCCATTGCCTCGAGATAGAATGCGAAGCTCACGACCCTTCGAAGTGACCGGAGTCGATTACGCAGGCCCCTTATATGTTAAGGTTGCCACAAATGATGTCATGACGCGCAAGGTATATATTTTACTCTTTACTTGTGCCGCTATAAGGGCTGTTCATATGGAATTAGTTCCTGATATGACTGCTGAATATTGTATCATGGCTTTTAGAAGATTTATCGCACGAAGGGGTATACCAAATACAGTCTATTCGGATAATGCTACAACCTTTAAAAGGGCATCTAAAGAATTGGCTACCCTAGGAGATATAGTAGCCACGGAACAGCTACATGGATTTCTTAGTGATCAAAGGATTCGGTGGAAGTTCATCGTAGAAAGAGCTCCATGGTGGGGTGGATTTTGGGAGCGATTAGTAAGAACGGTAAAAAATGTACTGAAAGCAACTATTGGACGGTCAACCCTGAGTACGGAAGAGCTCCAAACATTTCTAACTGAAGCCGAAAGCGTAGTAAATTCTAGGCCCCTGACGTACACATCAGATGATCCTGAAGACTTAAGTCCTCTCACACCATCGCATTTTCTACTAGTCGCACCGCTAAAGTGCGAGTCAACGGAAACAAACACTATTTGGGAACCGAAGGGAGCAGAAATACGCCAATGTTGGAAATTGCGATTGAAGATGTTAAAGGTATTTTGGAAACGATGGCAGCAGGAGTATTTGCAGCAATTACGAACGCTTCATCACAACAAAGGTGTAATCTCGACCACGATTAAGGAGAGTGATGTTGTCTTGGTCGCCGAACCTTCAACGCCGAGAATTTTATGGAAATTGGCCGTGGTTGAAAAGACCTATCCTGGAAGAGACAATAAGGTTCGTGCCTGCCTGATTCGACTAGCCAACCGAACACGATTAAGAAGACCTATACAATTATTGTACCCCCTGGAGGTGAACTGAGATGGTAATATTCGCGCGGGGAGGATGTAGAAAATTATATGTACATACATACACAACTTGCTTATTGATATAGAAAATTATATGTACATACATACACAACTTGCTTATTTTTCTGTTACTGTTACGCTTACTGTACATTATTGATATGCCTTATACATTTTAACTTTATAGAGAAGAATTTTTAGTCTTGTGTTGTAAGCGCTTCAGCGCGGATGCTAAATTAAAGTCATTTAATAATACTTTCGGGTTTTTATTTTAAACATCCTTGAATCCCGGAGCTCATATTGTTTATACCTCCCAAACCAGTTCGAAGAACTGTATTGCATTATGGGAAGGCCAATTGGCTGGGGCTTACTAATTTTTTCCAGTCTACAGACTGGAATCTGTGTTTCCGGAATAGAAACGCCAACTCTGCCGCTATCCGTATCACCAGGATCATACAGGCAGGAATGCATTTGTTCATTCCCCATTCTACCAAATCTGTGAAGCCTAGGCCCAACAGATGGTTTAATCGGGAGTGTATGAATGCAATCAAAACTAAAGAAGCCGCCTTCCGAGCGTACAAGAGCTTCCCGAGTGAATCGCTCCGTTTAGAGTACATACAACAAAGAAATTCTTGTAAAACCGCCATCAAGAAAGTCAAAACCTTATTTGACAACAAATTGAGAAGTAAACTCCTAAATGCAACCTCCGGTAGCAAAAACTTCTGGTCCTTGGTAAGTTCCATCAAGAAGAATTTCACTACAACTTCAACCCCTTCCTTTATTCACAATGAGAAGGTAATAACAGACAGCAAATCCAAGGCCAATTTATTAGCAACTATGTTCGCTTCGAATTCTTCTTTACCCGAAACTGATGTGCTACCCCTTGTTTCCGAGCGTAACGCCCATTCAATGGACAGGGTTTTTTTCAGGACTCGCGAGGTGTACAGGTGCCTCAAAGAGCTCGATGCCAACAAATCCACTGGACCCGATAATATACCCCCTATCGTCTTAAAACAATGCGCCTCACCTTTGGCTAAACCTCTGCGCAAATTATTTTCCCTGTCATATTTCTCCGGAGTTTATCCCGACTCTTGGAAACTTGCCCATGTTCAGCCCATACCGAAAAAAGGTGATTCCAGCGATCCCTCCAACTACCGCCCAATAGCAATTACTTCTATTCTCTCCAAAACCATGGAGACGATAATCAACAAAAAGCTTATGGGATATCTAGAATCCAACCTACTCATAAACGACAGACAGTATGGCTTCCGACGAAAAAGATCCACTGGCGATCTTTTAGTCTGTCTTACAGAACACCTCAGCCGTAGTCTGCATGGATCCGGTGAGTCTAGTCTGGTTGCTCTGGATATCTCCAAGGCTTTCGATAGAGTTTGGCACTCAGCCCTGTTAGCTAAACTCAAAGCTATTGGAGTTGACTCACTTCTACAGAAGTGGATTGAGAGTTTCCTTTCTGGCCGTTCAATCAAAGTGGTATTGGATGGCGTCAAATCCGCACCCCACACGATCTCTGCGGGGGTACCCCAGGGGTCAATTTTATCACCGGCCCTATTTCTCATATTTATAAATGACCTTCTTTCAATCCCCTCCAACCCACTTCTCAGCTTCGCTGACGACGGTACTCTACGTTACTCGTACAGCTTCGATACAAGACAGACTCATGCCAGATCCTGTCTTGATGATCGCGAACTAATGTTCAACTCTATTAATAACGACATTGAACTTATTATAGAGTGGGGAAAAAAGAATCGTGTCAAATTCAACCCCTCCAAAACCAAGTACTGTCTCATCTCCAAAAAGAAGCTCAACACCTCTTCACCCTTGAGAGTGGATGGAGTTCAACTAATGGCCGACCCATCCATGCACATCTTAGGCGTGACATTAGCGAAAGACTTGCGATGGAATGACCACATATTCCAAATCGCCAAACAAGCATCCCAGTGCTTGGGATTTCTTAAGAGGTGCAAGTTCCTCCTCCAGCCATCGGCCCGTGCTGTTATCTATAAATCCTACATTCGGCCTCTTCTCGAATATAACTCCCTCGTTTGGGGCGGCGCCCCAATAACCACCTTGGCATGGTTAGATAAAGTGCAAAAAAGGGCGCTCAAATTAATTGATGACGACACCGCCTGCTCCACCATCGACCCCTTGAGCCACCGTAGGAATGTAGCAGCACTGACAAAATTTTATCGCTACTATCATAGTGACTGTTCCTCCGAGTTAAACGCTCTCCTGCCTCCACGGCAATCTTATACCCGCAACACCAGATTAGCCCACTCGTCTCATTCCCTTCACCTGCAACTACCCCTTTCACGCACTCAACAAGATATGAATTCGTTTGTTAATAGAACAACTCGACTGTGGAATAACCTCTCGCAGTCAGTATTTCCGAACTCCTACAACATCCAAGAGTTCAAACGCAGGATTCATCACCACCTTCTTCAATACCCCCCCCCCCCCCCCCGTACCTTTTAATCCTTAACCTATACCCCCCCCCCTCATCCCTCCCCCGTACTAAGCTTACTGCTAGACATTGCACCATGACGTGACAAATGACATGACGGACTAGTAGTACAAAGGGTGACTCCTAAGCTTAGCACTGCCACATAAAAAAAAATCAAACTTCATCAGGAATTAATCAATTTGCTGGCCTCTGGAGGATTTAATCTTAGGAAATGGACCAGCAACAAACGTCAACTCATCCAAGAAATTCCTGAAATTTCCTAAAATTTTCGACCCATTAGGATGGTTAACTCCAGTGACTTTAAGAGAAAAAATCTTTCTTCAAGATCTTTGGGCAACTGGCGTGAAATGGGACGAAATACTACCATCAAAACTAACTCATGAATGGAAGGCATACGCAGCTGAACTACACGAGCTTGAGAAAATACAAATACCAAGATGGAACCATTATGAACCGGACAACAAACTTAAGGAGATCCATGGCTTCTGCGATGCCTCAGAAAAAGCATACGCAGCTGTAGTGTACAGCAAAATTGTAACACGATCAGGCGAAACAATAATAAAGCTACTCACAGCAAGGTCCAAGGTGGCTCCTTTGAAAGGCAAGCTAACCATACCTCGTCTAGAGTTATGTGCAGCGGTGCTATTAGCAAACCTAATCGAATCGAAAGAACCATCAAATCATTGAAAATTCAAGGAAATCCCCATATATTTTATGGTCAGATTCAACAATTGCATTATCATGGATCAAGACCAGTCCGGAACGGAAGGAAAGATTCGTCGCAAGTCGTATTTCCAGAATACAAGAGACCACCATAGCAGAACAATGGCACTACATTAAAACAGAGGAAAACCCTGCAGATTGTGCTTCCCGGGGATTATCACCTGCAAATTAAGTGACCATAACTTATGGTGGACAGGTCCAGAGTGGTAAAGTATCCAAAGAAAAATGGCCTTCCACACCAATTGTACATCCGCTGCAATAGAATCAGACCCAGCTCTTGCCATACTAACCGCAAGGGTTGATATACCAGATAGGGAAATATTGAAAGATTCTCTTCCCTAAGAAACTAACACGAGTCACTGCCTTCTGTCGACGATTCATTCGCACTGTAAAACACCGTTAAGTAAAAATACGTCACCTTACCTATCGGTTCTGGAGTTGGATGAGGCACTAAACTGTATAATCCGCCTAGAACAATCACTTTCCTTCGCTGAAGAGAAAACCAGACTACAACAAAACAAGAGCATCGCCTCAAACAGTAAACTAAAGTCGTTGTCGCCGTTTATAGACCAAGATAACATATTACGAGTACGTGGTCGTTTGGCACATTCGTCTTTAAGCTACAATGAAAAGCATCCAATAATCCTTCCACATAAAGGTGCATTAACAACTCTCATAACTAAAGAAGCTCATCTAAAAACTCTACATGCTGGAAATCAAGGGACGTTAGCTTACATCCGAAGAAAATACTGGATAATAATCCACGAAACACAATACGCGAGATTATCCATAAATGTATTGTATGTGTGCGTTACCGAGCAGAAACTGCCTAAACAGATGATGGGAGACCTGCCGGCAGCAAGAATAACACCATCCAAACCATTTTTCCATACAGGTGTGGACTACGCTGGACCCATATCCATCAGAATGTCAAAGGGTAGAGGAAATAAATGCTACAAGGGATACATTGCGGTATTCGTCTGCCTTGGAACAAAGGCAATCCATATAGAAGCAGTCAGTGATTTGACAACAACAGCGTTCATTGCTTCGTTTAAGAGATTCATCGCAAGACGCGGTCAATGTCAACATTTATACAGTGACTGTGGAACAAACTTCGTCGGTGCCAAAAGGGTGTTAGATAGAGATCTTAAGATGGGCCTGAAGGTGAACGAGCCAGAAATAGCAGCCTTATTAGCATCTGACGGAACACAGTGGCATTTTAACCCCCACGCAGCGCCACACTTCGGTGGATTATGGGAAGCCGGAGTAAAATCGATAAAACACCACTTAAAACGAGTTATTGGTGAAACTCCACTAGCTTTTGAAGAATTAATAACACTTCTATACCAAATAGAAGCTTGTCTGAACTCAAGACCACTCTATCCATTAACAAATGATCCACAGGATCTAGATGCAATCACTCCTAATCATTTTTTAATAGGGCAACCCTTGATATGTCCTCCAAGCTCAGAGAAATTAGACCAAACAAATTGCACTACAAGATGGAAGCTGGTTGAGAAACTAAAGGAAGATGTGTGGAAATCCTGGTCAACAGAATATCTTCACAGATTACAACAACGCCCAAAATGGCAAATAAAACAAGAGAACGTGAACGTCAAATGGTCATAATTAAAAACGAAAATTTACCTGCTGCTAAATGGCTTCTAGCACGGGTGATAGAAACACACAAAGGATCTGATGGACTAGTTAGAGTAGGCAGCCTACGCACAAAGGGAAATACTATACTAAAACGCCCTATTACAAAAATATGTATCCTACCATCAGAAGATGAGGAGAAGACCTCAGAACAAAGCAAGCCAATCGAAACAGTGACAGTAGCTGTAGCATCAACCCGGCAATCAATCCAGAATGACAAATATAACACCTCTTCCTATAACCAAGAAGCTAAGCCTATTAAATGCACGAGCCAAACAAAGGCAAATACTTTACAAGTCTCGCAAATATCTTCTAGAAAAAGAAAATTTGAACTTCCTGATACGTACACGACTCCTGAGCTGATAAAGAGAAGATACCTTCAAGAAATTAAAGAAGCCCAGATTGCTCACAAATCACGAAGCAGCAGTATCCGAATTCGACCAGTAACAGGATATGACAACTTAGTGCCATTACAAAAACAGCGACTAGCCAAAGAAACTTACGAAGAAATGAAGTCAACAATAAGAAGAGAAACGAACATTATAAAAGAAAACCCAAGGAGCCATCAATCATCGATACGATGCAAGAATAGAGCATCAATTCGAATTCACAAACAATATTCTTGCAAAAGGTGGAAAACAATGGCATTTGCAGTCCTATTCTTAGTAACGATGTGCAAACAAACGTTGGCAGCCTATAATATTAGTCACCCTAAACCCGGACTGTATGTAGAACATATAGGAGAAACATTTGTACAGAGGGGAACTCTTCGTATTGAACTTCAGTATCCTTTAAACATCACATCAGACATTGCACAATTAAATGAAACTGTCACACAGTTTGGAATTGTCTGCAACAAAATGGGTCATCTATCCTTGGAATTACATTGCAACGAGTTAATTCGACATTTGACGCAAAAACAAAGCACAATATTGGACGAAATAGCCACTCTTGCCAGTAAATTCAAAGGAAGACAAAAACGCGGCATACTAGGTCAACTACTACAATCAGTGTTTGGGGAGTTAACGAGGAAGTATACACAGACATCAACATCCTACAAAAGGATCAGCAAGCACTTAGACAAGCTGCATTCCATCAGTCTAACATTATGTTTGTTATATATTGAAATGATTGTAATGTTATCAACCAATGAGAATGCACCACATCGATAACAGCACTGACTGATCATGAGATCATCGTGTTAAGAGCAGTCTGGGACTCGATATGGTGTTGAGCACATCTTTTAATAAATGTTCAGTAACTAACTAAAATAGGTCTTTAATTTAACATATATAACATGGCGCAGTCGATAAACGCGATATTTAGTTAAAATTAGTGAAAAAATAATAATCATAAAACTGGTGAAAGTGCATGGAAAAACATATGAAATACAAGGATCATAAACGGTTAGAAGAAATAAGACGAAAAAATAGAAAACCCGGTAGGCCTAGAAAGTACGAAATTATATATGTGAATGAAAATATGGAGTATATTAAAAAAGTAAATGAGTTAAAATTAAGTGGAAACCTAGCAGAAAATTGGCGAACATTCTTTCAAAATTTTCAAATTTTTGCTACGGCAGTGGAATTAAAAAAGAAAGAATCTGAAGTTCAAGTTGCGGTATTTTTGAATGCTGTTGGACCAGAGGCTGTAGAAGTATACAATACTTTTGGGCTCACTGATACAGATAAAAAGAATTATGACAAGGTTGTTGATGCTTTCAAAGACTTCTGTTCACCGAAAACCAATGAAGTCTATGAAAGTTTTGTTTTTTGGACAAGAAATCAAATGGAAGAAGAATCTTTTGATTCTTTCTAATGCACATAAAAAAGTTGGTCAAAACATGCAACTACACAGGAATAGAGGATAGAATGATCAGGGATAGAATTGTGCTAGGTGTTTGGGATAAAAAATTGCAAACAAGATTATTAGAAACGGAAAAACTAACCTTAGACAAAGCCATAGAAATAGCTCGATCAGATGAAGTTTCCCGCATGCAGCAAGCAAGTTTACAGAGAGGAATGCCAGGGAAAAGTACATTGGAAGAAATACATGTGATTAACAGAAAAAATAATATAAGTCGAAAAACAGAAAATTTTTATCAGAAAAAAGAAACAAATAATAACAAAAAATACCGAAATGAAACAATGCATAACTCCAAGGGTATGAATAACAATAATAAAGCAATGAATAATCAATCGAGGCAGAGATCGGATAACAAAAAAATTAGTTGTCGATGCTGTGGATTAAATCACGCAATTGGACGATGTCCAGCATTTGGGAAAAACTGTGTAAAGTGCGGAAAAAAAAATCACTTTGCACAAGTATGTTATACAAGAAACGTTGACATGATATTAAAAAAAAAATCATAACACAGAAGGAGAAGATTTTTATATTGATTCGTTGGATGCAATTAATAACAAGGAATTAAGTAAAAGAGACAAGTTATGGTATGAGAATATTAGAGTTGAAAATACAATTGTTCGGTTTAAATTTAGACAGTGGATCAGAAGCTAATGTACTACCAGTTCACATATTTGAAAGAATTGAAAATGCAGTGTGCAACAAAACAAGTTCAAAGTTAATTGATTATGGTGGTAGGGAGCTACAATTAGTGGGTGAAGCTTACTTAAAGTGTGTATTCAAAAATAAAATTTATCGGCAGAAATTTATGATAGTTAACGGTGACAACACTCCTATCTTGAGATTGGAAGGATGCACGAAATTTAATCTGATTCAGCGTGTAGATATGCTAGAAATCAAAGACAGAGATCACGTATTAAATATTTGGAAAAGCAATTTTGAAGGAATTGGTTGTTTTTTACAAGATTATAGAATTGAAATAAAAGAAAATTCCTTTCCCGTAATTAAACCGCCCAGAAGAATACCCGTAGCTCTACATAAACCATTGAAGCGCGAATTAGATAAATTAGAAAAAGCGAATATAATTAAAAAGGTTGACGAGCCTGTAGACTGGATATCTAACCTTGTGATAGTGGAAAAAGCTAACAAATCACTTCGTTTATGCTTGGATCCACAGACCCAATACCAACTTTTGAAGAAATAGATCCGAAATTGACAAATAAGAAGTATTTCAGTGTATTAGACTTGAAAGATGGATTTTTTCAAATTATGTTGGCAGATGATTCCAGTAAATTGTGTTGTTTTAACACCCCTTTCGGTACGTATAGATTCACAAGATTACCTTTTGGCTTAAGGATTGCACCAGAAACGTTTCAAAAATTCAACGAAAGGAATTTTGAAGGTATAAATAATATTATTATATATATTGATGACATACTTATAGCCACAGAAACCATGGAAGAGCATGATAACATTTTAAAAGAAATTATGCAACGAGCACAATTATTAAATATAAAATTCAATAAAGAAAAATTTAAATACAAACTTAATGAAGTTACATTTTTAGGACATGTGATCTCACAAGAAGGAGTTACATTTGATAAAAACAGAATTAAGTCAATAGAGGAAATAGGCCAACCAAAATCCAAAAAAGTTGTACAAAAGTTACTGGGTATGTTGAATTATATGCAGAGTAGTATTCCTGAATCAGCGGCAATGTCGGCACCTATAAGGGAATTGTTAAGGAAAAATGTAATATTTCAATGGTCCTTGTCGCATACAGCATGTCTAGACCGAATTAAAAAACTAATAGTTAATGCACCTTCTTTGAAACATTTTGATTCGAGTGCGAAGATCACCATTCAGGCAGATAGCAGCAAAGACGGAGTAGGTTGTTGCCTGTTACAGGAAGGTCGACCTGTGGCATTCGCTTCAAAAAGCCTGACAGACAGTGAAAAAAGATATGCACAAATTGAGAAGGAGCTGTTATCAATATGTTATGCATGCAAGAAATTTCATAATTGGATATATGGTAAGAAAATTGATATAGAAACAGATCATAAACCACTTCTAGGAATCATGGAAAAGGATTTTAGTAAAATTGCGTCAGCCAAATTGCAGAGGATGAAGCTGAAACTTATGAAATATGATTTATTATTTAAATATATTCCAGGTAACAAAATGTACATCGCTGACCTTTTGTCGAGATACTACAGCAAAGAAGATACAACTGATACGATTGAAGGATTAAATGAAGTTGTGCACACCATTAATGTAAGTGAGAATAAATTACAGGCCTTTAAAGACGAAACAGAAAAAGACTATGTCCTAAGAAAATTGAAGGACGTCATTAAAAATGGATGGCCATTATCTAAGTCTAAATTAGATGATATTATAAAGCCATACTGGAAATTTAAAACAATCTTTTAGTAGAAAATGATTTGATATACTTGGATGATAAAATTTTTGTTCCATACAACCTGAGAAGAGAAACTTTAAACAGCCTACATCGAGCTCATCTCGGCATCGAGAAAACAAAGGCTAAAGCTAGACAATTAATATACTGGCCGGGCATCAATGCAGAAATAGAAGACTTAATTACTAATTGTAAAATATGCCAAAAATATCGGAATAAACAAAGAAAAGAAACATTGCTTTCACACGAAATACCACAGTATCCATTTATGAAAGTTGCTTTAGATATTTGTGAATACAAAAAGAAAAATTTTCTAATATTAATGGACTACTACAGTAAATATTTAGATATTATTAACTTAAACAATAAAACATCTGGTGAAATTATAAGAAAATTAAAAGTTATATTTTCAGTACATGGAATTCCAAGAGAAATAATTACAGACAATGTACCATTCAACAGTGAGGAATTCAAGGCCTTTGGCAGGAAGTTTGATATCAACATGGTCACTTGCAGTCCACACCATCATCAATCAAATGGTTTAGCGGAACGAGGTGTGCAAATAGCAAAAAGTTTACTAGCCAAATCTGAAGAAAGCAAAGATTAACTCTGGCTATATTTACTAGAATATAGAAATACGCCCTTGAAGAATATAGATAGATCACCTAATCAACTACTAATGGGAAGATCGACGAGGTCAGTAATTCCAGCAAAAGTAACCCATTTTCAAGTGGAAAACAATCCACACCTTAAATCGAATTTTATACTATCGACGACACGAAGCGCCCGATATTACAATAGAGAAGTACGAAAATCTTGTGATTTCCACCCAGATGAAACAATATACTATAACAATGGGAAATGTTGGGAAGAAAAAAAAATATTACATCACGCATCTACGCCTAGGTCATATTGGATACAGCTGCAAAGAAACGACAAGGTAATAAGGAGAAATACATATCAACTAAGAAAAAAGGAAATGATGAAGAAGTAAATTTAAAAATTGTATATCTGAATTAAATTGAACATTTGCTAAAAAGTAGTGTAATATAGAACTTTTGGTTTACTTTAGAATTTTGAATTATAATTTAATTTTTTCTTAAAGATTCCTATTATTATTGATTTATATAAAAAGGGAGATGTTATATATTGAAATGGTTGTAATGTTATCAACCAATGAGAATGCACCACATCGATAACAGCACTGGCTGATCATGAGATCATCGTGTTAAGAGCAGTCTGGGACTCGATATGGTGTTGAGCACATCTTTTAATAAATGTTCAGTAACTAACTAAAATAGGTCTTTAATTTAACATATATAACAATGTTATCCACCATCGCGACAATCAATGAGACGGAAGCCAGAACCACTGAGAGACTCAACATATATAATAAAAAACTAAATATGGCGTTAGAAGAAATAAATAAGGTGCCAGGTTGGTTCTCTACTGTGGATAGTAATAAAGCAGCTATTCACATAATAACTGCATACCAATTGGCAACCAGTCTTATAGATGAACTGGAACGCCAGTATATTCGGTTTACTGAGGCATTTTTAGGAAAAGGTGCATTACTAGAGTTCATATCTCCCAGCAAACTACTCACCATCATTAATAACGTTTCATCCAACCTACCATCAAGTCTTGGAATCACACACAAATCACACAAACCAATTGAAGTAGCAGTAGATGAGACTGGCATTCATATCTTTGGTTTCTTATACATCATTGAAGTAAATAAATATACACTGCTACAAATAACGCCAATTCCTCAACGTACAAATAGCAGCTCGTATATACTACCATTAATAACAAATCCTATACTAGCGGTAAACTATAATGATCAAACCTACTTTGAGATGACTGAAAGAGAATTCACCACATGTACACCACAAGAAGCAGAGGGAATATTGTGCACTCCAACAGTTGTAAACCACATTGACACGAACCCAAACTGCATCATAGATGAAATCTACCAACGTCAGGATCCATACCCATGTA
Source organism: Thereva unica (assembly GCA_949987705.1). Lineage (NCBI taxonomy): Eukaryota > Metazoa > Arthropoda > Insecta > Diptera > Therevidae > Thereva > Thereva unica. The sequence goes on along the minus strand of OX465281.1, from coordinate 118,819,108 downwards.
CAATGACGAAGTTGAAGGCGCCTGATGTCATCTGGAAGCATTTGCACATGCGAAATACATGGTTGGTAATAGCAAGCAAGCCCACTATTGCAGCGATTAGATGTAAGGGCAAGCGCGTGGAACTTAGATTAGAAGATGTGGCGATCATCCAAATCGAGCAAGGCTGCATTATACAAACCAGAAGAAACACACTAACATCAGAGATCACAAAGGACATCAACGTAAAATCAGCATTCAATAAACCCATGATGTTTAACCTGACAGAATACCGTCACCAGCAACACAGTCTAAGATTAGAACCTGAATCAGTACTAAGACCTCATGAGCAACTGATAGGGCAAATCAGACAACAGAAATTACTTCAAGAAGAATTAGCACAAGGCACCAGGACACTCTTCCGACCATGTTACAACAGCAGCGGGCTCAATCACAATAACACTTATCCTAGTAATTGTTGGATACATCATTAAGAGTAAACAATGTAGCAAAACAAACCCATCAACTGCGCAACAACCCGATGATTTATTTGTGTTGAGGCCAGCCAACGCATCCTATAGCCCAACACTCAAGGCCGAGGGGGGAGAATGTGCAAGCACATCACAAAAACATAATTTAACCAATTTAACCTAAATAATTTAATGAAGTAATATTCAACATTAATGAAGTAATATCCAACAACCTACATTACTTCAAGTATTACAAACAATCTAGAACAATGAAGATATTAGGTAATAATATAATTAAAAATATGTTAATTAAGTAGGTCAAGCAATTAATATATAAGCCCAAATGCAATGTACCTCAATCGTAGTCTTACTTACTGATTCTTATAGAACAGTAAAAGAAAATAAAGAATTAACTCAAGTAAAGTATATTTTCACTCATAAAACCGCTATCCAAATTGTTAAAGTTGTGCGGTCTTTAACACGTCCTACTACACATCCACTACTCACCCAGAGTTCATCAATATACATCCCGTTATATACTTTGCTAGAGTTGGGCCGATCTCATATAAAAATTTTTCTCTTGTTTTGAAGGTTAGTTTAAAGAAATTCTAGGAGTATATACATCCCGTTATATACTTTGCTAGAGTTGGGCCGATCTTATATAAGATTTTCCTATTGTTTGAAATTTGAAATTTAGTTTAAAGAAATTCTAGGAGTATATACATCCCGTTATATACTTTGCTAGAGTTGGGCCGATCTCATATAAAATTTTCCTCTTATTTTGAAATTTAGTTTAAAGAAATTCTAGGAGTATATACATCCCGTTATATACTTTGCTAGAGTTGGGCCGATCTCATATAAAATTATTTCTCTTGTTTTGAAGGTTAGTTTAAAGAAATTCTAGGAGTATATACATCCCGTTATATACTTTGCTAGAGTTGGGCCGATCTTATATAAGATTTTCCTATTGTTTGAAATTTGAAATTTAGTTTAAAGAAATTCTAGGAGTATATACATCCCGTTATATACTTTGCTAGAGTTGGGCCGATCTCAGATAAAATTTTCCTCTTATTTTGAAATTTAGTTTAAAGAAATTCTAGGAGTATATACATCCCGTTATATACTTTGCTAGAGTTGGGCCGATCTCATATAAAATTTTCCTCTTATTTTGAAATTTAGTTTAAAGAAATTCTAGGAGTATATACATCCCGTTATATACTTTGCTAGAGTTGGGCCGATCTCATATAAAATTTTTTCTCTTGTTTTGAAGGTTAGTTTAAAGAAATTCTAGGAGTATATACATCCCGTTATATACTTTGCTAGAGTTGGGCCGATCTTATATAAGATTTTCCTATTGTTTGAAATTTGAAATTTAGTTTAAAGAAATTCTAGGAGTATATACATCCCGTTATATACTTTGCTAGAGTTGGGCCGATCTCAGATAAAATTTTCCTCTTATTTTGAAATTTAGTTTAAAGAAATTCTAGGAGTATATACATCCCGTTATATACTTTGCTAGAGTTGGGCCGATCTCATATAAAATTTTCCTCTTATTTTGAAATTTAGTTTAAGAAATTCTAGGAGTATATACATCCCGTTATATACTTTGCTAGAGTTGGGCCGATCTCATATAAAATTTTCCTCTTATTTTGAAATTTAGTTTAAAGAAATTCTAGGAGTATATACATCCCGTTATATACTTTGCTAGAGTTGGGCCGATCTTATATAAGATTTTCCTATTGTTTGAAATTTGAAATTTAGTTTAAAGAAATTCTAGGAGTATATACATCCCGTTATATACTTTGCTAGAGTTGGGCCGATCTCAGATAAAATTTTCCTCTTATTTTGAAATTTAGTTTAAAGAAATTCTAGGAGTATATACATCCCGTTATGTACTTTGCTAGAGTTGGGCCGATCTCATATAAAATTTTCCTCTTATTTTGAAATTTAGTTTAAAGAAATTCTAGGAGTATATACATCCCGTTATATACTTTGCTAGAGTTGGGCCGATCTCATATAAAATTTTCCTCTTATTTTGAAATTTAGTTTAAAGAAATTCTAGGAGTATATACATCCCGTTATATACTTTGCTAGAGTTGGGCCGATCTCATATAAAATTTTCCTCTTATTTTGAAATTTAGTTTAAAGAAATTCTAGGAGTATATACATCCCGTTATATACTTTGCTAGAGTTGGGCCGATCTCATATAAAATTTTCCTCTTATTTTGAAATTTAGTTTAAAGAAATTCTAGGAGTATATACATCTCGTTATATACTTTGCTAGAGTTGGGCCGATCTCATATAAAATTTTTTCTCTTGTTTTGAAGGTTAGTTTAAAGAAATTCTAGGAGTATATACATCCCGTTATATACTTTGCTAGAGTTGGGCCGATCCTATATAAGATTTTCCTATTGTTTGAAATTTGAAATTTAGTTTAAAGAAATTCTAGGAGTATATACATCCCGTTATATACTTTGCTAGAGTTGGGCCGATCTTATATAAAACTTTTCTCTTGTTTTGAAAGTTAGTTTAAAGGAATTCTAGGAGTATATACATCCCGTTATATACTTTGCTAGAGTTGGGCCGATCTCATATAAAATTTTTTCTCTTGTTTTGAAGGTTAGTTTAAAGAAATTCTAGGAGTATATACATCCCGTTATATACTTTGCTAGAGTTGGGCCGATCTCAGATAAAATTTTCCTCTTATTTTGAAATTTAGTTTAAAGAAATTCTAGGAGTATATACATCCCGTTATATACTTTGCTAGAGTTGGGCCGATCTCATATAAAATTTTCCTCTTATTTTGAAATTTAGTTTAAAGAAATTCTAGGAGTATATACATCCCGTTATATACTTTGCTAGAGTTGGGCCGATCTCATATAAAATTTTTTCTCTTGTTTTGAAGGTTAGTTTAAAGAAATTCTAGGAGTATATACATCCCGTTATATACTTTGCTAGAGTTTGGCCGATCTTATATAAGATTTTCCTATTGTTTGAAATTTGAAATTTAGTTTAAAGAAATTCTAGGAGTATATACATCCCGTTATATACTTTGCTAGAGTTGGGCCGATCTCAGATAAAATTTTCCTCTTATTTTGAAATTTAGTTTAAAGAAATTCTAGGAGTATATACATCCCGTTATATACTTTGCTAGAGTTGGGCCGATCTCATATAAAATTTTCCTCTTATTTTGAAATTTAGTTTAAAGAAATTCTAGGAGTATATACATCCCGTTATATACTTTGCTAGAGTTGGGCCGATCTCATATAAAATTTTTTCTCTTGTTTTGAAGGTTAGTTTAAAGAAATTCTAGGAGTATATACATCCCGTTATATACTTTGCTAGAGTTGGGCCGATCTTATATAAGATTTTCCTATTGTTTGAAATTTGAAATTTAGTTTAAAGAAATTCTAGGAGTATATACATCCCGTTATATACTTTGCTAGAGTTGGGCCGATCTCAGATAAAATTTTCCTCTTATTTTGAAATTTAGTTTAAAGAAATTCTAGGAGTATATACATCCCGTTATATACTTTGCTAGAGTTGGGCCGATCTCATATAAAATTTTCCTCTTATTTTGAAATTTAGTTTAAGAAATTCTAGGAGTATATACATCCCGTTATATACTTTGCTAGAGTTGGGCCGATCTCATATAAAATTTTCCTCTTATTTTGAAATTTAGTTTAAAGAAATTCTAGGAGTATATACATCCCGTTATATACTTTGCTAGAGTTGGGCCGATCTTATATAAGATTTTCCTATTGTTTGAAATTTGAAATTTAGTTTAAAGAAATTCTAGGAGTATATACATCCCGTTATATACTTTGCTAGAGTTGGGCCGATCTTATATAAGATTTTCCTATTGTTTGAAATTTGAAATTTAGTTTAAAGAAATTCTAGGCGTATATACATCCCGTTATATACTTTGCTAGAGTTGGGCCGATCTCATATAAAATTTTCCTCTTATTTTGAAATTTAGTTTAAAGAAATTCTAGGAGTATATACATCCCGTTATATACTTTGCTAGAGTTGGGCCGATCTCATATAAAATTTTCCTCTTATTTTGAAATTTAGTTTAAAGAAATTCTAGGAGTATATACATCCCGTTATATACTTTGCTAGAGTTGGGCCGATCTCATATAAAATTTTCCTCTTATTTTGAAATTTAGTTTAAAGAAATTCTAGGAGTATATACATCTCGTTATATACTTTGCTAGAGTTGGGCCGATCTCATATAAAATTTTTTCTCTTGTTTTGAAGGTTAGTTTAAAGAAATTCTAGGAGTATATACATCCCGTTATATACTTTGCTAGAGTTGGGCCGATCCTATATAAGATTTTCCTATTGTTTGAAATTTGAAATTTAGTTTAAAGAAATTCTAGGAGTATATACATCCCGTTATATACTTTGCTAGAGTTGGGCCGATCTTATATAAAACTTTTCTCTTGTTTTGAAAGTTAGTTTAAAGGAATTCTAGGAGTATATACATCCCGTTGTATACTTTGCTAGAGTTGGGCCGATCTCATATAAAATTTTTTCTCTTGTTTTGAAGGTTAGTTTAAAGAAATTCTAGGAGTATATACATCCCGTTATATACTTTGCTAGAGTTGGGCCGATCTTATATAAGATTTTCCTATTGTTTGAAATTTGAAATTTAGTTTAAAGAAATTCTAGGAGTATATACATCCCGTTATATACTTTGCTAGAGTTGGGCCGATCTCAGATAAAATTTTTCTCTTATTTTGAAATTTAGTTTAAAGAAATTCTAGGAGTATATACATCCCGTTATATACTTTGCTAGAGTTGGGCCGATCTCATATAAAATTTTCCTCTTATTTTGAAATTTAGTTTAAAGAAATTCTAGGAGTATATACATCCCGTTATATACTTTGCTAGAGTTGGGCCGATCTCATATAAAATTTTTTCTCTTGTTTTGAAGGTTAGTTTAAAGAAATTCTAGGAATATATACATCCCGTTATATACTTTGCTAGAGTTGGGCCGATCTTATATAAGATTTTCCTATTGTTTGAAATTTGAAATTTAGTTTAAAGAAATTCTAGGAGTATATACATCCCGTTATATACTTTGCTAGAGTTGGGCCGATCTCAGATAAAATTTGTCTCTTATTTTGAAATTTAGTTTAAAGAAATTCTAGGAGTATATACATCCCGTTATATACTTTGCTAGAGTTGGGCCGATCTCATATAAAATTTTCCTCTTATTTTGAAATTTAGTTTAAAGAAATTCTAGGAGTATATACATCCCGTTATGTACTTTGCTAGAGTTGGGCCGATCTCATATAAAATTTTCCTCTTATTTTGAAATTTAGTTTAAAGAAATTCTAGGAGTATATACATCCCGTTATATACTTTGCTAGAGTTGGGCCGATCTCATATAAAATTTTCCTCTTATTTTGAAATTTAGTTTAAAGAAATTCTAGGAGTATATACATCCCGTTATATACTTTGCTAGAGTTGGGCCGATCTCATATAAAATTTTCCTCTTATTTTGAAATTTAGTTTAAAGAAATTCTAGGAGTATATACATCCCGTTATATACTTTGCTAGAGTTGGGCCGATCTCATATAAAATTTTCCTCTTATTTTGAAATTTAGTTTAAAGAAATTCTAGGAGTATATACATCTCGTTATATACTTTGCTAGAGTTTGGCCGATCTCATATAAAATTTTTTCTCTTGTTTTGAAGGTTAGTTTAAAGAAATTCTAGGAGTATATACATCCCGTTATATACTTTGCTAGAGTTGGGCCGATCCTATATAAGATTTTCCTATTGTTTGAAATTTGAAATTTAGTTTAAAGAAATTCTAGGAGTATATACATCCCGTTATATACTTTGCTAGAGTTGGGCCGATCTTATATAAAACTTTTCTCTTGTTTTGAAAGTTAGTTTAAAGGAATTCTAGGAGTGTATACATCCCGTTATATACTTTGCTAGAGTTGGGCCGATCTCATATAAAATTTTTTCTCTTGTTTTGAAGGTTAGTTTAAAGAAATTCTAGGAGTATATACATCCCGTTATATACTTTGCTAGAGTTGGGCCGATCTTATATAAGATTTTCCTATTGTTTGAAATTTGAAATTTAGTTTAAAGAAATTCTAGGAGTATATACATCCCGTTATATACTTTGCTAGAGTTGGGCCGATCTCAGATAAAATTTTTCTCTTATTTTGAAATTTAGTTTAAAGAAATTCTAGGAGTATATACATCCCGTTATATACTTTGCTAGAGTTGGGCCGATCTCATATAAAATTTTCCTCTTATTTTGAAATTTAGTTTAAAGAAATTCTAGGAGTATATACATCCCGTTATGTACTTTGCTAGAGTTGGGCCGATCTCATATAAAATTTTCCTCTTATTTTGAAATTTAGTTTAAAGAAATTCTAGGAGTATATACATCCCGTTATATACTTTGCTAGAGTTGGGCCGATCTCATATAAAATTTTCCTCTTATTTTGAAATTTAGTTTAAAGAAATTCTAGGAGTATATACATCCCGTTATATACTTTGCTAGAGTTGGGCCGATCTCATATAAAATTTTCCTCTTATTTTGAAATTTAGTTTAAAGAAATTCTAGGAGTATATACATCCCGTTATATACTTTGCTAGAGTTGGGCCGATCTCATATAAAATTTTCCTCTTATTTTGAAATTTAGTTTAAAGAAATTCTAGGAGTATATACATCTCGTTATATACTTTGCTAGAGTTTGGCCGATCTCATATAAAATTTTTTCTCTTGTTTTGAAGGTTAGTTTAAAGAAATTCTAGGAGTATATACATCCCGTTATATACTTTGCTAGAGTTGGGCCGATCTTATATAAGATTTTCCTATTGTTTGAAATTTGAAATTTAGTTTAAAGAAATTCTAGGAGTATATACATCCCGTTATATACTTTGCTAGAATTGGGGCGATCTTATATAAAATTTTTCTCTTGTTTCGAAAGTTAGTTTAAAGGAATTCTAGGAGTATATACATCCCGTTATATACTTTGCTAGAGTTGGGCCGATCTTATATAAAATTTTTCTCTTGTTTTGAAAGTTAGTTTAAAGGAATTCTAGGAGTATATACATCCCGTTATATACTTTGCTAGAGTTGGGCCGATCTCATATAAAATTTTCCTCTTATTTTGAAATTTAGTTTAAAGAAATTCTAGGAGTATATACATCCCGTTATATACTTTGCTAGAGTTGGGCCGATCTCATATAAAATTTTTTCTCTTGTTTTGAAGGTTAGTTTAAAGAAATTCTAGGAGTATATACATCCCGTTATATACTTTGCTAGAGTTGGGCCGATCTTATATAAGATTTTCCTATTGTTTGAAATTTGAAATTTAGTTTAAAGAAATTCTAGGCGTATATACATCCCGTTATATACTTTTCTAGAGTTGGGCCGATCTTATATAAAATTTTTCTCTTGTTTTGAAAGTTAGTTTAAAGGAATTCTGGGCGTATATACATCCCGTTATATACTTTGCTAGAGTTGGGCCGATCTTATATAAAATTTTCTCTTGTTTTGAAAGTTAATTTAAAGGAATTCTAGGCGTATATACATCCCGTTATATACTTTGCTAGAGTTGGGCCGATCTCATAAAAGATTTTTCTATTGTTTTGAAATTTGAAATTTAGTTAAAGGAATTCTAGGCGTATAAACATCCCGTTATATACTTTTCTAGAGTTGGGCCGATCTTATATAAAATTTTTCTCTTGTTTTGAAAGTTAGTTTAGAGGAATTCTAGGCGTATATACATCCCGTTATATACTTTGCTAGAGTTGGGCCGATCTCATAAAAGATTTTTCTATTGTTTTGAAATTTGAAATGTAGTTAAAGGAATTCTAGGCGTATATACATCCCGTTATATACTTTGCTAGAGTTGGGCCGATCTCATATAAAATTTTTCTCTTGTTTTGAAAGTTAATTTAAAGGAATTCTAGGCGTATATACATCCCGTTATATACTTTGCTAGAGTTGGGCCGATCTCATAAAAGATTTTTCTATTGTTTTTGAAATTTGAAATTTAGTTAAAGGAATTCTAGGCGTATATACATCCCGTTATATACTTTTCTAGAGTTGGGCCGATCTTATATAAAAATTTTCTCTTGTTTTGAAAGTTAGTTTAAAGGAATTCTAGGAGTGTATACATCCCGTTATATACTTTGCTAGAGTTGGGCCGATCTCATAAAAGATTTTTCTATTGTTTTGAAATTTGAAATTTAGTTAAAGGAATTCTAGGCGTATATACATCCCGTTATATACTTTTCTAGAGTTGGGCCGATCTTATATAAAATTTTTCTCTTGTTTTGAAAGTTAGTTTAAAGGAATTCTAGGCGTATATACATCCCGTTATATACTTTGCTAGAGTTGGGCCGATCTCATAAAAGATTTTTCTATTGTTTTGAAATCTGAAATTTAGTTAAAGGAATTCTAGGAGTATATACATCCCGTTATATACTTTGCTGGAGTTGGGCCGATCTCATATAAGATTGTCTATTGTTTTGAAATTTGAAATATAGTTTAAAGGAATCCTAGAAGTCTATACATCCCGTTATATAATTTGCTAGAGTTGGGCTGATCTTATATAAATTTTCTCTTTTGGTAAAAGTTGGGCATTTTCGTCAATAAACTCGAGAACTACGATTCGATTTTAACATGCGCGAACCGTCCCCAGAACCAAATGGCCAAGACCTTACTACAATCACGGTGCTCCTCGCGAAGCAGGCGTCAACGGGCGAGCAACTACGGAAGTTTTGGGTCAACCACAATAAATCTCCAAAACATCGAATAACTCCTGGGTACCTGAGGGGTAGAGTAGACGCCTTAGATAGGTTGTGGGACCGATATCAGATTCAAGATCAAGAAATTGATTCCGTCGCCACCGCGAGCGATCGCCAGTCATTGGAATATTTCACCCAAGACCACTATGGCCAGACCGAAACTCGAGTAAGTGACTGGAAAGGTATTTTACTGGATTTGTTAGGCGAAGGCGGCCCCAGCAAAAATAGTGACCCTCACGAAAATCGCGCTTCGATGAATACTTTGACCCCGGTAGTCTCCGATCCCTCCAGCCTCAGGTCACAGTGGGACATTAAGCTGCCGCGCATCACCCTACCCGAGTTTGCAGGGGACTATAAAGACTGGATCACATTTCACGATTTATTTGAATTTTTGGTTCATAAACACCCCTCCATCTCCGAAGTTCAAAAGCTTCATTACCTGAAGAGCAGTTTAAAGGGCGAGGCCCAGCATTTAATTCGACATTTGACTCTTACCCAAGCAAACTATGAAAGCGCGTGGCGTATGTTATGTAATAGGTACAAGAACCCTCGTTTATTAATTACACGGTACGTTCAATCGCTCTTAACACAGCCCTCTGTCAACTTTGAAAGTTCAGCCAACATTCGTCAGCTTACAGACACTACAAATGAATACTTAGCAGCACTCAAAGGTATGTCGATTAAGGTGGAGACTTGGGATCCTATAACTGTAACTTTAATCGCTTCTCGGTTACCCGCTGATACCGGAAAGTTATGGGAACAGGAATAAGGATCTTCTACTTCCTTTCCCTCACTTTCGCAACTGCTCCAATTTTTAGAGAGCCGAGTGCGAGCTTTGGAAGCCACCCGTGATCAAAGACCCGTCCGTCAGTCCATACCGATCAGAACTATTCCTATCGGGAGACAGTGTGACAAACCCCCGAAGATCCACTCGTTTCATACTGCCCCCTCCCTCGGATGTCCGTGCTGCAACGTCAATCATTTAATAAAGGTCTGTCCCAAATTTAAAGCCATGTCTACACCCGACCGGAGCAGCCTCGTAAAGCGAAAGGGACTTTGTTTCAATTGTCTAGCCACCAAGCATCAAGTGCAACAAGGCTCTAGCCAACAAGGGTGCTTCCGATGCGGCGCCAGACACCATACTCTGTTGCACCGAGAAGTCGATCGTAACCCTTCAACTCCACTCCACCCCTCTAGTCAAGAAGATAAAGGCTCGCAACAGAGTCCCCAGAGTGGCGAACTAGCGAATGTGTCATTATCCCCGGTTCTTACGTATTTCACGTTCAAGTCCCAGACCTCCCTTCTAGCTACCGCCCTGGTCCCTCTTCTCGCCGCTTCTGGTGAATTGATGATAGTCCGGGCTCTAATTGATCCCGGGAGTCAAACGTTGTTCATTACGACTACAGCGGTGCAGCGATTACGACTGCCGAGACGGCGCGTTAGTACTGAAATTCATGGTTTATGCCAGACTCCCCTCACCAATTCAGAGTATACGGTTCAGGTGCAGCTTCATTCCACCGTTGATCCCGAGTTCCAGATGGACTTACAGGCTCTCGTACTGAGCACGCTTACAGGCACGCTTCCCCCCGAAAGAATTACCCGTGGGCAATGGCAACATCTACATGGCCTCCCACTGGCAGACCCACTGTTTCATGAACCAAGTCCGATTGATCTAGTTTTAGGAGTGGACGTGTATGCGCAAATAGTGCGTCCAGCAATCCAAAAGGGAGAGGCAGGATCCCCAACGGCCCAAGAGACGGTTTTAGGGTGGATCCTATTTGGGAAAATTCCTCAGAATCCATCTTCTAGGGCCTCATCAATTGTCAGTTTACATAACCGGGTTGACATCGACGAATGTCTTCGCAGGTTCTGGGAAATCGAGGAAGTGTACGAGCCCCCCGCCCTTACCTCCGACGAGCGGCATTGCGAAAGGTTGTATCAGGAGACTCATTCTCGCGATCCTAGTGGTCGATACGTCGTAAAGCTGCCCTTCGTTTCACTACCCATTCAGGAGTCTCAACTCGGACCTTCCCGCGAAATCGCAATGCGGCGTTTCCGACATTTGGAACAAAAATTTCATAGGAATCCGCAGTTAGCCGAGGAATACATTAAGTGTATCGAAGAATACTTTACGTTAGGGCATGCGGACAAAACATTACCACCCCAGTGGGAAAATTCCAATGTCTCACATTGCTATTTACCCCATCATGCGATCGTAAAGGCCGATAGTACCACCACCCGGTGTCGTGTGGTGTTTGATGCCTCATGTAAAACCCAGAATGGGTTTTCCCTCAATGAACGCCTCCTAATAGATCCGAGACTTCAACAAGACATTTGCAAGCTCATATTAAAGTGGCGCCTAAAACGATTTGTGTTCTGTGCCGACATCGAGAAAATGTACCGGCAAATCCTAGTTTGCCAGGAAGACGCCGAATATCAACGAATACTCTGGCGTCGGAACCCCGACCTCCCCATAGAAGATTGTCGATTGAAAACCGTCACGTTTGGGACCGCTAGCGCGCCTTACTTAGCTATCCGTACTCTTCACCAGTTAGCCTTGGATGAGGGAGCTAGCACCCCGAGGGCGGCGGACGCCTTCGTAAATGACACGTATGTAGATGACGTATATTCAGGCGCCGATGAGCTGTCCGAAGCTGTGTCTTTGCAAGCTGACCTCATTGCCCTCCTTCAAAAGGGAAAATTCCATCTTCATAAATGGTCTAGCAATCACCCCAAGCTACTGGAGCAGGTCAAACCCATCGATCAAGCTCCCCAATCCCAATCCGTTAGCGTGCTCCCGGATGACGTTATTAAAACCTTAGGACTTTTCTGGAATCCAACCACGGATCGTTTCAGTCTTCGCCTCCGTGCTGAAAAATCTAAATCCCCTTTCTCGAAACGCACAGTCGTTTCGTATATCGCCCGTCTTTATGACCCTTTAGGATGGCTGTCCCCCGTACTCATCCGAGCGAAGATTTTCATCCAAACTCTCTGGCAACATGGCCTCACCTGGGATGAAGCTTTACCTGCAGCCTTAGAACATCAATGGCAGCGCTTTATTGATTCACTTCCGGCGATCGAACGGATTGAAATTCCCCGTCATGTCCTACCATCGTACCCAAGCCACCTCCAAATGCATGGCTTTTGCGACGCCTCAGAGCGCGCCTACGCTGCAGCAATCTATCTAGGCGTGGAAAATTCGCGCGACACACGGCTTTTCCTCTTAGCTGGTAAGACCAAAGCGGCTCCGGTGAAACCCGTCACTCTGCATCGACTCGAATTGTGTGGGGCTGTCCTACTATCCAAGCTCACGAGAAACTTAAAACCTTGCTTACCGGTTCCAGACGATCAAGTGTTTTTGTGGACTGACTCCACGATCGTGTTATCATGGTTGGGGAGGCCGGTAAATACCCTGAAGACATTTGTCAGTAATAGAATATCAACCATCTTGACGAACATTGGGGCTCGAAAGTGGCGACATGTGCCCTCTTCGCAGAATCCCGTCGACGGAAGTAGCCGCGGAAGATTCGGGGAGGAACTGCTCCAGGATCCGTTATGGTTTGAAGGACCCCCTTGGTTAAAACTTCCCCAAAACCATTGGCCGCAAACAAAACACAGTCAGCCCGAAGATCCTCAGGTCCTCGAATTGCGACCCGTAAGAGGATTTCTGGTCCAAGCGTCGGAATGTTACCTGAACAGAATTCTGCATCGTTTTTCGCAGTTGAATCGCCTACTGCGGGTCACTAGTTACTGTTTCCGATTCATTCGCTATTGCCGCACCACCCACAATGGACCCCATAACCCTCCGCTATCGCGTGAGGAACTCGAAAAAAGCCTTAAATTTTGGTGCCGATTCGTACAGTCAGAGCACTTTCCCAAAGAAGTTGACAATTTACGGCACGACCAACCCTTATCCCAACACTCCAAGCTTTTGTCGGTGAATCCTTTCCTGGATGGAGAAAACCTCATCCGCGTGGGGGGCCGTCTAGCGCACTCGGGTTTGCCGTATGAGGAACGGCACCCTATCGTGTTACCCCATACAGGACACTTCACGACACTACTCGTGCAAAACGCCCACTACCATACGCTTCATGGCGGCCCACAAATAATGTTGTCCTTCTTGCGGCGACGATATTGGATTCTCCGAGCCCGCCATAGTGTGAGAAAGTGCTTCCATAGTTGCTTGACTTGTTTTCGTTGGAGGACACAATCAGTCGCAGTTGATGGCGCAATTACCCGCGGAACGCGTCATTGTCAGTCGACCCTTCACGTACGTCGGAGTCGATTATACTGGTCATTTGGACATCAAGGCTAGCCGCGTTCGGGGAGCAAAAACGTACAAAGGATACCTGGTAGTCTTTGTATGCCTGTGTACAAAGGCTATCCACCTGGAAGTAGTTGGAGACATGACCACTGCGGCCTTCCTTGCGGCGTTTCGTAGATTCACGTCACGTCGAGGATCATGTAAAAAGGTGATTTCTGATAACGGAACCAACTTTGTGGGCGCAAAGAAGCACTTAAATAAAGACCTGGAAATGGCCATTCACCAAGCCGGGAAGGAAGCCGCCCCACTTCGGCGGCCTTTGGGAGGCTGGCGTAAAATCCCTAAAGTATCATTTCAGACGAATCGCTGGTAATCGATCTTTTGTCTATGAAGAACTCATCACCCTTACTACTCAAATTGAAGGTTGTCTCAATTCGCGTCCTCTATGCCCGTTATCCGATGATATCAACGATTATGGGGCTCTGACCCCGGCCCACTTTCTCATAGGTTCCCCCATAGTGTCCCCCCCCGAACCAAATTTGTTGGATTGTAAGCTACACCTTCTTACCCGATGGCAACTCATACAACAGAGTCGGCAAGAATTTTGGACTCGCTGGAGCTCCGAATATCTATCACGGCTACAACAGCGCCCAAAATGGTGCCGCGCGCAACCTAATCTAAAGCAAGGCGACTTAGTTTTGTTGAAGGACGATCGCCTCCCCCCGTTAAAATGGAAACTTGGCCATATTATAAAAACGCATCCGGGATCCGATGCCCTCGTCCGAGTAGTGACGGTCAAAACTGACACCACGGAACTCCAACGACCCATCACCAAAGTTTGTCTCTTGCCATGACAAGAAGCCGCCTACCCGGTGGAAAACTCTCAAGTGGATTCATTTGCCTCTTAAATTTAATTTCAGCATTCGCGCATTCATTAAAAACCTTATGTTTAGTACTACAATTTGAATAAAATGAAACATCTTCCTCATTTCCGGTGATCCCGCTTCCTTATCCTCCTTTATTACTAATATGATCTAAGTTGTAGAACCCAGCTGAGCGAGCAACCAGATGCATCAACAAATCCGAACCAGTTTACTATTGAAATCAAGGATTTCAAGGGGGCCCAGAATGTTGAGGAACAACATCATCACAACGACAAAAAAAAACTCCCACCAAAACTTTACAACGACGCCAACTCGATATGCCCCCGTCCGATATATTTTTTTTTTAACAATACATTTTTTCACAAAATGATCGAGCACATTTTAACGGGATTGATAACATGATCATTTCTCATCGATGGACCTCAACGAAGGAAAATTTCACACAGGATGGCACTTGGCAGCGAGCATCCACCGAAGCAACAGTTTTATTATAACATCTCTTGAATTAAAATTAAGTAACTAAAATATTGTGAGAGCAATAAATATTGTGAATTATAAAGTAAAGTCGTGTTTATAAAAAGCTCGCATCAAATTTAAATCCACCTCAGCCCCTGGAAAAAGGAATTTGGAACCATCAGAAGAAATCCCCGTTTGGGCGGATCCGTCAACCCCGAAACTTCAACACTTACTTTTAATTTTTTGCACTAAACTAGCTAAATCTGTTAGTCTATTTGCCTCCCTTGGGGTCATTTCGATTGTCGTATGATGTCTATCATTATAGTTCCCTACCGCTTTTTGCATTTTCTGTTCTAAAGATATATCGCCTGAACTTTCTCTATTAATGTTGAATGTAGTCTTTCTATATCCGCATTACCGGTATGATTGTTAGGTTTTGTCCAATGGACTTCTATTCCTTTTAGCTTTTTCAAAAAAAAAGCTTATAGAGAGGCTCTGTCCGTCTGTCCGTCTGAAGCCTACTTTCACCTCTGAAAGTACTGCAGCTACAGACTTGGGAAATATCTCAAAATGTAGCTCTCGGTCAAAAGACCAAAAACTGAGAAAATGGTTAATTAAAAGTGCAAAAAAATCATTTTCTTGAGGTTTTATGGCTCTTCGCCGGCTTTATAAATCATTAAGAAATTGCGCGGAAATAATATAAATTATTTATTTGTTTATATGCATATTTTATATGCTGTTCATTTTATTATTGTTTATAGTCATGTAGGTGGTGCTGTAGACCAAAACAAAAATTCAATTTTATCGAACTTCGCTGTGGATTTGTCACAAAAAATATGTATGATTTAAACGAAACATTTGGTAGGTTTAAAACGAAAAGTAGATATCTAATTTTTACCAGGGCATATAAACGCTTACTGAAATGAATGAAAATTTATAAATTTAATTGCACGAACGATGTATTTAAGACCGTCCTTATAGTCCATCAATATAAGGAAGTGATTTTTCTCAGAATTTTTAATATTTTACAAAAATTTTACAAACGATTTGCCCCATATCTAAAAAATTTTTCAGCCCTTTGTTTAAAAGCACATTTTTAAGTTTTTATTAACTAAATTTGTATGTATTAGGCATAAAAACTGTTAAAATTAGTTCAACCTAAACATTTCATAGGCACCGAACAAATTACTTTATTGCTGCAAAACTGATAGAAGGTCGGTGTGAGAGTGCGTAGCGCGTTGGATCCTCGATCCAGCGGCGCGTAGCGTTGCAGGTTCCAGCCCTGGTCGGGCAGATTGTTTTTTTTCTCTTTTTCTTCTTTCTGAAATTATTTATTAACATATTAGTCAACCACCGATAGTATCAGCCATGGCCAGAAGGTCTAAGGCGAAGTACCGTCGTCTGCGGACTGTGTAGGGCTGCGAGTTCGATTCCGGCTCGCGGTGCTTTTTTTCGTCATAATAATTTTTTTTAATTTCTTTCGGGGATTTTGTTTCAAATGAAACAAGTTTTTGACATGAATACGTCTCTAAATTTGCTTCCAGAACAAAAACCGATGATAACGAAATTATGGCATATATTTTTATTTGCAGCTCAAAAACTATTGTTTAGGTATATTGAATAAAGAAATACACCATGATGTGGGTGAAGAATTAAAGAATTTTATTGCTTACATTTGATTTCCTTTTTTAGCTTTTTCAAAAAAAAGCTTATACAGAGGCTCTGTCCGTCTGTCCTTCTGTCCGTCTGTCCAGTCTGAAGCCTACTTTCATCTCTGAAAGTACTGCAGCTACAGACTTGGGAAATATCTCAAAATGTAGCTCTTGGTCAAAAGACCAAAAACTGAGAAAATGGTCTGGAAATTTCAACCAGAAGTATATTTAACAACAAAAAAGAGATTTCTAATAAAGTCCATATATCGGTAGCCTAGAGGTAAGGCGCGGGAGTCCTATCCCAGGCGAACCAAGTTCAATCCCCGACCGCAAAATGGTGAAATAAAAATTTTTTTGTACTTCGGTGTAACATGTTTTAATTCTATTTCTTACTAAATTATATTATTTAATAATGATACTCAGGAGAACATAAACATTTATTTAATTAAAAGTGCAAAAAAATCATTTTCTTGAGGTTTTATGGCTCTTCGGCGGCTTTATAAATCATTAAGAAATTTCGCGGAAATAATATAAATTATTTATTTGTTTATATGCATATTTTATATGCTGTTCATTTTATTATTGTTTATAGTCAGGTAGGTGGTGCTGTAGACCAAAACAAAAATTCAATTTTATCGAACTTCGCTGTGGATTTGTCACAAAAATATGTATGATTTAAACGAAACATTTGGTAGGTTTAAAACGAAAAGTAGATATCTAATTTTTACCAGGGCATATAAACGCTTACTGAAATGAATGAAAATTTATAAATTTAATTGCACGAACGATGTATTTAAGACCGTCCTTATAGTCCATCAATATAAGGAAGTGATTTTTCTCAGAATTTTTAATATTTTACAAAAATTTTACAAACGATTTGCGCCATATCTAAAAAATTTTTCAGCCCTTTGTTTAAAAGCATATTTTTAAGTTTTTATTAACTAAATTTGTATGTATTAGGCATAAAAACTGTTAAAATTAGTTCAACCTAAACATTTCATAGGCACCGAACAAATTACTTTATTGCAAAACTGATAGAAGGTGGGTGTGAGAGTGCGTAGCGCGTTGGATCCTCGATCCAGCGGCGCGTAGCGTTGCAGGTTCCAGCCCTGGTCGGGCAGATGGTTTTTTTTTCTCTTTTTCTTCTTTCTGAAATGATTTATTAACATATTAGTCAACCACCAATAGTATCAGCCATGGCCCGAAGGTCTAAGGCGAAGTACCGTCTGGTCTGGTTGGAACTCTCGTTGGGTGAAGACAGACTATCGTTGCGGACTTGTAGTCTAAAACAAATAAACGGAATGACGGTGTCAATTACTAATCATATTTAAGCGCGTAGTGTACAATAATACCTATTATTTTACCTCAGTGCGAAACAAGTGTTATTTAAAAATAAAATAAGAACAAAGAACATAAGTGACAATAAGAACATAAGTGACAATAAGGACACTAAAATTAGTGCAGAGCATGTGCACAAAATAAGTGACATGTCTCTTCCAGTAAACACGACCAAAATGAAAAGTGCAAAGTGCGCCGATAAAGTGATCGCTGGTGATAGTGATTCCAGCAGTAATTGAAGAGCGATATTCCAAAACGTACTAAGTCAATTTTTGTTTAATTTTAATATTGTATTGCTTTCCAATCTATGACGTAGTAGTTATGCATTCACATAAACATTTATCACAAATCATACTCATTCCGATGTATAATGGGTCATACAAATGAATTTTCCATCAATTTCAATAGCTAGTATTCATATTGAATTTTTTAATGTTTTTTTTGTATTAAAAATAAAGATTTGAAAAATACTATTCTTTCTTTTGCTGGGCTGAACTTTCTGAGAACTGAAAACATTTACCATAGTATCATAATTTTACTATGAAATTTTATTTCAAAATGTACTAAGTAATTGACTTAGTACATTATGAAAATGTACCACCATAAATAAAACCATTTTTTTCATATAAAATGTAGCAAATTTATTTATATTTTTATAAATAATAGTTTCTTTTATCGGTTTTTTGAGAAAGAAAATAATATTACAGCCCTTTAGGCGAGAGTGAAAGTGATATTCAGTTTTTTTTTATTTCCCACTAATTACATCATAAGAACTTAGCACGTTTTGGAATATCGCTCTTCAATTATAGCCAAGGCTAAAAACAATGAACACTAGTGATAGTGATAATAATAGCGTGCGCAGCAACACTAAGCGCCGTCGTAAAATTAAAGCTGTTCCTAACCTTGTGCAGCGAAAAGCAAGGAGAGAAGAACAACAGCCAGCAGCATCTGGGTCTTGGTCAACGGCCCCATGTACCGTGGTCATAGAACCAGACCAGGAATCATCTTATGATTCCGTTCCAGGCCTACAAGAATACAAAGGCCAGGGAAACAGTTTCAGTGCACTGGCCACTGAAACTACAGAGGACGAGGTCAGAAAGAAAAAAACTTTCCGAGACTCCCCAAAACAAAGGCGACGAAAACGGCAGTGCTCGAGGCGAAACAACAACAACAAAAACAACAACAGCTGACGCAGAGTAATATGCCCAACAACAACAACCACAGCAGCGGACAACAAAGCCCCAACAACAACAACAACAGAAGAAGGAGAAAATACCGCCGATAAATATTTTCCACCAAAAGCCGGTGGATACCATCAGGTTAGCAAAACAGGTGCTTAAGCACGCAAACTTTTATATTAAGCGGTTAAATGGGACAAAGCATGCGTTAGTTTTAAGTAGTGTAGAGGATTTTAAAAAAATGAAGATTGTCTTAGGAAGGGCGAATACCCAATTTTTCACTTTCACCACGAAAGGTGCAGAGCGCCCTCTTAAAAGGGCTTGATGCGGATTCTGACCCGCAAGAGCTCCTGAATGACCTACAGTCATTAAATATAGGAAATTTAAAATTTACAGCCGTCAAACGCTTCAGCACGGCCCATTCACGCTCCTCTGAGAGGCATCTGCCTATCTTTCTCGTCCAATTGACTCCCGACAGTCGGCTGGAAAATTTAAAATCCATTAAATATGTTAACTTCCACGTCGTCACATGGGAGAAAATTAACAAAAAAGCTGGTATCCTCCAATTCATGAGGTGCCAAAGGTTTGGTCACGCCGCAGCTAACTGCCAAATGGCTTTTAGGTGCGTCAAATGTGATAATAACCACAAGCAAGGTGAATGTCCCTTGGGGAAAGAAAAAGTTGCGGACAAGAGCAAGCTGTTCTGTATTCTCTGCAAATCAAATGGACATCCTGCTAGTTATAGAGGATGCCCTAAATATGCAGAGCTCAAGCAACGCATTAAAGCGCGAAATGATCAATTAGAGGCTGAACAAGCGAAAAAAACGCAAATGTTCAAAAATTTCGTTGTTCCTGGTATGTCCTTTGCCCAAATGGCTACAGTAGCCCAGGCAACTAAACAACAAGTTCCTAAAGCTGCTCCTGCAACAACTAAGCGAGCAAGCTGCTCGTCTAGACATAATATACTCTGCGTTCTTTTCGACAGAAACCATCTCTGGGTAAGCTGTTTAATGGCTTTACGCAGGGAGGACACGATCAAGGTCATTGCGGTGAACGTCAACTCGTTGATACGAAACGAGAGAAGGGCGAACCTACTAACCCTCTTGCAGAACCAAAATCCGGATGTGCTTTTGGCTAGTGAAACTAAACTAAGCGAGAAGCACAAAATGGATTACAAAGATTATGTGGTAATTAGGCGTGATCGACCTAATGCCATACAAGGCGGAGGCCTACTAATACTAATAAAGACTTCCCTGAAATATAAAATCGTGTATAGCAGGGATACAGAAAGGTTTCAGGTGCTAGAAGCGTGCGTTATATACATCCCTCTGTCTAGTGGCAGAAGGTTGTATATAATTGCCGCGTACGCACCCCAAACTTCTCAATCCAGGCTATTTATAGAGGAATTGAACTTGCTCTTTCAAACGCTTCAACTGGAGTCGGAGCAAAATTTTTACTTATTGGCCGGAGATTTAAACGCACGTCATGCGGCATGGGGAAACCAAACAGCTAATACCAGGGGCAGCCAACTGAATGACTGGTTGGTCCAAAATAGAATTCAGCGAAAAATTAACCTTCTCGCTACAGACATACCATCATACCCAGGCGGTGGGTCGTTTCTGGATTTATGCCTGCTAGATTCTCGGATGGGGCTACCAGGGATAATTACGAACGAGACAAACTGCTTAACAACAGTGCCCTACGAAAGCGACCATTATGGACTTGAAATAACAGTACAAGTCCCTGACGATTCCGTAGAACTTCTGGAATATTTCGAAGTGCACCCTTTTGCATACCAAAAGATGCACTGGCCAAAATTCGAGAAGGCTATGGAAAGGGCAATACAGAATACCAGACTGCTACCTCCAACGACCAGGAATCTAACCAACAATGAGATTGATTCATATCTTAAAAATATGGACAATCTCATCATACAGACGATGGATAAGACTATACCAAGAACGAAAAAAAAGAACAGCACGGACTGCTACAGGAATGCAACGATCGACGCACTGCACAAACACAAAAGTCGAGTGTTGACGAGACTGAAAGCCCTTCACCGCCAGTTTCGAGACCGAACGAGTCCGGAGATCGTAACTCTTAAATCGGTTATGAAAAATCTCCAACATCTATTGAAACAACAATACTCACATTCTGTGAATCTGTATTGGAACAACAAAATTCGTGCTATTCAAACTAATAGCGCGAGCATGTTCCCACAGATAAATAAAATCTTTAGGAGCAAAACCCATAATCGATTAGACAAGTTGCGCATCCCTCGGACTCGGTCTAATGAAGAGCTATTGAGGTCTGCGGGCTTGAATCCGGAAGAAATCAATCGCATAGACGACAATTACTGTATAGAGGACGAGCAGGAGAAGGTGGATTTCGTGGGGTCCTACTATCAGGGAATTTATTCGCTGATCACCAGTGTTCGGGCGAATTTTGACCTTGAGAATAGGGCCTTACTGAACCATTTCAGATTGTCTAATGAAATTGAAGCTTGGAAATCTGAGAATCGATCAATCATCGAATTCAGTGAAGACTGCCCAGCGAATGATATTCCCGCGGCCCAACTAAATTCTACTTTCATTAGAAAAATTGATCTCCTGTTAATATTTCGCCACCTAAACAATAAGAAGTCATCCGGGGTGGATGGTATCCCAAACATCGTGCTAAAGAATTTGCCTCTGGTAGCCATAGACACATACACCACTTTGTTTAACAACGCGTTAAACAACGCCCATTTTCCAGGACACTGGAAGACGGCAGTGGTGTACCCAATACCCAAAAAGGGTAAAGATAAAAGTAACCCTGCTAATCTTCGGTCAATTAGTTTGCTTCCGAAAATCAGCAAGTGTTTGAAATAGTGATTAATAGATCATTATCCAAATGGGCTGAGGAAAAAAAGATAATTCCCGATAATCAATTCGGATTCCGGGCAGGTCATGACACTATTCATGCCGTGTCGAAATTGGTATCAGATATACACTGGAACTTTATGAAAGGCCAGTGTACCGGAGCATGCCTGATCGATTTTGAGAAGGCATTCGATACAGTATGGTTCGAAGGTCTTCTCTACAAACTGGTCAGACTTGGTATGTCAGGACCCCAGTTATACACGATTTATAATATGATCTCAAAGAAGAAGTTCGTCGTCAAAAGTGGCAACTTCACTTCCAGTAGGGTCTTTGACATTAAAAATGGTCTGCAACAGGGTGCGGTAAACTCGCCGCTCTTATTTAATATCTTTACGAGTGACCTAATTAGTTCACTCCGCTTCGCTCTGGCGTATGCGGATGACCTGATTGTGTACAGGATGGGACCGAAGATTGGAGTGATCCAGACGCTCCTACAACGTGACTTCGAAACGATCGAACGCTATAGTGATGATTGGAAGTTGAAGATCAATGTTAGCAAATGCGAATCGATCCTCTTTCGTACTGCTCTAAAAAGAGCTTCCTACGATGTACAGAGGAACTGGAAAACTTTTAAAATTTCGAACAATGCTGGACAAGCATTAGAAAGGAAATCGGAAGTGAAATACCTTGGGCTTTGGCTGGATCTCTGAATGCTCTGGACAAGGCAAACAAGGCGTTTCACATGACTAAAAGGCTTTTCTACAGCAGACACCTAAGCTCACGGGTAGAGGTGATCTGCTACCAAGCCTTGGTCAGACCGATTTTAACTTATGGTTGCCCAGTGTGGTTCAACATATCTCCCTTTTATATGGAAAAGCTTCGGGTTTTCGAAAGACAATGCTTACGGGCGTGCTTAAGGTTGTATCGGACACCCGAATTTGGCTTCGAGAAGTTTCACGCCAACAATGTTCTTTACGATAAGGCATCTGTTAATAGGATCGACAACTTCATAATCAAGTTGATTCGAGATCATATTGCTAGAGCGACGGAGAGCGACAATCCTCTCATTCGGGGAGCGTTCTACCCGAACGCGAGATACCACAAAACAGCTTGTGAACGCGGCTTTATTTCTCCAGAGACATTTGTGTACCTGGATTCAAAAAGATTGGTCCAAGATAGATCGGGGGTGCCTCTCTTCTACCACTTGCATCGCAGGGCGTGTGACAAGCGATATAATTATACTGAAGAGGATGGGAATGTTCAGGAGCCCTTGAGGTTCAGTACCAGAATCTCAGAAAGAGACAAAAAAGATGCCGCCAACGCCTACTCATTGTACTGGTGGTTGGGCGACTAATTATTGCGTATTCGCCTCTAAAATTTTAGATATAGACTAGTTTAGCTTGTAAGTTAGACTTAACGATTAGCTTAGGGCTTAGATAGGATTAGTTATAGTTTTTACTTAGTAATAGATTTAGTTTTAAGTAAGCTTACGTGCGAGCTGCCACGAGCTTTTGCTAGTTTTGTTTGTCTGTTTTTGTTTGTTGTTTGTCTGTTCTTTGTTTGTTTTGTTAGTTTTGCTAACACGAGCCCGTGGAAGCTCGTCGCCTGGTCGGAGTACATCCGAGGCAGGTCCTCCGCTGTACCCCGCCCGGATAGTTTTGTGTTTAGGTTAATTAGCTTGTAAGTAAGTGGTGCGAGCTTTCACGAACTTGAGCTCTAGCATCATTCGAGTCTGTGGAAGCCCGTCGCCTGGACGGGGGTCACCTGAGACGATTTTATCGTCTCCGCTGCCCCCGCCCAGATAGTGCTAGATCTAAGCCATAGAATTAAATAGTTGTAAGGTTTTATATAAAATAAAAATAGTGTCTAAGTTTTTTTCCAATTTTTCTTAGAATTAAGTTGATAATGTTTTCCATTTAGAGATAAAATATAATTATAAAATAGATAAGTTTTAGCCGAAAGGCATAAGCTAATTTAAGACATAGATTAATTTAGAGTGCCTACTGAGGGCCAGTAAGTTAGATAGATTAGAATAGGCTAGAATAATTAACTTTAAGCGTTTAGTTAAATTTATATTAAGATAGATGTTAAGGTAAATAAAATGCTTTTTAAAACTAAAACTAAAAGGCGAAGTACCGTCGCACAGTGCGGCCGATTCCCAAAAAGCTGGCCAAAAGTCGATAAATCAAGTAATTGATTCAAAATTTCTTACTCGGGGGTTTTCGGGGTCGCTGATTACGAATTTGATATCAAAAATTAGAAAAGCCACCCCCTTCAACCCCTATTGACCACCCCATCACGTGAAATAGCGTATATTATTCAACATAATCAAGATACATGTCAATTTATACGTTTTCGGAGTCGTCGATTACGAATTTGATATTAAAAATTTCAAAAACCACCCCCTTCAACCCCTATCGATCTGAGAATCGATCAATCATCGAATTCAGTGAAGACTGCCCAGCGAATGATATTCCCGCGGCCCAACTAAATTCTACTTTCATTAGAAAAATTGATCTCCTGTTAATATTTCGCCACCTAAACAATAAGAAGTCATCCGGGGTGGATGGTATCCCAAACATCGTGCTAAAGAATTTGCCTCTGGTAGCCATAGACACATACACCACTTTGTTTAACAACGCGTTAAACAACGCCCATTTTCCAGGACACTGGAAGACGGCAGTGGTGTACCCAATACCCAAAAAGGGTAAAGATAAAAGTAACCCTGCTAATCTTCGGTCAATTAGTTTGCTTCCGAAAATCAGCAAGTGTTTGAAATAGTGATTAATAGATCATTATCCAAATGGGCTGAGGAAAAAAAGATAATTCCCGATAATCAATTCGGATTCCGGGCAGGTCATGACACTATTCATGCCGTGTCGAAATTGGTATCAGATATACACTGGAACTTTATGAAAGGCCAGTGTACCGGAGCATGCCTGATCGATTTTGAGAAGGCATTCGATACAGTATGGTTCGAAGGTCTTCTCTACAAACTGGTCAGACTTGGTATGTCAGGACCCCAGTTATACACGATTTATAATATGATCTCAAAGAAGAAGTTCGTCGTCAAAAGTGGCAACTTCACTTCCAGTAGGGTCTTTGACATTAAAAATGGTCTGCAACAGGGTGCGGTAAACTCGCCGCTCTTATTTAATATCTTTACGAGTGACCTAATTAGTTCACTCCGCTTCGCTCTGGCGTATGCGGATGACCTGATTGTGTACAGGATGGGACCGAAGATTGGAGTGATCCAGACGCTCCTACAACGTGACTTCGAAACGATCGAACGCTATAGTGATGATTGGAAGTTGAAGATCAATGTTAGCAAATGCGAATCGATCCTCTTTCGTACTGCTCTAAAAAGAGCTTCCTACGATGTACAGAGGAACTGGAAAACTTTTAAAATTTCGAACAATGCTGGACAAGCATTAGAAAGGAAATCGGAAGTGAAATACCTTGGGCTTTGGCTGGATCTCTGAATGCTCTGGACAAGGCAAACAAGGCGTTTCACATGACTAAAAGGCTTTTCTACAGCAGACACCTAAGCTCACGGGTAGAGGTGATCTGCTACCAAGCCTTGGTCAGACCGATTTTAACTTATGGTTGCCCAGTGTGGTTCAACATATCTCCCTTTTATATGGAAAAGCTTCGGGTTTTCGAAAGACAATGCTTACGGGCGTGCTTAAGGTTGTATCGGACACCCGAATTTGGCTTCGAGAAGTTTCACGCCAACAATGTTCTTTACGATAAGGCATCTGTTAATAGGATCGACAACTTCATAATCAAGTTGATTCGAGATCATATTGCTAGAGCGACGGAGAGCGACAATCCTCTCATTCGGGGAGCGTTCTACCCGAACGCGAGATACCACAAAACAGCTTGTGAACGCGGCTTTATTTCTCCAGAGACATTTGTGTACCTGGATTCAAAAAGATTGGTCCAAGATAGATCGGGGGTGCCTCTCTTCTACCACTTGCATCGCAGGGCGTGTGACAAGCGATATAATTATACTGAAGAGGATGGGAATGTTCAGGAGCTCTTGAGGTTCAGTACCAGAATCTCAGAAAGAGACAAAAAAGATGCCGCCAACGCCTACTCATTGTACTGGTGGTTGGGCGACTAATTATTGCGTATTCGCCTCTAAAATTTTAGATATAGACTAGTTTAGCTTGTAAGTTAGACTTAACGATTAGCTTAGGGCTTAGATAGGATTAGTTATAGTTTTTACTTAGTAATAGATTTAGTTTTAAGTAAGCTTACGTGCGAGCTGCCACGAGCTTTTGCTAGTTTTGTTTGTCTGTTTTTGTTTGTTGTTTGTCTGTTCTTTGTTTGTTTTGTTAGTTTTGCTAACACGAGCCCGTGGAAGCTCGTCGCCTGGTCGGAGTACATCCGAGGCAGGTCCTCCGCTGTACCCCGCCCGGATAGTTTTGTGTTTAGGTTAATTAGCTTGTAAGTAAGTGGTGCGAGCTTTCACGAACTTGAGCTCTAGCATCATTCGAGTCTGTGGAAGCCCGTCGCCTGGACGGGGGTCACCTGAGACGATTTTATCGTCTCCGCTGCCCCCGCCCAGATAGTGCTAGATCTAAGCCATAGAATTAAATAGTTGTAAGGTTTTATATAAAATAAAAATAGTGTCTAAGTTTTTTTCCAATTTTTCTTAGAATTAAGTTGATAATGTTTTCCATTTAGAGATAAAATATAATTATAAAATAGATAAGTTTTAGCCGAAAGGCATAAGCTAATTTAAGACATAGATTAATTTAGAGTGCCTACTGAGGGCCAGTAAGTTAGATAGATTAGAATAGGCTAGAATAATTAACTTTAAGCGTTTAGTTAAATTTATATTAAGATAGATGTTAAGGTAAATAAAATGCTTTTTAAAACTAAAACTAAAAGGCGAAGTACCGTCGCACAGTGCGGCCGATTCCCAAAAAGCTGGCCAAAAGTCGATAAATCAAGTAATTGATTCAAAATTTCTTACTCGGGGGTTTTCGGGGTCGCTGATTACGAATTTGATATCAAAAATTAGAAAAGCCACCCCCTTCAACCCCTATTGACCACCCCATCACGTGAAATAGCGTATATTATTCAACATAATCAAGATACATGTCAATTTATACGTTTTCGGAGTCGTCGATTACGAATTTGATATTAAAAATTTCAAAAACCACCCCCTTCAACCCCTATTGGCCACCCCTCCCGTGAAATAGCGTATATTATTCAACATAATCAAGATGCATGTCAATTTATAGGTTTTCGGAGTCGTTGATTACGAATTTGTTATTAAAAATTTCAAAAACCTCCCTTTTAAACCCCTATTGGCCATCCCCTTGCGTGAAATAGCGTATGTTATTCAACATAATCAAGATGCATGTCAATTTATAGGTTTTTCAAAATCTTCTTAAAAAAAGCGGGCAAGTTCGGGCAGCTAAATCTTGTTTTATTCTGTAACTAATACTTTAAGGAATAACCTCCATCAAGTTTCAGAGCGGAACAACGCGGAACTTTTTTCTATTCCCATGATGACTTACACACATTATTTGATTTTAAGCGATAAAAATTAGTAACTAGTTGGGATGTGGGTTCGACCCGTTCGGTCCACACGATCAACTTCCCAGTATGATGGATGTTGAATATTTATGATTGGATATATTAATAATAAATGAACAATAGGCAATATAGAGTATATGTATAATACTGAGAGTTTGTCACAATTGTTTATCAATATTTTCGCTAAAATGCCAAACTAAATGTGCGCACCTACAAGATTAGGATGACGAAAATGTATATAAAATTGATGTGTTAATGTTTTTCGGCACCTCAATGAAGTCGAAATAGTTTTTAGTTCGCGCGGTATCGTGCAGGTACAAAAATCACTTAAGTCATTTAAACCAAAAAACCGCTGGACGGAATATTATAAAAATCTTTTCAGATTATATTGTCGCTAATACGCTTCGAACGGCACCTCAAGTAAGTCAATATCTTTTGTGGTTCGGGCCATATCGTGCAGGTACAAAAATCGCTTACGCCGCTTAAACAAAAAAACGGCTCGACCGAATTTTATGAAAATCTTTTCAGATCATATTTTGGTTAATACTCTTCGAACGGCACGTCAACTAAGTCGATATCTTTTATAGTTCGCGCGATATCGTGCAGGTTCAAAAATCACTTAAGTCATTTAAACCAAAAAACCGCTGGACCGAATATTATAAAAATCTTTTCAGATTATATTGTCGCTAATACGCTTCGAAGGGCACCTCAAGTAAGTCAATATCTTTCGTGGTTCGGGCGATATCGTGCAGGTACAAAAATCACTTACGTCGCTTAAACAAAAAAACGGCTGGACCGAATTTCATGAAAATCTTTTCAGATCACATTTCGGTTGATACGCTTCGAACGACACCTCAACGAAGTCGATATCAGTTTTGGTTCGCGCGATATCGTGCAGGAAAAAATGACCACATCCGTACGCACATACACACACATACTTCCTCCCAATTTTTTGCTTAAAATGCTCCTGGGACCTTGAAAGATGAAAATACGTTGAAATTTTCGATTTCGATTTTCGGACCGATTACAATAACTCAATAACAATAACAAGTTAATAATCATGGTGTCACTAAAATTTTTGGCATGGGAAATCACTCTTTGTTATTTTTGTTTTACATTCTACTTACCTTCAGAAGTAGATTCCATTTTTGGTATGGCTATCCACGACGATCTGAATTTTTTACCCAATGTTTAAACAACACTCTGTTAAATGTACTTTCGCAAGAACCATTTGACAAATCAAAACAGCTACCGTTGCGACTGTTGTTTTGGAGCAAGTACGAGAAAAGTAGCAACGCTATGTGTGATTTCTGGTGGCTGTGGGTGTACTGAAGCCAACTGAACAAAAAAAAACCCTATAAGAAATTTTTTTTTTCGACTTTTGGCCAGCTTTTTGGGAATCGGCCGCACTGTGCGTCGTCTGCGGACTGTGTAGGGCTGCGAGTTCGATTCCGGCTCGCGGTGCTTTTTTTTCGTCATAATAATTTTTTTTAATTTCCTTCGGGGATTTTGTTTCATATGAAACAAGTTTTTGACATGAATACGTCTCTAAATTTGCTTCCAGAACAAAAACCGATGATAACGAAATTATGGCATATATTTTTATTTGCAGCTCAAAAACTATTGTTTAGGTATATTCGTATATTGAATAAAGAAATATACCATGATGTGGGTGAAGAATCAAAGAATTTTATTGTTTACATTTGATTTCCTTTTTTTTAAGCTATGATGATTATATTGTAGTGTTTGTTAGATACTTTGTTAAGTTTTAGATTACGCTTACAACTTATAACCTACATAAGCCTTACAACTTATAACCTACATAAGCCTTTAACAAAAACTTTTCAAGATTAATTATATATAGCGTTGGTCAGTGTAATACTTATGAATCTCCATGGCCAAACTAGGATACAGCATTATGACAATAATTAAATCAATGCAACGTGAAATAAAAGTTCTAGTTAAGAACGGATTTGGCTTATTTAGCTTATTATAGATTCAGTTATAGCTCACAATTGAATATGTACCAAAAGTTTTAATTAGTCGCCGCTTTGAGATTTTACCATCAACGCAGGCTTAGTTTATTATACTACAATAAATCATCATAGCTAAAAAAAAGTACTCAAATTCATCAAGAATCGAACCCTGGTCCTTCGCACCCCGATCTAGCGCCTTCCCATTACTCCAAACACTAACTTGTAGGTATGTGGCAATAAACATATGTATTTATTTATGCTTACGTAAAAAGGTACATTCCAATGCTAGATATGTATAAAGTTTCGAAGGAAGTAAACAACTGAATTATGACAACAGATTTTCTATTATTTATGAAATGTATTTTGTATATTTTATGGAAATTGATAATCATAGGTAAAACGAAGAGTAATGTAATATTGCCATAGATGGTGTTCACTATTCTTTATCATAGATGGGGTGCAATTAAAATATATCAATTCTTTCAAATTCTTGGCGGGTAATTATTGGTGTTGGTCTCATTGCGAGGTGGGGGCACTTGTGTGTGTGCACGTGCATATATGCTATGGATAAAGAGATGCCTATGTTTTTCAGTAGATGTTCTACATTTAAAGAAAAGTGAAGTGCGTGCGTGATTTTTTCTTTAAAAATAAAAAAAAAGTTACATTGAAGTGTAAATTAATACAAAAGGTGCGGTAAGCCGAATTTTTAACAATAATACATGTATGTTTAAGTAAAATAATACACCTAATTCTGTTGTGCAAAGTGCTTCACATTACATTTGCCTCCAATCCAAAGAAAAATGTTTAGATTCGTTTTATATAGTGTTTACATGTGTGATGTGCTTTTTTTTTTCAATTTGACACATTCGAATTATTGGCCTCGATTCCCAGATCCGGCGGGTTGGAAGTGAGTGCGGATCAATCTCCACTTAATATATTGTCATCCAGTCTGTAGTGTTATTCAACAGAAAGAATACCATGAAAAAGCGTAATTAGTGGCTAGTCTCTAGGCACAACATCCCACTAGTTTCTTGTAAATACTGCTTCAGTTGCTCAGATTTAAACTCATTATCCATTATAAGTTTTTTTGGTTTATCAAATGTTGCTAAGTAGGCTTCTATTATTGCGATCTTTTTCATCCAATTTCTGTCGTTTATTAAGTATACCACAGCGAATTTTGTTAATTTGTCGATAATTGTAACAAACGTTTGTTTTTTGTAATGAAAAACATCTAAATGAATAATCTCACTCTTATTACTGGGTGTTTCTGTTATATTTAATTTTGGTCTAATAGGCTTTCTGTCATATTTTATCTCTTGGCACTTGTCGCAGTTGTTAATAATTAACTGGATATGTTGTTGTAATTTAGGATAGTAAATTTTATATTTCAAAATTTTGTACGTTTCGTTAATGCCGCTATGTAACGATTCCTTTGTATGATACAAGGATATCTGTTTATGGCATTCTTCTTCGTTTTCTAGTTCCTTTGCTCTAAATGTGGACCTTATATATTTTATTCGTTTATCATGAGCAAACAGTTCAATAATACATTGTTGTACTTTATTATAGTCCCAATCCTCTACTTCTACATATATCCCTATACGACCTACATTTATATATTTTTTCAATATCATTTTAATTGTTTCTTCCTCATTTTGCGGATTTAACTCTATAATTCGTCTAGCATGCAATATATTTAATTCTTTACTTGGGTTGTGGGTTAATATTAATTGAGTTTTGTATTTGTTTACTATCTCTTCTCGAATACTTATATAATCTAGTAACTGTTCTTCTACTGAATGCACTGTACTAGACAGGTCCATATTGGATTCATTGCTGTTACATTCATTGATCTGTGGACTGTTTTCTATTCTACTTAGAAAATCAGCAACTTTGTTTTGTTTACCTTGTAAGTACTCTATCTCAAAATTGTATTCTCGCAATTTAAGGATCCACCGTTGGTTCCTTTGCGAAAATTCTTTTCCTTTGAATTTTGAGTTTAAATATTTTATAGGAGCATGATCAGAAACTATTTTAAACTTTCGACCATATAAATAAGGTCTGAAATAGTTCACGGAATAAACAATGGTCAGAAATTCTTTGTCGGTTACACTATAATTCTTTTCGTGATTATTCAAAGTTCTTGAGACGTAGCAAATTGGGTGACTATCTTGCGACAAGACGGCTCCAATTGCGTAATCACTGGCATCCGTTGTAACGACAAATTGTTTTTCATAATTAGGGAATTTTAATATTGGATGAGATACTAGAAGCAACTTCAATTGTTCGAATGCTTCCACATATCGAGGATCTTTAGTGTTATGGTCGCATCTTTTTTCAAATATTTTATTAAAGGATATGCTACCTTTGAATAATCTTTTACAAATTTACGGTAGAATCCCTTCATTCCCAGAAAGCTTTTCAATTGCTTCTCTGTCTTGGGTAATTTAACATTAACTATATCGTTTATTTTGGACGGATTGGGTCTTATCCCCTCACTTGTCAAAATATGACCTAAAAATTCCGTTTCCTTATTCATGAAGCTGCATTTATCAGCTTGAATCTTCAGATTATGCTCAGTTTATCTTTTGAATATTTTTTCCAGCGAATTCAAATGTTCTTTTAGAGTTGTCGAAAAAATTAAAATGTCGTCTAAATAGACAACACAAATTTTATTAATATGGTCTCTAAGTATTTCATTTATTAAACGTTGGAAAGTAGCGGGGGCATTTTTCAGCCCAAACGGCATTCTCACAAATTCATAAAGGCCAGATGGTGACAAAAAGGCTGTTTTTTCTATATCCTTTCTGCCACCAGAATTTGGTGATACCCTTTCGCAAGATCTAGAGAGCTAAAATATATTGCTTTCCCTAACTTATCAAGTATACTTTCTATATTTGGTAGAGGGTATTTGTCGTCAATTGTGATCTGATTTAGCTATCTGTAATCTACCACTAACCTATTTTTTGTATACCCGAATTATCTCTTTTCTTGGGAATTACAAATGCTCTGGAACTATCCGTACCTCAGAACCAGACGAACGTAAGTCCAAATATTACCATTTTCAGGTTATTACATCATTGTATGTTGATTTTGATTCTACTTTAAGCCATAACAACTAAAGTCCGTTGAATAATCGCCTTTTGCATTTTCTAAGGGTTGTAAGAACGTAAGTCCTAACCTATGATTCAGCCAGACAAACAGTTTTTGTGCTCTCCTGAAAAGTTGGCCTAGTGTGACTTACGTTAGTCTGGTTCCGAGGTACCGCTATATCGACTGTGACTTTTTCTTATTATACCCTGTTTCTCTAATTCATCAATTTGTCTTCTCAATTCTATTTCCTGTTGTGGAGGATAACGAAACATTTTCGAGTTTATTTGTTCGTCGGTTGTAGTCTTTATTTCATGTACTATGCTCTTAGTGTTCGTTAGCCTATCACCCTCTTTGAATATTATTTTTTTATATCTTTCTAATAATTTTGAAACTCAAATTTTTCTTCTTGGTTTAAGTGGTCTAACTTTATGTTTCCTAACTCACCTTCTTCTAGTATATTAATTTCTTCTTGAATAGTTTTGCTGAGATATGGTATTTTTACCCCATTCCTTAAAACGACTTGGCTATTTTCTATATCTATAAGTTTTGCGTTTTTGTCTGCCCAATCCATTCCCAATAAAAAGTCATAATTTTTATCCATATTTATTTTTACCCATCTCATTCTTGCATTCTGTGGTTGTTTAAATTCCTCAGGGAATTTAGTTTTCACCCATTCAGTTTCCTTTTTTACTACTCCATCAATTGTGTTAATTTGTATTTCATCCGCAATAATTTGTTCGTATATTTGATTTTCTACTCTATTTGAATTTAATAAACTCACTGTTGATCCTGTGTCTAACCTTGCACTATACTTCCTATTTTCTAATGTTATCACGATAAATATTTTTTGTTCTCCGAGGCTAATTCATAAAAATTTTCCCCTAATTGGTTTACTTCTTCTCTACTATTAAGCTCATCCACTTCCATTGGTTCCACCCTGTTATAATTCTTATTTGATAACGAATTTCTTGCTTGTCCCGTAGTATTGTCAAAATTTTTTCGAGGTTAACCGAAATTGTTTCCATAATTATTGTTTCTAAATTGACTTGAATTATTGCGGAACGAATTATTGTGATATCGGCCCGAATTATTTATAAAAATATTAAATCTTGCATTAGAATTATTTTGTCGCGATTGTTCAAAACTATTACTACTTTGCCGAAAATGGTTATTATGTCTTGTTATGTTTTGTTTATGTCGATGTCCTTCTCTAAATTCAAAATTTTGTCGAAATGGTTTAATATTGTAATGATCTTGGCCCACATATTTATTTATAATTGATCTTATTTCCTCTAAACTAAATTTATTTACTAATTCAGCTGCTAGAGCTCCAGCTGTAATTTCCTTTATTTTCAATATCAAAACACTACTTAGGTTGTTCACAATTTCATTCTGATAATTGCTAAAAATTGCGCACTCCGCGATATCGGTCACCAAATTTCTAATTCTATCTAATAATTCAACAATAGAACTTACTTTTAACATACTAATTTCTTTCATGATGAGTCCTTGGTCCTTTGTGGGTTTATAGTGAAGTTTAAGTTGCTGTTTACAGTCATCCCATGTTGTAGGTGGTGCTATTTCCAAGTAGTTCTTGGCTGCTCCTAGGAGCTGCTTGCTGAGCCTGGGAACCATATTCTTCTAACACCCTGTCTACTGTAGAGATGAATGCTGGTAGTGTACCTTGCTTGCCTTCAAATGCTGGTAAAAATCGTACTTCCTTCTCTATTTTATTCCTTAAGGTTGGTGGTTGAGTCTGCCGGTTAAGGACATCAGTTAATATAGCAAGGCATTGCTCTATCATATTGGGCTGTGTTGGTTGTGCCATTCTTCTATGATTGTCTAACGCTTTATTCCTTTGTTGTCTTCTTTCCAGTGTGTTAGTGCTCGTTTCTTCGCAGTTTAATAAATTTTATTTTAAACCACTGTGTTTCACACTTTATTAACTTCCCAGTCTAGAAAGTTATTGTAATCGGTCCGAAAATCGAAATCGAAAATTTCAACGTATTTTCATCTTTCAAGGTCCCAGGAGCATTTTAAGCAAAAAATTGGGAGGAAGTATGTGTGTGTGTGTATGTGCGTACGGATGTGGTCATTTTTTCCTGCGCGATATCGCCCGAACCAAAACTGATATCGACTTCGTTGAGGTGTCGTTCGAAGCGTATTAACCGAAATATGATCTGAAAAGATTTTCATGAAATTCGGTCCAGCCGTTTTTTTGTTTAAGCGACTTAAGTGATTTTTGTACCTGCACGATATCGCCCGAACCACGAAAGATATTGACTTACTTGAGGTGCCGTTCGAAGCGTATTAGCGACAATATAATCTGAAAAGATTTTTATAATATTCGGTCCAGCGGTTTTTTGGTTTAAATGACTTAAGTGATTTTTGTACTTGCACGATATCGCGCGAACTATAAAAGATATCGACTTAGATGACGTGCCGATCGAAGCGTGTTAACCGAAATATGATCTGAAAAGATTTTCATAAAATTCGGTCGAGCCGTTTTTTTGTTTAAGCGGCGTAAGTGATTTTTGTACCTGAACGATATCGCCCGAACCACGAAAGATATTGACTTACTTGAGGTGCCGTTCGAAGTGTATTAGCGACAATATAATCTGAAAAGATTTTTATAATATTCGGTCCAGCGGTTTTTGGTTTAAATGACTTAAGTGATTTTTGTACCTGCACGATACCGCGCGAACTAAAAACTATATCGACTTCATTGAGGTGCCGAAAAACATTAATACATCAATTTTATATACATTTTCGTCATCCTAATCTTGTATGTGCGCACATTTAGTTTGACATTTTAGCGAAAATATTGTAAACAATTGTGACAAATTCTCGGTATTATACATACTAGTTGGGATCCCCGTTACCGAAATTCGGTCACAAAACCAATAAATATATAAAATTCTCGATTTGTTCGAATTTAAATTCAATTTAAATATTTTTATTTCAAAAAAAAAAATTATTCGCAATGGCGAATTTTTAATTACTATGAAATATTTCCATTGTCGCTCCAGAGCATCTAAAATTTCCCAGGATTTTTTTAATCGCATCCATGACGTCTTGCTTGGCTATGTGGTAAAATGATAAATGCCATTTACAGTGTCATTTGACAAATTACACTCAGAGCTAATCATTGCAAAGGCAGCATACGAACGAATATTTGCAAAAAAAATTTAGAACGACTTTTAATACCACTTTCATTCGAAGTTAATCCTTCAAAAAAATTATTGAAAAAGTAATTTTGAGAAAGTGGAGGTAGATTAACTTTGCCTTTATGACAACACAAAGAAAATGCCTCAGTATTACGTAAAGTTATTTCAGTCAGAAAATGTTTGGCACGACAAAAATGACAACTCATATTAAAAGAACCACACGAAAACGAATCAAAATTAACCGGAATAACATTCAAAGCACATTTAAAAGAATCAGTCAAAATTTCTAAAGTTGCAATGAATCAATTAAAATTTCTAAAGGCATTCGCCAAAAAACGAACGGCAGCCCCTTACACAATACAACTCAATAATACTATACACAAAAGAGTATAAAAAAATGCACGCTCAAAGTGGCCGAGTTTTTTTTATGTCAGTTATGCCGCCAAAAATCCACACAAACGCTTGTTTTTCTCTGTTTCTCATTCGCTTCACTGAAACGGCATTTGTGTCAATCGTAGGCTACTCAGCTCTACGTTGATGCTCACAAAAAATTCAAATTTTCCAACGGCTTTTTAAAATCCGAAAAATTAAAATCGCTATAACTTTTTTATTCGTGAATCGATTTCGTTGAAATTCCTTATTACAAAACTATGCCATTAAAAGAACATTTCCTGAAAATTTAAACGAAATCGGTCCACGAACAAAAAAGCCTTAGCGTGTACAAACTTTTTGTTTGCCTATTAATATATAAGATATTCTATATTGCCTATTGTTCATTTATTATTAAAATATCCGATCATATATTCAACATCCATCATACTGGGAAGTTGATCGTGTGGACCGAAAGGGTCGAACCCACATCCCAACTAGTTTAATTATCACACTGTTTTTTTTTTGTATCACTAGATCCTAGTTCTACGGAAAAGGATTTACACCGACTGCGCCAGTTATATATTTAGAGTTTTAAGCGATTTAAGACTACCAAATGTAACACAAAAATAAAGCACTTTACTTATTTAGTACCATTAAAAATCTTTATTGACAAAAACTTGATTTATTAATTGACAAAACCGACTACACGGATTAAAGATATGCGACAGACTGACTTAATTTAAATTGAAGTACCTACATGATGGTACTTGTTGCTAGTTAAGCATTTTTTATCTTACAATCTGATACCTTTTCAAGGCTGAGAACATGTTTAAGACTTTTTCTCATTACCAAGCCGTTGGTCTTGGTTTTAACTGAATCTTGGGGGTGTCGGGTTGATCCGGCGACGCCGCGACTTTCTCTAAGTCACGTTGCGCTGTCAGATATATAACTCGCGTGTGCTCGGGATTTAATTAAAGTATTCCTTAATTTTGTAGTTATTAGAAATAAAATTGTTTTACTTATACTCGCTCTTTTATTAAGAGATTCCGTACAAATTGGTGACCCCGACAATAACGGCAAAATATTCGCGATGTCAGAAGACGACCAAGACACACAGCGGGAAGCAAAACCAATATTGGAGATTGCACGAGTAGGCATCAAGTTGCCGCCATTCTGGAAGCCGAATCCCGCGTTGTGGTTCTCCCAAATAGAGTCACAGTTTATCAGATCGATAAGTGACGACGAGACAAAATACCACACGGTGGTAGCAACCATAGAAAGCTCGGTCCTCGCTCAGGTTAGTGACATCTTATTACAGCCACCTGCGACGGAAAAATACGCCGCGTTAAAAAACCGCTTAACTGCAGACTAATTTGCAGACTCAGAGGAGCTGCGGTTAAAAAAACTGCTGACAGAAGCACCCTTGGGGGACCGACGACCAACGCACCTCCTCAGAGAGATGAGGGATTTATCATCAGGGAAACTGTCGGACGACGTTCTCAAATCGCTTTGGCTTCAAAGGTTGCCAGAACAAGTTCAAATGATTTTAATCAACCATTCACGAAGATCTCAACAAAATGGCAGTCACGGCAGATAAAATCGTAGGAGTGACACAATCCTCACAAATTAACGCAATCGACAGCAACAACGACGTAGAGGCATTACACCGGCAGATAGAAGTGCTAACATCTAGATTAGCCAAATTAGAAAATCGTCAATCAAGAAGTTCTTTTAGACGCAATAACCGTAGCAGATCAAAGTCTAGGTCCGATTACATTTGTTGGTTTCACAGAAAATTTGGAAAGCAGGCACGGAGCTGCAAAGAACCTTGCGCTTTCGTGAAATCAACAAAACCCTTAAATTAAATAGTGCGTCGGCATTAGCGGCCACCGAACGCACCAACACATCCAGCCGCTTATGCATTTGTTGCGTTCCTAAAATGAGAAAAATTTATTGAATATTTTTAATAAAAAATTGTGTTGTACTTATCTGTCTTCTCTATGTGTGTGCCGTCCGCCTGAACAACATATGGCTGATAAATATCCCTTATAGGCTACCACGAAGGACGCGGATGCTTAAAGACACTCGGTGCGTTGCCTGGAAGTAGGAAGACGGTTAAGCTCGTAACGACCAGGGTGTACCTATGTCCTACGGGGAGAAGGATTTGCGGAAACCGGCCCAACCTAGTTTAAAACAGATATTAAATATGTGGTGTATATAACTTATCTGAGGACTCTAGCAGTAGCGATGTTGTAAACGACCCGCAATCCTCAGCGTTAATCATAGCCCTCCATATGTACGAAAATAGTCAGGAGCTCCCTGAAGCTCAGCACTCTGATCGCGCAGAAGGGAGATCATCAGGGAGTGCTCTAGATTTAAAAAAAAAAGGAAAAACTCTAGCTACCCGGAAAATCCGCCAGCATATCTTGAGCTGTCATGCTCAAGCTCCTTCGCCAACTGCGAGAATATGCTTGGTCGCTGAATTTTCCGAGGTGTAGTATTATGTTGCCCAAAAATTAGGGATTATTTCCCGAATATTTTTTTTATCAATAATAACTAGCCCGATTTCAACCGGTCCAACCGAGTCCATCCGGTGGGGTGGGACGGTTGGAAAATGGTCCGAAACGATGGATGGAACTTGTGAAATAGTGGGTTTTTCCCTATAAAAGTTGGGCCCTTGATGGATACTCTCTCTCTGTTCAGTAGTGATTTTGCAGCAAGTGGAAAGTGTAGTTACGGAGGTGATATACATATTTTTTTTTGAGGAAAGTGACCGTTACAGTGATAGAGGATTGCGGGTCGGATCAAACGGAAAAGTTAAGTCCTGTTTTTTTGTATTTTATTTTATTTTATTTAATTAACTCTTTTATTTAATTAACTGCTGATTATTTCTTTTTATTATTTAATTATTGATTTTATTTTTCAATAATCCGCGCCCAACGCTGAGTTTAGCCGAGCCGTGCGTGCAAATTAGCACGTAACAAATTGGCGCCCAACGTGTGATTTTAACAATATCCATAATATCTAAACGGGTTGTATGGAAAAATAAAATAACTTTAAATCAACGACAGTTCGCTATATATGTATGTAACCAAGCAAAATATCTGAGGTGGAAAGAAATAATTTTTTTTTTGGTTACAAGAGTGAAAATTTTTTTGTTTAGGATAGCGATAAAATAGTTAGTGGTCATTAATAGTTGCGTTTGGAATTCGCTAAGATCCACGGTCAAGAAGGAAAAGTGATTTGTGAAGTGAGAAGTGCCAGCTTAGCTCACCGTATTTAACAAGGAATTTTGTTGTAGTATCTCAAAAAAAAGGGGTGTTAAGGATTTTTAATAGTGGAGAAGTGGCATTTTAATAGTGGAGAAGTGGCATAATTGTTTTAGTGGCAGAGTGGCATTTAGTGTGGCAAAAGACATAACAATTTTCTTAGTTTTTTTTTAAAGAAAAAAAACTGTTGATTCCAGGGGGGTTTAGTGACAGCCAGCTGTTCAGCCACTCAAGTGATATACAAATATTAGCGGTTCACCGTGAAATCTATGTGTGAAAGTGACAGTAGTGTGTGTACGAAAAGAGAGTAGAGAGCGCGGCAACAAGTTCTTGGAGAATTAGGGACTCTGAGTAAGTTGCAAAGCTCGGGAACTTTAAAAGTTGCCAAAGTTTAAAGGTTGCGAAGCTTCAAAAGTTGCGAAGCTTTGAAAGTAGCGGAGCTTTAAAGGTTTCTAAACTTGGGAAGCTCCAGAACTTTGGAATTGCGATCACGCCACTTATTTTTTTTTCGGAACCACGCCACTCAATTTTCTTTGCCACAATTATATTTTCATTTAGAATTATCAAATAGTGATAAAGCCAACTTACGGTTTCAGTAACTTGAAGGTTGATGTTTTATGATATCCCTTGGAGTGTGGGTCGTCTCAAGCTGCCAAAAATCAATGGATTTTTCCTTTTTATTTGCACAAAAAATACACTAATTTTTCACAAGTGAGACACCACCTGTGTTGATT
This sequence comes from Thereva unica, assembly GCA_949987705.1. Lineage (NCBI taxonomy): Eukaryota > Metazoa > Arthropoda > Insecta > Diptera > Therevidae > Thereva > Thereva unica. The sequence continues at coordinate 118,779,075 of OX465281.1, read as the reverse complement.
TGCAGATCTCAGTTAATCAAGATTAATTTTCGTCACTAAATCACACACAGGACACTATTAAACTACATATGTATTACGAGGTACAACGGGTACCACAAACCGACCGGGCGGCGTTACTACGTACAACTGACCAGTTCCGAATGAGTAGTCAATGTTCGACTATGAATGATCATCATAGAGTATAAGAGAATTGTTGTTTTCAATTTCAATATTAGGAGAGAGAAGGATTTTTGAAGTGAAAACTTCTTTAGCCGCGTTGGGCACTTTTTGATAGGGGAAAATGTTATGGGTTCGCGTCACCGACATGCTCATGACTGGCGCACGCGCTCAATCGATTATAATCAAAAACTATAATCAAAAACTATATATAAATCTGACCGCCTACTATTATTCAATTAAGTATCGAAAATGAAAATATAAAACCAGTCATTTTGACTGATGTGTTTAATATCTGTTTTCCAAATTTGTTTGGATCCTTGATCCTGAAGATGTCTTCAGACGATAACAAAAGAAAAAAAAAGACAAGAAGATGAAGAAGAATTGGTAGCAGCGGTTTCCTCGGATAAAAGGGAAAAATCAGATGAAATTGAAAGAAAGAGAAAACTCCAAAATAAAGTTAGGTGTCAGCGACATAGAGATAAAAGAAAAAGTGATATAAAAATTAATTCACAAATTTCTGACCATCAAACAATAACAATTGAAGAGGAGATGAAAATTAAACGTCGTAAAGAACAAGAAAAACAAAAAAGTAAACGGTATAGAGATAAGAAAAGAGCAGCTAATTTGCTTAGTTTACAGACAGATCATCCCTCAAAAGCAATTGCAAAGCATGTTCCTGAACGACAAAATTTTCATACCTCACAAATTCCAGGCCCGTCAACAAGAAATGTTCCATATATTCCACCAACTCATACACCTAGCGCTGTTGGCCCATCAATACTAAATGAATTATACATTCCAGAATCATTTTCAGATTATAATACCGACGTTCAAAACGATATTCCTTCACAAGTAAATTATGTTTCACAATTAGATGAACCAAGAATAGTAAACTATGCATCAAATCCCCAAAATATTCTTCCATGTGATGCTCAAAATAATATTCAAAGCCTATGTTCTCAACATAACCTATCTGTACAAACATACTCTTCTTTCCAACAAAATTCCAGTGTCCATCGAGAATTTCAAAAAGATTTTCTTGAAAATGATTTTGGCCATGTTTGTGACATTTGTGATAGACTGTGGTTTAAAAAAGATTTGAAAATTTTTGTCAATAACGTATGACTCCCAATATTAAATTTATAAGAACAATGGTCGAAAATGCTGATTTAGCTGAGATAAAAATTTGCTCAACTTGCTTGACAACAATTAATAAGAATCGTGTTCCACCACTTTCGGTATATAATGGATTCAGATATTCTCCACTTCCGGAAAATCTAAGAAATTCTCCATTAGATTTGGTCACAGAAAGACTTATATCTTCAAGAATACCATTCATGCAAATTCGAAGACTTCGACATATTCATGGTCAATTCGGAATCTATGGGCAGGTAATAAATGTTCCAACAGAAGTAAATACAATGGTACATTCATTACCAAGAAATATAGATGACGATCATAGCATTACAGTTCATATTAAAAGAAAGAAAATACACAAATCCAGCTACCTTTATGGTATAGTCAACAAAAGAAAAATAAAAACGTGGTTGCGATACTTGAAAGGTACACCTCTTTTTACTTCTTATGGAATTACGATTCAAGAAATATAGAATTTTGTATTACTTCAAAAGAATCGAATTTCAACATCTAAGTTCTAAGTTTTCACTTCTCTCGGCAGTCCCTATAACTGCCATTTTTTTTTTAATTAAAAGTTTTTTTTGGGGAATAATAATTCACTACCTCGAGCTGAGGAAGACTCACAGCACCGGACTCTATTTTTTTTTGTTAAGCAGTCGGCCATTACTTTGCTAGAAGAAAAAAAGTTTGAAATCGAATTGTAGGTCAAGTTCATGCTTTTCTTGATTCTATTTGATTGTTGATCGATTTTCTATGGTACTGGCAAGGAAATAAGTGAATTTCGAAGATTTAACCAACAGATGTTGGACTATTAGGTTATATACAATATATTATATTCCCCAACAGGTAGTTATTTTTCAAGGTACTCAGGTCCTGGAAGCTGGTAGATAGTAGTGACCCGACGAAGAATTTTTTTTTTTTTTTTTGAGAAACAATTGAATATTTCTTTTGACACTGAATCGATAAGTGCTTTTGCGACTTCCTCTGTGGTTGGATTTTTATTTTTTTTTTTTTGGTTGCGATAGCATTTTACTATTTTTGGAGTTCTAACCGGTGATACCTTCGCATTCGACTGATATTCTAGTTTAATTCCTTTTGGGTATTTTAGGTCTTTTGTGATTACCACATTTGGTACTGAGATTTAGCAACGCGATTGTAAATTTTTTTTTTGTTTTTGATCTGGTTCAGATTTGAGATGGAGGTTAACAGGCTCAGCCAGGACGAGCTGTCCTACGAGTTGATAATTAGAGGTTTACCGACAGGTAGGGTGGAGGAAATGAGGGCCGCCCTTCGATTGGCGTTAAAAGTATAAAAGGAAGGAAAATTAGTAATGGTTGAACCCTACCCTTTCTCCTTCGACGAAGACGCTCAGGCATTGGAGAAGAAGCTGAGCGAGATATCCTCCCTACAAGAAGTCTTCGAAGGTGACTCAGACTCAGGCGAATATAAGAAATTGCTAACGAAGATAGAATGGTGTCTGGACAGAGTCAACCAACCAAGCTCAGGCCCAAATATATAAGTGGAGTATAAAATTCACTGGGGAACAAGGGCTATCGGTGAGTTCCTTCCTTGAAAGAGCTAATGAGATGGCGGAAGCAAGGGCGATAAACCGAGGCCAGTTATACCGCTCAGCCCTAGATTTATTTGGAGGACGCGCGCTAATCTGGTACCGTGCAAACAAGGGGTCGCTGCATAGTTGGAGTAACCTAGTGAAGGAACTGAGGAAAAAGTTCCTGCCGCCAGATTATGATGAGCGACTATTAGAAGAGATACGGAGAAGGACACAGGGGAGGGATGAATCCATGGGAATCTATGTTGCGGTAATGAAAAATATGTTCGCACGGTTGAATGAACCCCTTTCGGAAAAGGAGCGACTCAGGATCCTTAAGAGAACTATCCATCCTTTCTATCAGACGCAGCTGAAGCTGCAAGAAATTGAATCGATAACAGAATTGGTAGAATTAGGTCGGAAGCTCGAGACCATAAGGTCATCTGCCGAGGCTTTCATTCCTCCCCCGTCGCGTCGAAACCATTCCTTGCTTGAACCAGACCTTGCGTATATTCTCTACGAACCTCAAGCGATAGCTGCAGTGGATAACTCCAACCACCCCAGGAGGCCGAATGCAACGGCAGAGAAGAGGTGTTTCCGATGCGGCCAGCCTGGCCATTTTGCCCGGAATTGTCGGGTACTGAGGTGCTTCGGTTGCGGTACACCAGGGACGATCCGCTCGCGTTGCGATCGCTGCAATCGGAGACCAGCAGAGGGGCAACGTCCAGTTCCGGTGGAACAGCGCCAGGTCCAGGGATCGGGAGACGACCAGGGAGCCCGAGCCTAGACGGCGAGCCGGGTAGTCCACAGGGAGCCGTAACCAGCGAAGATCCGGCTAACCATCAAAGGCCGGACCATTCCGCTAACATGGGGGTAAGAGGGGCGGCACAGCATGAAAGGGTGGACTATGTTTTCTGTGGTCCGGAAGACAATGTGCGACCTCATCTTTCAGTGGAAACCTTGGGGTAAGATTTTGTGGGTTACTTGACTCGGGAGCAACAGCGACCGTCGTCGGTGGCCCTGGTTGGGAGAAGTTGAAGAAGATGAGGTTGGACATTGGCAGCAAAATGAGGAAGGTGGTCAATGTAGCCGATGGAAGGTCAGTTGAGGTGTTGGGGATAGCGGACATACCCATTGATTTAGAAGGGAGAGTGAAGGTTAAGGAGGTGCTGATAGTCCCAGAGTTGCCGCACCCAATTATCCTGGGGATAGACTTCTGCAGGGAAATGAAGCTGGTAGTAGACTTCGATGACAACAGCTGGTGGTTTAAGGAAGAGCAGACGGAGGTTCGAATATACGCTTTGGAGAGTAAATCGAAACTTCTGGAGGGACAGCAGAAGGAATTGGAAGAGGTAATCTACAGCAGCTGGAAGTTTAAGGAAGAGCAGACGGAGGTTCGAATACACGCTTTGGAGAGTAAGTCGAAACTTCTGGAGGGACAGCAGAAGGAATTGGAAGACATTATCGAGGAAGCAAAGCGGAAAATGGTAACGAAGCTGGGGTGCACAAATATTGTGGAACATGCGATCGAAACGGAATCGCCTCCCATCAAGCAACGTTACTACCCCATATCTCCAGCTATGCAGAAAATCGTAAACGAGCAGTTGGAAGAAATGTTGGAAGCTGGAGTGGTGGAACCTTCCAACAGCGCATGGGCCTCACCGGTGGTGTTGGCTAGGAAGAAGGATGGCAAGTACCGGTTCTGCGTGGACTTTAGGAAACTTAACAAGGTTACCAAGAAGGATGCTTACCCTCTGCCTTTTGTCTAGAATACCTTGGAGAAGTTGCGCGACGCCAAATACCTGTCGTCGTTGGACATCAAGTCGGCTTTTTGGCGAGTACCGATGGAAGAAAAATCCAAACAATACACTGCTTTTACCCTCCCCGGTCGAGGTTTATTCCATTTCAATAGGATGCCGTTCGGGCTAACCAACTCACCGGCGACTTGGCAGCGATTGATGGTCAGAGTACTGTTCGGTACCTTGAAGGATAAGGTCTTCGTTTACCTGGACGATGTTATCATTGTGACTCAGACATTCGAAGAGCACAAGGAGGCACTAAGGGAAGTTTTAAATAAAATTCGGGAAGCTGGGCTCGTCATCAATTTCGCCAAATGTGAATTCTGCAGAGAAGAATTAAAGTACTTAGGGTACGTAGTAGGAGAAAATGGGTTGCAGGTGGATCCAGAAAAAGTGCAAGGTATTCTGAACATCGCAGCGCCCAAATCTGTCACGGAGGTACGGAAATTTATTGGCACAATATCTTGGTACCGTAGATTCGTCCCTAATTTTGCCACACTATTGGCCCCTATCACCGCTTTATTGAAGAAGAAGACGAAGTTTATGTGGACGCCGCAGTGCGACGAAGCTTTTAAGGGAGCGAAGGATTGTTTAGTGAGTGCACCCATACTCGCCTGGCCAAACTTCGACTATCCTTTAGTAATCCATACCGATGCCTCCGGGTATGGTCTAGGCGCAGTCCTTACTCAACATATTGAAAATCAGGATAAAGTGATAGAATACTTAAGTAGGTCGTTGAACCGGGCAGAACGCAACTATTCAACCACAGAGCGAGAGTGCCTCGCCGTGCTGTGGGCAATTGAAAAGTTGCGGCCATATATTGAGGGCACCAACTTCACTGTCGTCACGGACCACGCGTCCTTGGTCTGGCTTCATAACCTGAAGGACCCCGCGGGTCGTCTGGCCCGATGGGCCGTACGGCTGCAACAGTACGACTTCAACATTATACACAGGAAAGGGAAAGAGCATTTGCTACCCGATCTGTTGTCACGATCAGTCCCAGCCGTAGAATGTGTTGCGGAAGACCCTCCACCCAATCCCCACAACGAGCCTTGGTATACGCGAATGGTAGAACAAGCAAAGCGGAACCCCGAACGCTTTCCAGATTGGAAATTCAGTCTTGGTAGTCTTTGGAAGCATGTGCGACCAAGGTACCCGGAGTTGGCGCGAGAAGACTTCGACTGGAAAAGGGTATTACGGAAGGCAGAAAGGAGGGAAGCTTTGTTGGAAGCTCACGATGTCCCGACCGCAGGACATGGAGGGGTCAAGAAAACCTATGACCGATTGGCCCAGCGATTCTACTGGCCGAAGATGAAAAGTGACGTCGCGGCATTCGTAAGACGATGCTCTACGTGTCAAACGACTAAACCAGAACGTAAGAAACCAGCCATCATCCTTGGGAGTGTGTGTGTATAGACTTAATAGGCCCCTTACCCCGTTCAACACGTGGAAATAAATATATTTTAACCGTGGTCGATTATTTCAGCAAATTTCCTCTGCTTTTCCCCTTGCGCTCTGCCACCGCCCCACCTATTTGTCGCCTTTTAGAGGAGTCTGTTTTCCTGATCTTCGGCGTTCCCAAAATTCTAATCTGCGATAATGGGCAGCAATTTAAATCCAAAGAGTTCAAGAAACTACACGCACAATATGGCATAAAGGCTAGTTATACTGCATCGTACCACCCTCAGGCCAACCCAACAGAAAGGATGAACCAGAACGTAAAGGCAATGTTACGCGCTTATGTAGCGGACAACCACCGGACTTGGGATACGCACTTAGCGAAGATTGGTTGATTGGTTGAAGGGCTATCGGTGAGTTCCTTCCTTGAAAGAGCTAATGAGATGGCGGAAGCAAGGGCGATAAACCGAGGCCAGTTATACCGCTCAGCCCTAGATTTATTTGGAGGACGCGCGCTAATCTGGTACCGTGCAAACAAGGGGTCGCTGCATAGTTGGAGTAACCTAGTGAAGGAACTGAGGAAAAAGTTCCTGCCGCCAGATTATGATGAGCGACTATTAGAAGAGATACGGAGAAGGACACAGGGGAGGGATGAATCCATGGGAATCTATGTTGCGGTAATGAAAAATATGTTCGCACGGTTGAATGAACCCCTTTCGGAAAAGGAGCGACTCAGGATCCTTAAGAGAACTATCCATCCTTTCTATCAGACGCAGCTGAAGCTGCAAGAAATTGAATCGATAACAGAATTGGTAGAATTAGGTCGGAAGCTCGAGACCATAAGGTCATCTGCCGAGGCTTTCATTCCTCCCCCGTCGCGTCGAAACCATTCCTTGCTTGAACCAGACCTTGCGTATATTCTCTACGAACCTCAAGCGATAGCTGCAGTGGATAACTCCAACCACCCCAGGAGGCCGAATGCAACGGCAGAGAAGAGGTGTTTCCGATGCGGCCAGCCTGGCCATTTTGCCCGGAATTGTCGGGTACTGAGGTGCTTCGGTTGCGGTACACCAGGGACGATCCGCTCGCGTTGCGATCGCTGCAATCGGAGACCAGCAGAGGGGCAACGTCCAGTTCCGGTGGAACAGCGCCAGGTCCAGGGATCGGGAGACGACCAGGGAGCCCGAGCCTAGACGGCGAGCCGGGTAGTCCACAGGGAGCCGTAACCAGCGAAGATCCGGCTAACCATCAAAGGCCGGACCATTCCGCTAACATGGGGGTAAGAGGGGCGGCACAGCATGAAAGGGTGGACTATGTTTTCTGTGGTCCGGAAGACAATGTGCGACCTCATCTTTCAGTGGAAACCTTGGGGTAAGATTTTGTGGGTTACTTGACTCGGGAGCAACAGCGACCGTCGTCGGTGGCCCTGGTTGGGAGAAGTTGAAGAAGATGAGGTTGGACATTGGCAGCAAAATGAGGAAGGTGGTCAATGTAGCCGATGGAAGGTCAGTTGAGGTGTTGGGGATAGCGGACATACCCATTGATTTAGAAGGGAGAGTGAAGGTTAAGGAGGTGCTGATAGTCCCAGAGTTGCCGCACCCAATTATCCTGGGGATAGACTTCTGCAGGGAAATGAAGCTGGTAGTAGACTTCGATGACAACAGCTGGTGGTTTAAGGAAGAGCAGACGGAGGTTCGAATATACGCTTTGGAGAGTAAATCGAAACTTCTGGAGGGACAGCAGAAGGAATTGGAAGAGGTAATCTACAGCAGCTGGAAGTTTAAGGAAGAGCAGACGGAGGTTCGAATACACGCTTTGGAGAGTAAGTCGAAACTTCTGGAGGGACAGCAGAAGGAATTGGAAGACATTATCGAGGAAGCAAAGCGGAAAATGGTAACGAAGCTGGGGTGCACAAATATTGTGGAACATGCGATCGAAACGGAATCGCCTCCCATCAAGCAACGTTACTACCCCATATCTCCAGCTATGCAGAAAATCGTAAACGAGCAGTTGGAAGAAATGTTGGAAGCTGGAGTGGTGGAACCTTCCAACAGCGCATGGGCCTCACCGGTGGTGTTGGCTAGGAAGAAGGATGGCAAGTACCGGTTCTGCGTGGACTTTAGGAAACTTAACAAGGTTACCAAGAAGGATGCTTACCCTCTGCCTTTTGTCTAGAATACCTTGGAGAAGTTGCGCGACGCCAAATACCTGTCGTCGTTGGACATCAAGTCGGCTTTTTGGCGAGTACCGATGGAAGAAAAATCCAAACAATACACTGCTTTTACCCTCCCCGGTCGAGGTTTATTCCATTTCAATAGGATGCCGTTCGGGCTAACCAACTCACCGGCGACTTGGCAGCGATTGATGGTCAGAGTACTGTTCGGTACCTTGAAGGATAAGGTCTTCGTTTACCTGGACGATGTTATCATTGTGACTCAGACATTCGAAGAGCACAAGGAGGCACTAAGGGAAGTTTTAAATAAAATTCGGGAAGCTGGGCTCGTCATCAATTTCGCCAAATGTGAATTCTGCAGAGAAGAATTAAAGTACTTAGGGTACGTAGTAGGAGAAAATGGGTTGCAGGTGGATCCAGAAAAAGTGCAAGGTATTCTGAACATCGCAGCGCCCAAATCTGTCACGGAGGTACGGAAATTTATTGGCACAATATCTTGGTACCGTAGATTCGTCCCTAATTTTGCCACACTATTGGCCCCTATCACCGCTTTATTGAAGAAGAAGACGAAGTTTATGTGGACGCCGCAGTGCGACGAAGCTTTTAAGGGAGCGAAGGATTGTTTAGTGAGTGCACCCATACTCGCCTGGCCAAACTTCGACTATCCTTTAGTAATCCATACCGATGCCTCCGGGTATGGTCTAGGCGCAGTCCTTACTCAACATATTGAAAATCAGGATAAAGTGATAGAATACTTAAGTAGGTCGTTGAACCGGGCAGAACGCAACTATTCAACCACAGAGCGAGAGTGCCTCGCCGTGCTGTGGGCAATTGAAAAGTTGCGGCCATATATTGAGGGCACCAACTTCACTGTCGTCACGGACCACGCGTCCTTGGTCTGGCTTCATAACCTGAAGGACCCCGCGGGTCGTCTGGCCCGATGGGCCGTACGGCTGCAACAGTACGACTTCAACATTATACACAGGAAAGGGAAAGAGCATTTGCTACCCGATCTGTTGTCACGATCAGTCCCAGCCGTAGAATGTGTTGCGGAAGACCCTCCACCCAATCCCCACAACGAGCCTTGGTATACGCGAATGGTAGAACAAGCAAAGCGGAACCCCGAACGCTTTCCAGATTGGAAATTCAGTCTTGGTAGTCTTTGGAAGCATGTGCGACCAAGGTACCCGGAGTTGGCGCGAGAAGACTTCGACTGGAAAAGGGTATTACGGAAGGCAGAAAGGAGGGAAGCTTTGTTGGAAGCTCACGATGTCCCGACCGCAGGACATGGAGGGGTCAAGAAAACCTATGACCGATTGGCCCAGCGATTCTACTGGCCGAAGATGAAAAGTGACGTCGCGGCATTCGTAAGACGATGCTCTACGTGTCAAACGACTAAACCAGAACGTAAGAAACCAGCCATCATCCTTGGGAGTGTGTGTGTATAGACTTAATAGGCCCCTTACCCCGTTCAACACGTGGAAATAAATATATTTTAACCGTGGTCGATTATTTCAGCAAATTTCCTCTGCTTTTCCCCTTGCGCTCTGCCACCGCCCCACCTATTTGTCGCCTTTTAGAGGAGTCTGTTTTCCTGATCTTCGGCGTTCCCAAAATTCTAATCTGCGATAATGGGCAGCAATTTAAATCCAAAGAGTTCAAGAAACTACACGCACAATATGGCATAAAGGCTAGTTATACTGCATCGTACCACCCTCAGGCCAACCCAACAGAAAGGATGAACCAGAACGTAAAGGCAATGTTACGCGCTTATGTAGCGGACAACCACCGGACTTGGGATACGCACTTAGCGAAGATTGGTTGCGCTATTCGGACGGGAACGCATGAAGGGACGAAGTTAATGCCATACTTCATAAACTTCGGTAAAGAAATGTCGTTATATGGAGACAGGACGCACCGCGGAAGTCAGGGAGAAGATAATCCAGAAGTGCGTGCTAAGGTGCTGCAGGACGTGTGGAAGGATGTTAGGGCGAGGTTAACCAAATTATTGGAGGCGACCAAACACACGTACATACAACTTTAGACGACGAGACCAAAGATTTTATGCAAACGATTCGGTTTTGCGCAAAAATTATACACTGTCCGATGCCGCGAAATAAATAAGTTAGCCCCAAAATACGTAGGCCCATTTACAATTACAAAAGTACTGTCGCCATGGACATACCAGTTAAAGGATAACACCGGTAAAGACGCTGGTGTTTGGCACGCGAAAGATTTGAAGATTGCAGAGAAGGATAGTCTCTCCGCTTTAAGAATCAGTTAAAACAAGGGAAACTTGTTAGTAGTAGCAATGGAATTATTTGAGTTGAATTATGGGAATTAGATTATTTAAGTTGGATTAGGTGAGTTGAGCTATTTGAGTTGAATTATGGGAATTAGATTATTTAAGTTGGATTAGGTGAATTGGATTATTTGAATTGAATTAGGTGAATTGAACTATCTGAGTGGATTATCTGTGTTGAGCTAATTAAATTATTTGGTTGGAATATCTTGAAAGTTAAGAACTAGTTAAACGAATTATCTGAGTACAGGACTAGAACTAAACCAACTGAATAACGCTCATATCTTTAGAGATTTCTTTGAAATCTCTTGAAGGAAGGGGAGGTATGTTATGTTCCTAAAATGAGAAAAATTTATTGAATATTTTTAATAAAAATTTGTGTTGTACTTATCTGTCTTCTCTATGTGTGTGCCGTCCGCCTGAACAACATATGGCTGATAAATATTCCTTATAGGTTAGCACGAAGGACGCGGATGCTTAAAGACACTCGGTGCGTTGCCTGGAAGCAGGAAGACGGTTAAGCTCGTAATGACCAGGGTGTACCTATGTCCTACGGGGAGAAGGATTTGCGGAAACCGGCTCAACCTAGTTTAAAACAGATATTAAATATGTGGTGTATATAACTTATCTGAGGACTCTAGCAGTAGCGATGTTGTAAACGACCCGCAATCCTCAGCGTTAATCATAGCCCTCCATATGTACGAAAATAGTCAGGAGCTCCCATGATTACAAGTCCTGAAGCTCAGCACTCTGATCGCGCAGAAGGGAGATCATCAGGGAGTGCTCTAGATTTGAAAAAAAAAAGGAAAAACTCTAGCTACCCGGAAAATCCGCCAGCATATCTTGAGCTGTCATGCTCAAGCTCCTTCGCCAACTGCGAGAATATGCTTGGTCGCTGAATTTTCCAAGGTGCAGTATTATGTTGCCCAAAAATTAGGGATTATTTCCCGAATATTTTTTTTTATTAATAACTAGCCCGATTTCAACCGGTCCAACCGAGTCCATCCGGTGGGGTGGGACGGTTGGAAAATGGTCCCTATAAAAGTTGGGCCCTTGATGGATACTCTCTCTCTCTCTGTTCAGTAGTGATTTTGCAGCAAGTGGAAAGTGTAGTTACGGAGGTGATATACATATTTTTTTTGAGGAAAGTGACCGTTACAGGGATAGAGGATTGCGGGTCGGATCAAACGGAAAAGTTAAGTCCTGTTTTTTTTTGTATTTTATTTTATTTTATTTAATTAACTTTTTTATTTAATTAACTGCTGATTATTTCTTTTTATTATTTAATTATTGATTTTATTTTTCCATAATCCGCGCCCAACGCTGAGTTTAGCCGAGCCGTGCGTGCAAATTAGCACGTAACACATTCGTGACAAAACAACCAACATGGAATTTCTTATAGACACTGGCTCTGACATATCGGCCATACCCCCAGGTAAAAATAAATTATCTCAATGTATCACCTTCAATTTTTAAGCCTTTTGCAGCAAATAATACACCGATAAAAATATTCGGTCAGAAAACATTAACATTAGACATTAACCTAAAAAGAAAATTTCCGTGGACTTTCACCATCGCTGACATTTCGAATCCTATCATAGGAGCTGACTTCTTAAAACATTACGGCTTATTAGTCAGCATAAAAGCAAGAGCTTTAATTGACGAGGAAACTCACGTACGAAGCTACGGAAGAATAGCCACAGGAGCGCCTACCATTAAGGCTATAGGCACAGATTCCAAGTTCTACCAAGTCTTGGGAAAGTTGAATGATTTAACGCAAGTGATTTCAGCAAGCAATACACCAAAATGTCATCGAGTGGAACACTACATCGAGACCGTGGGTCAACTAGTGTTAACAAAAACTCGCTGTTTAACACCCGAAAAATGGAAAGCTGCAAGAAAGGAAATCGACAAAGCAATGGCAGCTGGTGTTTGTAGGCCACCTAAAAGCCCATGGGCCAGCCCTATTCACCTAGTAAAAAAGGCAAACAATTCCTGGCGTTTGTGTGGCGACTATCGGAGGCTAAATGCAGCCACTAAATCGGACAAGTATCCCATACGTCATATACAGGACTTCACAAACAACTTAGCAGGAAAGGTAATATTTTCGACCATAGATTTACAGAGAACATACTACCAAACTCCAGTTCGGAAAGGGGACATAGAAAAGACCGCGGTCACAACGCCATTCGGATTATATGAATATACGCATATGACCTTTGGTTTAAAAAACGCTGCGCAGACGTTCCAGCGCTTCATGGACGAAGTTTTATGCGGATTTGACTTCTGTTTCGCTTACTTGGACGATGTTCTAATCGCATCAGAATCAGCGGAAAAACACACTCATCATTTGGAGCTCATATTCCAGCGCCTACGAGAGTACGTATTAAAAATTAACGCAGAAAAATGCGTTTTCGGACGTGAGAAAATTAAATTTCTAGCGCACATAGTAAGTCCATCAGGAATTCAACCTCTACCGGAAAAGGTACAAGCGATAGCGAACTATCCCAAGCAAGGCCGTACCCAGGGGGGGGTCAGAGGGATTGAACCCCCCCCCCCCCGAAATTTTCCAGAAATAAGTATATTCAAACACAAGTTTTCCTGAATTAAAGAGAATGATATTTTCTTGATATTTTGCTATCTGTAAGTAAAGTATTTCATAATTTAATTAATTAATGGTGTTTATGAATTGAACTGGCAACTGGCCTGGCCAACAGGTCTCGCGAGGCCTACTCTGCATATATTAATTCTGTTGGTGATAGTATCATAAGTGATCCTAAAAAATTCTTTGATTACGTTAACATTAAACGGAAGACTTCAGGCTATAGGGTATACCCAACAACAATGACGAATGGTAGAGCCCACACCTCGTGCCCCCAAGTAATTTGTAGCATGTTTGCTGATAGGTTTGCTGAAATTTATATATAGCCCCTTGTCCAGCGCAGCACACGATGTAACTGACTCGCACACTCACACTTCCCTTATAAATGGTATATCCCTTTCTGTTGATGAGATCATGGCGGGTCTGAACAATCTTGATATCAAAAAAGGTAATGACGACAATTTCCCTCCTATTTTCCTGCAGTGCTGCGCACAACATATCGCATTTCCTCTTTATCTCATCTTCAACAAATCTTTATCGTTAAGAAAGTTTCCCAAGCTGTGGAAGAAATCCTACCTAACGCCAATCTATAAATCCGGTGACAAGCACTCGGTAGACAACTATAGGGGCATTGCCATTTTATCATCAATTCCTAAGCTTTTTAAAAAACTTGTTTATGACAGGATTGCTCCTCTTATCGATCCATACCTAAACGAACAACAACATGGGTTTCGGAAAGGACGTTCAACAACTTCTAACCTTATGGTCCTTATTTTCGAATTGCTATGCGGTATGGAGAGCGGTAATCAATTGGATGCTGTGTACACTGATTTCAGCAAGGCCTTCGATCGAGTGGACCACGCCATCCTAATCGCAAAACTATTAAAGTTTGGTATATCAGGTTCTGCCCTGGAAGAACACAGGTTATCAGATTCCAAGGATTTCTATCTAATGAAATCGAAGTCACCTCTGGCGTTCCTCAGGGTAGTCATCTAGGTCCCCTTCTCTTCAATATTTTCATCTCCGATAAATTAACAAATATTCCACATCTCTTTTACGCGGATGATCTCAAAATTTATAGTGTCATTGAGACCCAAACTGATGCTTCCTTCTTGCAGACAAAGCTCAATACCCTACAGCAGGGGTTCCCAACCTTTCTGTGGTGCGGGCGCATTCGAGATTACAAAACAAACTGGCGGGCACAAGTCGGATTTAAAAACAACACAACACATTGGTAGCACCTGATGATAACAGTAAGAGTAAGGCTTCTTTCATATTGGATGGCGGTTTGGCCGCGATTTTATTGCTTTTCGTACTAAGTAAGTCAGATTTACTCAAAGCTACTTAGCGAGAAAAACAATAAAAATGCAACCAAATCGTGGGACCTAACCGACAAAGTTAGGGTCTAAAGGTCTAATTCGCGTGGTGGATTAGACAGATGTTAGTGTAGCCAATTCAGCGAATTTCTCACTACATCTAGCAAGATTTTTAAAATTAAAGTAACTTTTAAATTTTTTTAGATTTGTTTTTTTCCGTATTTTTGCACTTTGTCGCGGGCACAATTAAATATCTTCGGGGGCACATATGCGCCCGCGGGCACAAGGTTGGGAACCCCTGCCCTACAGGACTGGTGCACCATGAACAAACTACAACTTAACTCCAGCAAATGTCATGCAATTACCTTCTCCCGCTTAAAAAACACACAGAACCATAACTATTATCTCAATGGCATAATGTTGAATCAGGTTGATCATATCGTAGATCTAGGCGTCGTCCTAGACAAAAAACTCAATTTCAACCTGCACTACGATGATAATATAACTGAAAGAGCCAACAAACTTCTTGGTTTCATTAAGAAGAGAGCCAAAGAATTTGGTAATGTATGGGTCACAAAAACACTCTTCTGTTCTTTAGTCCGCCCTATCCTGGAATATGCGTGTCCTATCTGGGATCCTATATTCCAAATGAGCAGTAGGAGGATCGAATCCATTCAAAAGAGATTTCTTCTTTTTGCCCTGAGACATTTACACAACCCCCATGACTACCAAACCCTGTCGCACTACTTGGACAGGCTCAAAGTGCTTGATCTCATGCCATTGTCTAGCAGGAGGAAACTGCTCATATCCTGCGTTGCCTTTGACGTCCTAAGTGGAAAGCTTAAAGTGCAGTTTCTGTCGGACAGAATCAAATTCAATGATGTAGTTCGACACACACGACACACTAAACTACTTAGCGAATATCCACACCTAATTACGCAAGGAACGAGCCCGTCAACAGATGCTGTATAGTTTTTAATAGCCATAGCTCCTCTTTCTCCCCTTCACTCAACAAGGCATCCTATAAAAAAATACTCAGATCCCTACTAACACAACTCCCTTGACAATAGTAGGTTTTTAGTAGCTATCAGTAGTTATAGCAATATATTATAAAAGACTGTACACTATGTTTAAATCTAAGTATTATACCTAGTTTAAGTATGCCTTGTTTGGCGAATTTATAAATAAATAAATAAATTTTTTAGTCAAAATTCTCGAGTCAAACCATAGTTTTTTGCCTCTAAACTCTGGCTAATTAAGAGTTAAACTCGGCCTAAAAATGCGTCATTATACACTTAAATTTTGTAAATTTTTCTGGACCCCCTGCCTTACTAGGGGTATTCCATACATCCCAGACCCCCCGGTGTTTTAACCCCCCCCCCCCTGAAATTTTCCTGGGTACGGCCGTGATCCCAAGCCCAAGGAAGTTCGAGAATTGCGAGCTTTCTTAGGAGTTTATAACTTCTACCACGTTTCATTCACAACGCAGCAGAAACACAGTTACCGTTACAAGCATTCTTAGGACCTTGCAAGAAAAATAATAGAACGAAAATAGTATGGACTACCGAAGCTGAGGAAGCTTTTCAGGACATGAAAAGAAGTTTATCAGAGACACCCTTGTTAGCCTTGCCTGTAGAAGGAGCAACAATCGCATTGATGACAGACGCATCAGATTTATAACAACAAATCGACGAGGATTGGCAGCCACTCGGATTTTTTCGCGCAAATTGACGGAAGCAGAAAAGAAATATAGCGCTTACGACCGTGAACTGCTTGCTGTTTACGCAGGAGTAAAATATTTCCGCCATTTCTTCGAGGGCAGCGAATTCGTTATCCTAACAGACCACAAACCTTTGGTCTTTGCGTTCCGACAAAAATGGGAAAAACTTTCTTCTCGCCAAACAAGACAGTTGGACTTCATCAGCCAGTTTAGAACAAATATAATACATATCAGTGGAAAAGATAACATAGTCGCAGGCAGTTTATCCCGTATCAATAGTGTGAAGAATACTACAGACATTGACTTCGACAAAATGGCAGAAGATCAATCAAATGACGACGAATTAATTCGCTTATTCACAACAAAAACAACAGCACTCAATTTAAAACGATGTATAATAACATATTGGCGAAAACTCCATAACGGAGTCATCACACATACAGTGATCATCCAGCATTGGTGTTAGTGAAACCAGCGAGACATCACTGAAAAGAACTATAGGTTCTTGTACTTCGATGAAAGATATTGAGGCGTGCTGCGAAATCAACATGCTGCATCAAGAAGACACCGTTGAAGATAACGGTTGGGTTAAAATTAGCAGAAAAAAACTCAAATATTCAGGTGACGATACTTTAATTAAAAAAAAAACTTTAAATAAAGAAAATAAAAATTCCAATAGATTAAGTTACTTAAATATAATCACCCTTATTCCACACTCCGACGTAATGATATTTTTTCTCCGAATCCCGAATATGACATTCCGCACTCCGAATCTTTTTTTCGGAACTTTTTGTTATTCTAAACTCCGACGAACTTAAAAACACCAAACACCGAAGAGTTCGAAAAAAATTGTTTTGACATTTAACAGCTGTTTTTCGGAGTAAATCGAGAAGGCTCCAATAAGGCAATGCTTTAACGCGGACCGTTGGGGTGCAGAATATCAGAATATGTTACGTCGTAGCGTAAAGTTTACGTCGTAGAAGTCTTCCGACGGAGTGTGGAATAAGGGCGAATGTTTCTGAGCTAGAAAATTACACTTTAAATTCCAAAACATATGATAACGTAGATAGAAATATATCCTCCAATAATAATGTTAAAGCTCCTTACGGTAAAATAAATAGGTTTCAACCCCCATCCTAGCAAAGAACTTAGATTTAAAACTCTGCTCGAATTTCTTAAAATCGAAAAATGTAGAATTCTATTTTTCTAAAAGCCGTAACGATACTACAAAGATATTTGTTAAAGGTGTAGAAGCAAAAAAAACGTCTGATGGATGAACTCAGAATTAAAAAAGTTCAGGGTTACATTTACTCTGGGGTGGATGAAAAACCCGTTAACTTAATCATCAAAAATATATGTAGAGTAGCTAGGAGATTAGAGAAGAACTGAATTTATACTTTCCCGATTTAATTTTTAACAAAATAAGTAGGTTTGAAACGCGAAAATCTAAGGAAAACGAAGTAATACTTGATATGATTCTCATTGAATTAGCCAGCGCCAAAGAAGACTTTAAAGAACTCCTAAAACTGAAATTTCTAGCCAACCAAAAAATTCATTTTGAAAGGTTAATAGGTAAAGGTCCTCTCCAATGCTTTAGGTGCCAAGCATTGGGCCATAGGACAGTAAACTGCCTAAATAACTATAGGTGTGTTAAATGTAGCAACAAACACGATCCAGGGCTATGCCCAAGTAATAATAAAAAAGATACTACACCGTGCTGCGTTAATTGTAGGTCAGAACATCGAGCCAATTATAGAGGTTGTCCTAACTACAGGAAATACCTTGATAATAAAAAGAAAAGAAGAGAAAATTTCAATAAAATAATATTACCAAACAAATCTTACAATACCTTTAATAAGGGCGGTCTACCCTTCGCTATCGTTCTTAAGGGAAATCAACCACTAGATAATCAAGATACATCTAATTAAACACCTCCATATAATAATATTATGTATTCCGAACTTAACGCTATTCTAGAAAAACTAAACGCGGTAATGTCTGAAATAAAAGAAATGGTTGTGTGTAATCTCGTGTGTTTCGCGCAATGGATAAGACATTGCGCATATTATAACTTAATGTCCGTTCTATCAGATCGTACAAAAGAAAACTAGAACTTGAGACACTAATCTCTGAACTCGGAAACGAGATCAAATAAAACACACAAAACTAACATAAGGAATTATAAGATTATAAACAACGAGAATGGCATAGGAGTAGCTATTTTATTCAAAGAAAATTTAACAATTAACCAAATCAATATTGATCTCGGTGTGCCTACAGTTCTTATCAGAATCCACTACGCCGCTAATGGCCATAATAAATCGCTAATACTAGGTAGCATACATATATATATATATATATATATATATATATATATATATATATATATATATATATATATATATACATACAGTGAGTCACAAAAGTAAGTATACAGATCATAATAAATGATCTTCGTTGATAATAAATGACCTCTTTAACCCAGACGCCACAATTAACGGTAATTTTTTGTGTCGACTAGTCGCGCATACATACAAATAGTTGTTTAGATACACAGTGGTGGCAATTTTTCCATAAACATTAGTTCTTTTTTTAAGTACTATACTAAAAGAAAGGGTGTATACTTACTTTTGTGACTCACTGTACATATATCCCTTCTACCACCAATTCGGCGACTATAAAACACACTAATACAACCATAGCTGAAGCCACTAAATCACTAATCCTTTTCAATTTTTGCAGTAAAAAGTTATTACCACGTTTATAAGCGGAGTTTCACTCCCGGATCTTCAGTCCAAAGTAAAACTCCCGATGGGTTTATAAGCAATGGGAGTGAAAATCCAAAATACTTTCTGGTTTGAAATGACAGCTCCAAGCTCAAATTTAAAATCATAGCAAAGACAAATTGTAAACCCAATGTTTAATTTAATGTATTTAAAAAATCAATAAATAAAGAAAAAAACTATTGTAGCAAAATAAAACACCCAGCTTCTTCTTTACTAAGTTTTCCCCCCTTGGAAAAAAATCTCACTCCAAGTCAGCGTTTATAAGCACAACATAAACCGGGATCGAAGTTTCACTCCAGCTTTTTCTTCGGGAGCGAAAATCCAAGTTCTGGAGTTTCACTCTCAGTTTATAAGCGGTGTTTCACTCCGGATCGAAACTTCCATCCGGAGGGAAACTCCGCTTATAAACGTAGTATATAAAATGCAATGTTTTAATCACTTTTTACTGCAAAAATAAAAATTCTGCGCGTACGGCTTCCGTGCCATGTTACTCCGGTGTGCGGTGACTTTTGGCCCTGAGACCAACACCACGAAAAATTCAACTACGTGGCCTGTAGTTGAGAGGGTCTTGATAATATTAATATGCTAACACAACTACACGGTGACATTTTAATAGGAGGTGATTGGAACGGCAGGCACACCAAATGGGGCGATAAAAAAAATTATATAGGTAAAACGATCAATGACTGGCTAATGGGAAACGGTGGCACCAATTTATCAATTGTACATCCGCATGGATGCACATACCCAGAGGGAGATTCGACTATTGACTTTTTTATCTCATCCATTCCTAAAAATCATAATTTATCTACTAACAAATTTAAATGCAAAACTGTTGTCTCCTTCTCGGACCACTATGGTGTTCTACTCCACATGAATTTTGGCATTGAGCAATTTATTATTAAACAACCTGTCACAAATACCCTACACCGGGTAACCCCAAGCGTCGGATAATAACGGAAAAACCGACAGGCGTGTGTGTGGGAAGCAGATCAAGATGGAAGCCGTGCCGCGCGGTCGTACGCCGAGTGCCCTAGCATTAATATTAATAAAATCAATCCGAAACCATTGTCGCGAATAACTTTAATTTGTTTGTAGTATTAACGAAAGTCTGTTTATTTTCTTTAATAAAGTTCCTGTTGAATTAATTTGAGCGTTTTGATACCGACGAACGAGAAACCAAAAACATTTCGTGTCAATCTAATCACAAGTGGGATAAAAGATCCAAAGTTAAAGGAAACGTGTTGCGAAATCGAAATAAAGAATAAATCGGGATAAAAGATCCAAAAGTTAAAGGAAACGTGTTGCGAAATCGAAATAAAGAATTAATCGGGATAAAGGATCCAAATCGAAGAAAGTGTGCTAAAAAAGAAAAAGTAAAAAAAATATGGTTAAGATCGGAAATCTTAAAGTAATGGAACTGAAGGCTCTATTAGTCAAATACAATTTGCCGGTGAACGGAATAAAATCCGAGCTTGTCGAAAGGTTCAAAATAGCCAACGGTAGTGATATTTTGAAAGACGAGGACCGTGAATGTATAGCAAATTGTCAAGTGAACGAAGAAAGTGAAAACGTCGAAGGGTAAGTTTATTTTCCCTCAGAACAGAATTGGAGCAACTGAAGGCGACCCTACAAAATATAATAGAAGTGCGTGCATTAACCATGCAACCAGTTAACGAGGAGCGGGAATCGAGCACCAACATTGCATCAACACCGATATCAGCAAGCGAAAGTCAAACGGTAAGTGGATCATTATTACCAACTCGTTCGATTTTTAGCAGTGAACAGCTGCCAAATAATTCACCAAACCAGATACACGGAAATCAGATGGGTAATTCTGCAGCCCGAATTAGCAATACGCCCTTCCAGCATGTGAGAGAGATAGTCGAAATATTACCAGAATTTGATCCTTGCAACGAAACATCGCTAAACAGTCGCCAGTTTATAAACAGAATTGACAAGTTACAATCTGTCTACAATTGGGATCATCGCTCATTACTGTTCGCAGCGCAGGCAAAATTACGAGGACCGGCCAAACTATGGTGTGATAGTCAGATGGACGTGTTGGAGAATTGGTCAACTTTTAGTGAAAATTTGTTGCGCGATTTCCCAATTGCGATACCGAAGCCGACACTCACATGAATATGTTAGCAACACGCCGTCAACCCACGGAAAAGATAATCGACTATATATATAGAGTTAACGCAAAAGGACGAAGAGGAGAGCTCAGCGACAGCTCCATAATTCGGTACATAATGAATGGCATACTGCATTCCGGTATACAAAATACACTTTCCGCTATGCATTTTAAAACAGTAAGCGAATTAGTCGTCGCCGTTCAACGATATTTGAATACAAATCCGCATCCGTCAAAACAATCGAGTCATCAAGTAGAACCAAACCGGGGATTCCAACGGAAGTACCTTGCAGAAAATACGGATGATTCCAAGCCGCCACCGAAGACGGCGCAATTCCCAAGAAACATAAACCGAAACCTCCAATCAACATGCTATAACTGTTTCGAAACGGGACATATTTCTATTAACTGTCCCAAGCCGCAAAAACGCATACGCTGCAGTAGATGTCAAAAGTCAGGACATTCAGATGACATGTGCTACACTCAGGATCAAAAAGACCGCCAAAATAATATACGTCAGATCGTGGATAATGACCGTCCGGTAACCATTACGAAGGTTATCAAAATTAATGATTTGTGTATCGATGCCATAGTAGACTCAGGAAGTACGAGGTCACTCATTCGACGAAGCGATGCCGAGAAACTTGGTAAGAAATTTATTCCCACGGATCGGACATTGAATGGATTTGGAGGAAGCAGTGTACACAGTGAAAGTAGGATAGAAGTATGGATAGAAATCGATGGTAGGGGAATAAAATCCGAATTAATTATAGTCGACGACGAAATGATAGATTTACCAATATTGCTCGGAACGGACATCCTATGCAAACAAAAAACACGGTTAATCGAACAAGGAAGTTGTCGATTAGAAGAAACGTCCAGGAAGAAACTTGCACTTAATGTAAATCCAAAAATTAGCCACGCTGACGTACAAAACTTAGAAGCGATTATAGAAAATTATCGTGACTGCTTTGCCGAAACGTATCCGGAACTGGGCCGTAGTAAAACAACGGCAATGAAAATTGAGTTGAATATTTCAGAACCTATCGCAAAGCGTCCCTATGCACTTCCGTTTGCAAAACGACAAATTGCCGAGAATATTGTACAAGAACTATTGAACAACGACATCATCAGACCTAGTACGTCACCATTTTCTTCACCGATAATTCTCGTTACAAAAAAGAACGGCGAAGAAAGGCTCTGCGTAGACTATCGCCTACTAAACACTCATACGAAGAAACAGTGGTTTCCAATGCCAATAGTCGAAGACCAACTGGCGATGCTAGCTGGAAATAAATATTTCACCACCTTAGATTTAATGTCCGGCTATTACCAGGTAGCGATTGAAGAAACTAGTAAGCCGTTTACTGCATTTAGCACGCACCAAGGGCACTACGAGTACAACGTCATGCCTTTCGGCTTGGCAAATGCACCCGGCGTTTTCCAAAGCATGATGAATCGATTAGCCAGTAAAATGGAACATGGAGAGATACTCATATACTTTGACGACATTATAATACCAGCCAAATCCGTGGAACAAAGCCTAGAAAGACTTCAGAAATTCCATAAAATTGTTCGAGAAGAAGGTCTTACCATTCGACCAAGTAAGTGTGGTTTTCTCGCTACTGAAGTTGAATTCTTGGGCCACCGTGTAAGTCGAGAACATATAAAACCTGGAATAAATAAAACATTATGTATAGAGAATTTCCCAACGCCGACAAATGTACATGAAATTCGTCGTTTCCTAGGATTATGCAGTTACTTCCGCAAGTTTGTTAAAGAATTTGCTCGCATTGCACAACCGCTGGTTGAATTGACGAAAGGTAAGAACCGAGACAAGCTGGCTAACTGGAACTCTGAGCATGTCGAAGCATTCCAAAAACTGAAATTAGCTCTCTGTTCAAAGCCGCTTCTACAACTATACGACCCAAATAAAAGACATGAGGTACATACCGACGCTAGTTCAAGTGGGTTGGCAGGGGTTTTACTCCAAGAGGATGCTAATGGAAATTTAGGACCGGTATTTTATTTTAGCCGAAGATGCACCGATGCTGAGAAATCTTACCACAGCCATGAGCAAGAGGCATTAGCAATTGTGGAATCGTTAGAAATATTTCGGATGTACCTGCTGGGTAAACACTTTAAGATAGTAACGGATTGTTCAGCAATCGCCACCCTAAAGGCGAAAAATCCTATGACCGGAGAGTCGCTCTATGGTTACTAAAACTACAGGAATATGACTACGACATCATACATCGTTCAGCAGATAAACTCGCACATTCCGATGCATTAAGTAGAGCACCGTATGAAGAAGCGAAACTGGCTGCGAATGTTGCAGATAAAGTTTTGAAAATTGACGCTATCGACACTGGTGAAGATTGGTTATTTACTTTGCAGCTTACGGATCCACAACTTCGCCAGGTCAGTACTATATTGAAGGGTCAAGCAGAATCACTTCAAGGAAAGCAAATTCGCAAGGACTACGAGCTAAAGAACGGCCGCGTGTATCGGAAATGTGAAGGAAAATTAGTTTTCGTACTACCGTCCACCATCCGTTGGAGAATACTAGGGCAGTACCATGACCGAATCGGACATCTAGGAGTCGAGAAGACTCTACAACGACTACAACGAGATTTTTGGTTTCCAAGGATGAGGCGATATGTAAAGGCATACATATCCTCGTGCATCGAATGCGCTTACAATAAAAGAAAAGGCGGGAAAATTGAAGGTCAACTACACTACAGTGATCCGATTCCGATACCATTCGCTACACTTCACATCGACCACTTAGGACCGTTTGTCAAATCTACAAAGGGAAATTTATACTTGATCGTCATCACTGATGCATTCAGCAAATATTCAATCGTTAAGGCCGTCAGAAACACCAAGACACAGCCTGTAATCCAATTCCTTGACGAATTAACGACATTCTTTGGACTACCTACTCGAATAATATCCGACAGAGGAACCGCATATACGTCAGCATCATTCCACGACTACTGTAACAAGAATAACATCATCCACGTCAAAACGGCCGTACGGGCTCCTCGCGCAAACGGGCAGGTAGAGAGGTCCAACCAAACAATCTTAAATTATCTACGAACGACCACGAAGAAGGCGAATGAATGGGACCGACATATAAGGGAGATGCAGTGGATGCTAAATACTTCCAAGAACGCAACTACGGGTTTTAGCCCCAACGAAATCGTATTCGACTTCAAACTGCGAGACCTCATAACAAATCGAATTCTTGAAGCTGTAACAGAGGAAGCTAGCCAAGTCGACGATGCACTCAATATCATCGAAAAGAGACAACTGGTAATCAAACGAATTCGACTCGAGCGGGAAAAATGGAAACAGCGATTCGACCAAAGACATAAAACGCCGAGGATGTATAGCGAAGATGATCTCGTATTAATAGAACACGTTCCACCAGCGACTGGAGAATCTCGCAAATTAGAACCTTTTTATAAGGGACCGTACAAGATCAGCCGCGTTCTCGGGAATGACCGATACCTAATTGAGGATATTGAAGGACAACAGCGCAACCAACGACGATTCTGCTCCGTATTCGCGTCCGACAGGATAAAACCATGGTGTGCTCCACCAGATCTAGACGAAGCAGAGTACAAGGACACAGAGGACGACGATGATGACGGACCCGAGGGCGGGTCGAATATGTCAGGAACGGCCGAATTGTCACAAATACCTTACACCGGGTAACCCCAAGCGTCGGATAATAACGGAAAAACCGACAGGCGTGTGTGTGGGAAGCAGATCAAGATGGAAGCCGTGCCGCGCGGTCGTACGCCGAGTGCCGTAGCATTAATATTAATAAAATCAATCCGAAACCATTGTCGCGAATAACTTTAATTTGTTTGTAGTATTAACGAACGGCTAACAAAGACCTCGTGGGCGAACGGCTAACAAAGACCTCGGAAAGTGGTGGCACCCGATTTGTCACTTCTGTCAAGATTCGAGGAAAGTCACTGCAGACGAACACCTAGCAGACCTGTTAGCAAGTCCTAATCCCACCTCCCCGCGGTGCCCTCTGGGGTACTTCTTCGGAAGGAGCCAACGGGAGACGGGCGAATGGCGAGCTCTCTGCGCCACAAAACAGAGTTTTAAGTCGGTTGGGTTGAGGGTTAGCAACCCGCTCCCATAAAAAACACCATTGCTACGAATCGGCAAACAATGCCTCGGAACCGGACGGACAACACGACGACGACCTTTGCTTTTCGAACAAGGACACGAATCGGATCATGGAATGTGAGAACACTGCTTGCTGTAGGACGGCTGGATGAAGTCCTCAACGAGATGAATCGATATAAAATCAAGATCATGGGACCTAGCGAGACCAGATGGCCCGATGCGGGGGAACATATCTGCCCAAACGGTGAGTCCTTCTTATATTCTGGTAGAAACGAAACTGAAAGCCGTAGGAGTGGCGTTGGCGTAATACTCACCAAAGAAGCCAGGTCCAGCCTCATTAGCTGGTCACCGGTTTCTGAGAGGATTATTACCGTGCGCCTGCGTACCAGACTAAGAAGTACTACGGTAGTCCAATGCTATGCTCCAACTGAAGACGCGGAAGATGACATCAAGGACGAGTTCTATATGCGACTGAATGAGGTTTTTCGCTCTATTCCAAGGGGAGACATCATTGTTTTAATGGGTGACTTAAACGCTCAGATCGGCCGTGACAACACCGGCCTTGAACACACAATTGGAAACCAAGGCCTAAGCCAAGTTACCAATAACAATGGTGAGCTTTTCGTTGACTTTTGTAGTTCCCACCAACTCATGGTAGGTGGAACTTACTTTTGTCACAAGAAGATACACAAAGAGACCTGGGTATCGCCCGATGGTAGAACGAGAAATCAGATAGATCACGTGGCCGTTAGCCGCAGATGGAGAACTATTCTTGAGGATGTCAGGAGTTTCAGGGGAGCGGATACTGGAAGCGACCACCATTTGGTTGTAGCAACTATTCGCCTTAAAATCGCCGCAATCAGAAACGTGCAACATGATGCTACAACCCGTAGACGGTTTAACGTAGACCTTCTGCGGGAGAGCGTTAAAAAGCGGGAATTCGCTGGAAACTTTTTAGAATTATTAAACCAGCAAACCGTTTCTGACGACACAAATATTGAGGAATTGTGGAGTACGACAAAGGGCGCGATATTGACGGCTGCGGAAACAAGCATCGGTTATGTCCAAAGAAACCAGCAACACTGGATCTCGGACACAACCTGGCAAAAAATATAACGCAGAAGGGCCCTCAAAAATAGCGTAAACTCCACAAACGACCCGGAAAGACGTCACCAATTAGAACGGGAATACTCCCAATTACACCGGGAGGTTAAGAGAAGTGTCCGGCGTGATAAAAGGCAGCAGATAAACGAGCTCGCAGAAAAAGCGGAAAACGCGGCAAACACAGGCAACAGTAAGGTGTTGTGCCAAATCACTAAACAGCTCTCGGGAAAGCACTCTACTAAAAAGCATGCCGTTAAAGAGTGCGGATGGAAGGCTGCTGTGCAGCGACGAAGAGCAACTCCAAAGATGGAGAGATTACTTCTTCGCCGCCCTGAATGGTACACTTACACAGGAACCTCAGGAAAACAGCAACAATGCACAGCCAATAAGAATCACCACCCGGGCCCCATCCAAGACGGAAATAGTAACCGCAATTCATGCGATGGCCAATGGTAAAGCAGCTGGGAAAGATGGCATCCCGCCAGAATTGTTGAAAGCCGACTCAAGCCTCATAGCAGATGCGCTTCAGCCAATCCTAGAAATAGCATGGAACACCTGTACCTTTCCGGAGGATTGGACGGAAGGTATCATAGTCAAAATACCAAAAAAGGGGGACCTAACAATATGCGACAACTGGAGAGGCATCTGTTTACTATCTACAGTGGGCAAAATTTTGTCCCATATATTACTATCTAGGATAAGTGAGGCAGTTGACCGAACGCTTAGGAGGCAGCAGGCCGGATTCAGGAAGGGCCGCTCCTGTATTGATCATATTAACACCTTGAGAATAATAGTGGAGCAGTCTACTGAATTCCGATCCCCCCTTTACCTTGCTTTCGTAGATTATGAGAAAGCGTTCGACTCGGTCAATAGGAGCTTTATATGGCAGGCACTACGGCGACGTGGATTGCCTGATAAAATAATAGAATTGATAAAAGCCCTATATAACAATTCCAAATGCAGAGTTCTCCATAATGGAAAATTATCCGACAGCTTTGAGGTGAGCTCAGGAGTACGACAAGGATGCCTACTTTCGCCTTTACTATTTCTTATAGTAATAAATGACATCCTTGTCGGCGCTCTAGATAATCGAACAGGCGGCATACAATGGGGTTTGGTAGACCGCCTTAAGGACCTCGACTACGCCGATGATATCTGTTTGCTGGCCCACAGACACCAGGACCTCAAAAACATGTTGAACAATTTGGCAACAGAAAGTAGTCCAGCAGGCTTAAGGCTAAATCCGACTAAAACTAAAGAAATGCGGATAAATGCAAACACCATTGAACGGACAGCGCTGAATAACCGTGACGTGGAACTGGTAAATAAATTCTGCTACCTCGGTAGTGTTATTACCGAAAATGGTGGGGCAGAAGAAGACGTAAGTTCCAGAATAAACAAAGCACGAGGCGCATATGCATGCCTGTTCCGCATATGGAGATCAACGGAGATCTCAACTAACACCAAATTGCGGCTGTTCAACTCCAACGTTAAGGCCGTTCTTTTGTACGGTTGCGAAACGTGGAAAGTCACCCAATTCATCACAGGGCGCCTACAAGTCTTCATCAACAGATGCCTTCGTCGTATCCTAAAAATCCGCTGGCAAGATAGAATTTCAAACGAAGAACTTTGGCGCCGTGCCGGCCAAGAAAGGATAGACGACCAAATCAGGCGAAGGAAATGGAATTGGGTTGGCCACACCTTGCGACGCGAAAACGAAAACCTAGCCAAACAGGCCCTTGACTGGAATCCGCAAGGTTCCCGTCGAGTAGGAAGACCTAGAACAACGTGGAGGAGAACCCTACTAGAAGAAGCCGCAACAACTGGGAGATCCTGGTCGGAGCTGAGAGCTGTCGCGCAAAACAGAGTCCGCTGGAGGGCAACTGTTTCCGCCCTATGTCCCATGAGGGATTAAAGGAGTTTAAAGAAGAAGAAGTAGATTAACGAAAGTCTGTTTATTTTCTTTAATAAAGTTCCTGTTGAATTAATTTGAGCGTTTTGATACCGACGAACGAGAAACCAAAAACATTTCGTGTCAAACCCAAAAGAATCTTCTTATATGAGAATGTTAACTGGGTTAGTTGGAAGAGGGACTTCACTATACTCCTTAATAACAACATGCCATCGGCAGTTGACATTCTAATGAACGACGAAATCGACCAATGGATCACCAAACTCGAAGAAATTATTAGGTCCCTTAACAACGATCATATAATTAAAAACTTGAAACCCTTCGCACCTAAAACCACACCTATCATTACATCCCTTTTAAAAGAGTTTCATGGAGTGCGTCCTTGAAATTAATGTATCACAGATTCTTAAATAGAAATAAACCTGAATATAAAGCGCTCTCGTCAAGAATAAACTGCCTAAACAAAATTATCTCAGATAAAATCTGAATTCTCAACAATAACTTATTTCAAGAAAAACTGAAGAAAATTAAGGGGTCCCCAAGCCTTTAAAAACATCTACAATATTATCGGAAATAAAAAATTTAAAACTAATAATTCTATTTGTCTAAATGGTGCAATATTGAATGATGATAACTTAATTGCTGATTCCTTTGGTGACTCTTAAGGTGCGTTTCCACTGCGGTCTGCAGACAGTGCGCGCACATAAAAATCCACAAAAATAGAGCAAAAAACGAAAAATTTCAAACTGTGCGGAGACAAAGTTTTCATTGCGTATCCACTAAAATATTGCAGGAAGCATATGAAAAGTCTCAAAATATGTTTTAAAAGACTGTGCGCGCACTCTGTAGAGACAAGACTTTAGGTGGATACGACCTTCAATGATAAAATTCTTGTGTGCGCACAATGTTTTATGTTTTCCGATTTAAGTCTAGATATATTACCTCGCTTCAGTTCGGCGATATAAAAAAATGAGCTTGGAGGACGAAAATTTATTAATACTATTTACGCAGATACTATGTACAAATCGAAATGGTTTGCTATGCCGCATTTAAAATTCAAAAGAGAATTACCGAATACATCCAATTTTTGTTGGTTGGCCCATGTGTGTGTATCCACTGGAATATCGGTGTGCGTGTGTAGTCTCCGGACTTTTAATCTCCGCACATTTTTTATCTGCGAACATTGAATTTGGTGGAGGCACTTTGGCGGATAATGTATGGAGATAGTGCGGAGACAAAACTCTTGGTGGATACGCACCTTTACACGTCAATCTATAAAGAAGAAAATCCGAACTTCTGGCCCGAACTCTTAACTGAAGTAACTTCGGTTGTACAGGAGTTTAAAGAAAGAAACAGCCTTCGAAAGGGCCAATTCTACCAGATCCTCACCTTCGATCACTCCAACCCGGCCACTCACCCTATAGCCCAAAGAACATTTACCAATATAAGCAAAGTCAAAAGTCTCATAAAATCCATTAATAGAAAAAAATAATCAGGTAATGATGAAATACCTAATTTTCTAATTAAAAAATTCCCAGACGTGGCTGTATCATTTTTAACTATCATTTTCAATAACTGTATCAATAACGGGTATTTCCCGAAGGCGAAGGTTGCGAAGGTTATCCCTATTCCTAAAAAAGTTAATTCTAGGGAGATTAAAGATCACAGACCAATTCAAATGCTCTCCAATATAGGAAAATTATTTGAAAGAATAATTTCCTATGAGCTTGACTACATCTCAGAATCGAATAGCCTAATCCCAGACTACCAATTTGGATTCAGAAGCCAACATGGTACACTACACGCATTAGTGAAAATCAACAGTGATATTCCCGAAAACTTAAGTCTTAAAAGAACGACAGTAGCACAGCGTCACCAAAAAATCAGTTATATTTAGTTTTTCCTTTAAGGGCCTAATACACTCAATCGAGCAATTATAGGGTATCGCGCGCCCGCGAATATTAAGAAAACTATCCAACCAAATGAAATAATTTAAATTAGGTATTTTTAAGAAAACATAAATCTAGCTATTCATGGTGGAAAATTTTAATATTTTTTATTAGTATATTAGTTATAATGGTTCAAAGTTCCGTACCTGCGCCCGGAAAATACTCCTATTTAGGTGGAAAAATTTTAAAATTTTTTTAATGTACGATAAACTTAAATCGATTATCTAGCTATTCATGGTGGAAAATTTTTGAATTTTAGCCTTCTTTCATGAGTAAATTATGTTTTAAAAATTGTCCACAAAATTTAAGAACGAAAATTCCCTAAAATTCTTCAGTTTTAATACATCAAATTTCCGCTCCAAGCAAATCTCTGCGCTAGTTGTATTCTGTATAAAGCATTTGCGTAATCATACACGAGATGCGTTTGTATAAGTGAGAGCTTCTGCTTCGGCTTTTGCAGGGGAAATTTCAAACCTTTTTTGTTGCAGGCATGGATGGTGATCGTATTTTCGGGAAAAAATAAAATCTGAGGAAAAATCGGTTTGTTTGGCAAGAATTTTAATGACTTGCTTGATGGTGATTTCCTTGATTTGAGAATTTAGGGATTCTTGCCGGTGGTCAGGTAGTGATCAATCGGTGTTTATTATCTTGGCTTTATGAAAAACCCAAGAAAATATTTTAATGGCAAATACTACCTTCATGTAATAATTAAGTTTTATGACATCCTTGTTTTTCGTTATTGTCTTTTTAGCCGTAACAACTTCCCGGAACTAGATTCGCAAAAAAGCTGTATCCCTTGCACAGGTATTTTACAACATGAGTGTAGATAAATTTTGCGTAAATTCATTTTTTATGGTTTTTATTATTTTTGTATGTAAATATGGGCTTTGCTGGACCTCTGGGTTAATTTGGTAGGAGGTCCGGAAATTCGGAAAGTCGGGGGTGTTTTTCAGATTTTTTAGTAAAGGGGGTGGGAGCCAAACAAAAAAACTAGTATCTAGCACTTGCTAAATTTCAAATCAGCAAAAGCAGCGATATCAAAATTTCACATGAATGAAAAATTTAAATATCAAACAAAAAAGATCTATTCCATATCCCATGACAGGAACAAGTTCGTAGAGTGCATTACTGCGACATTAATTCAATTTCCATTCATAATTATGTAACACTGGCTTCAATTTCTAGCCGGCGACACCGCAGAAGAGATTTCTTGAAAGTCGCCAAAAAATTTACCTCGGGCACGCACTCATAAAGTAAAGCCCAACAAGACATACGAATGCAGCCGAACCCCTTTATTGTGCAAAGATTTCCCCTCCGGCGGCCGTGTTGTGCACTGCAAGCAGTGCACAACAGGTAATTTTGACTGTGTTAGGATGTTTTTGAGATTGGGTTAGTTTAATTTTGTGACTGTATTTTTTTTTAAGCTTCCCTTAATATTTTGTTGTTGGAACTGAATTTCATGTTGGACTTCGTCGCTGAGTGTATTAGGGCCTTAAAAAGTCTTAAAGATTGGTGAAGACAGCGCCAGCTCTAGGGTAGAGCGAGAGGAGCGATCGCTCTAGGCACCAGGTGGCAAGGGGCGTCAAAATGAATGCGAAAAACAATTTCACCCACTGCCCCCCTCTAGGTACGAAAAATAAAATTTTGATGGCACTTTTTGAGGATCGCGGGGTAAGCAGGCGGCTGAGCATTCTTATATTGTTTGTAGCCAGCCAAGTGTAGGTGCTGATCAATACGACCCGAAGACAGCACAAGCAGGGAGCACTAATCCAAGACCAGAATGAATACGGCGGATCCAGAGAAAGCAAAGTCGATGAAACTCGCAATCTCGAGGTGTAAACAAGCGTGCTTAGTGATCAATATACCTTTAAAAAAAAACTTCCAAATCCCCAACCTACTAGCCCAGTTGGCCATTTCTAAACCCATGCAGCAGGGTGTCGAATGTAGCAACAGTAAATTGGAATTTTCTGGATCCCTCTTTAATGAGGGCAGTCGGAGCCTGCTAACCGCAGTGGTGTACGCTGAGATCATTCTTTTATAAACAGAAAATCTCCTTAGAGGCCCACCTGAGGAAGCGTGAGTATCTTATGTTCCATCGGAGAGGCTTTGAAAAACGAGTGACGCAGCCCGAAAACGTTCTAGAAAATTTTTGGAAGCTAGCCACTCCCTGCGTGGCCCCTGAAAAGAAGAGGGAAATCAATCTTCTTAAAAAGAAGAGTCCGACGCACCAATACGGAAGCCTAGAACGGCCGAATGGGCGTATTTGCGACTGACTATACGGAGACTCCCATGACCACGGAACAACTAGATGGTGCCCAAGGGAGTCTTTTTGAGGCGATGGCTGAGTTGGAACAGGGCTCAGAACAGCCCAAGCCCAAGCTTATCGCTCTAAAAAGCGCATCCATGTTGTGGCTGGGTACTTCTTCGAAGCAATAGAACATCTGACTGACATTATGTATAGGAGTCTATAACAGAACCCTAAGTATGCGGTAGTGAATAGTACATCCTAAATGTACATCGCCCACCATTTCCATGGATGGCGTTCTCTGTGAAACGAAGGTCTTTTGACGATCTGGCGGGCGGGAGGCCAAATTGACTACAAGATTGGTTGGGTACAGCTTAGGATCAGAGGGGCTTCAAAGCCCATGACCAAAGCTGCCCCAGACAAACTTACAATCTCCCCTCACTTGAACCTTTCCGCTCCGATCACCAGCTAAGCAGAAATGCCAACAGAAGCCTCACTCTGCCCCGAAAATGTAAGATGTAAGTTGATCGAATGTCAGGATGGTGACCACTGCATTTTGTTGATCGGTGGTAGTGGGATCCTTCTCGAACGTGACTCTCTCCATCATCTCAAAATCACTAACCCTAACGTGAAATCCATTACCTCAATCCTTAGCCGGGAAACCCCCAGCCTAAACAGGCTTACGAGGAGGGGGCATAATTCCCTAAGTAGGGATACAGAATCGGAGAGTACTCGATTAAATACTCATGAGTAGAAATGTTCAAAAGTACTCAATTCCTTGAGAATCGATTAGTACTTTTTTGACATTTCTGCGAGCTACCTTAGAGTATGCATTACCCGATTTTTGGCTGCGACAGATTACAAATACTTATGTAGCTTACATTCTGAAAAACGCACGCATCATTTGCAAATGCGCCTGCCGCACGAATATGCACGCTCCCGCTACAGGCAAGAAATTCTAAAAATGCGCTCGCCAGATGTATGCACGCCTCTCTTACAATTATCAAAATATTCGTAATCGACCATTCCAAATGCGAGTATCGCTTTACCAAGCGGTCCCCAACTAAGTACTCACCACGTCCAATGCCGCTGACCTACTCAAGCCTACGAGAACCGGCCTCCTGAATATGCTCAATGGTACCCTTTAAACCCCCAATTTTGCTCCCAATATTATAAAACACTGGGAGCGTACCGCGCTTCGTTTGGACACCGTTCATGCTTGTAGAGAAGTATAGAGTTTTTACTCAGGAGTACTGTGCGGGTGCCATGCAGACGCTTCAATACGTGCATGTGGCAGGCTAAGAACGGGCGAGTCTGATTTAATACGATGTGGGATATAAATTCAAATCTATAAAAGCCTGTTTACAACCCACACGCAAATTGGAGCTCTTTTATCGCACAGAAAATTGTATACATTTCTCTCTGGCTGGAATACAAGTTCGTGCAAATTTTTTTGTTGTCGAGTTTTATTTTCTTTTATTAATTTATATAAACCACCATTTGATTGACTTATAAAGGGCGGAAAATTGGATACTGCCCTGGGCGGCAAAAGTCTTAGGTACGCCACTGCAGTAGCATGTGCTCTGGACATTGAAAAAGCTTTTGACCACGTCTGGACTGAAGGTCTAATTTATAAACTTCTAAGTTACGATATACACCACATATGGGTTAAAATACTTACTAGTTTCCTTGAAGACAGAAAGTTAAGGGTCAAATATAATGAAGCCTGGTCAGATGAAATTAATGTAATGGGTCGGGTACCCCAAGGGTCACTCCTAGGCCCTAAACTATTTAACCTTTTTCTTGCAGACTTTCCCCATGTCCATCAAATCAATCCTAATGAGACTTGCTCAAAATCAGGGATCGTAAATAACTGTTATATTTGTATTTTTGACTTAAAAAATCAAATAGTAAATGTTGTCTGATCTGCATAAAATTTATACTGGATACTCAGAGTAGCGAGTTCTACGCGGTGGTGGGGTTACTTTTAAATTGTAGACTTTTATTATAAAAGTCAAGTTTAATAGTTAAAATTAATTTAAATTTTTTAAATAAACAATAACAGTTATATTTAACTAAAAAAGTTTTAGGTCATTAAAAACTCTTATTTTTGTTTTGACATGAATATGTCTTATCCCTGGAGTCTATTTGAAAGAATGTGCGGAGACGAAAATCGTTACCATGAGTCATTATTGTTTAGCATACTTTTAGGATAAATTTTTGTTTTTTTTTGTTGTTTTTGTTGTTTTTGTTGCTTTTGTTGCTTTTGCTGTTTTTGTTGTTCTTGCTGTTTTTGTTGTTTTTGCTGTTTTTGCTGTTTTTGTTGTTTTTGTTGCTTTTGCTGTTTTTGTTTTTTATGCTGTTTTTGTTGGTTTTGTGTTATTTGTTGTTTTTGCTGTTTTCGTTGTTTTTGTTGTTTTTGCTGTTTTTGCTGTTTTTGTTGTTTTTGCGTTTTTTGTTGTTTTTGTTGTTTTTGCTGTTTTTGTTGTTTTTGTTGCTTTTGCTGTTTTTGTTTTTTTGCTGTTTTTGTTGGTTTTGTGTTATTTGTTGTTTTTGCTGTTTTCGTTGTTTTTGCTGTTTTTGTTGGTTTGGTTGTTTTTGTTGTTTTTATTGTTTCTGCTGTTTTTGCTGTTTTTGTTGTTTTTGTTGTTTTTGTTGTTTTTGCTGTTTTTGTTGTTTTTGTTGTTTTTGTTGCTTTTGCTGTTTTTGTTGTTTTTGCTGTTTTTGTTGGTTTTGTGTTATTTGTTGTTTTTGCTGTTTTCGTTGTTTTCGTTGTTTTT
This sequence comes from Thereva unica, assembly GCA_949987705.1. Classification (NCBI taxonomy): domain Eukaryota; kingdom Metazoa; phylum Arthropoda; class Insecta; order Diptera; family Therevidae; genus Thereva; species Thereva unica. Next base: position 118,743,855 of record OX465281.1, on the reverse strand, counting down.
GTTGGTTTTGCTGTTTTTGTTGGTTTGGTTGTTTTTGTTGTTTTTGCTGTTTTTGCTGTTTTTGTTGTTTTTGTTGTTTTTGCTGTTTTTGTTGTTTTTGTTGCTTTTGCTGTTTTTGTTGTTTTTGCTGTTTTTGTTGGTTTTGTGTTATTTGTTGTTTTTGCTGTTTTCGTTGTTTTTGTTGTTTTTGCTGTTTTTGTTGGTTTGGTTGTTTTTGCTGTTTTTGTTGTTTTTGTTGTTTTTGCTGTTTTTGTTGTTTTTGTTGTTTTTGTTGCTTTTGCTGTTTTTGTTTTTTTGCTGTTTTTGTTGTTTTTGCTGTTTTTGTTGTTTTTGTTGCTTTTGCTGTTTTTGTTGTTTTTGTTGTTTTTGTTGCTTTTGCTGTTTTTGTTGTTTTTGTTGTTTTTGTTGCTTTTGCTGTTTTTGTTGTTTTTGCTGTTTTTGTTGTTTTTGTTGTTTTTGCTGTTTTTGTTGTTTTTGTTGTTTTTGCTGTTTTTGTTGTTTTTGTTGTTTTTGCTGTTTTGTTGGTTTGGTTGTTTTTGTTGTTTTTGCTGTTTTTGTTGTTTTTATTGGTTTGGTCGTTTTTGTTGATTTTGTTGATTTTGCTGTTTTTGTTGTTTTTGTTGTTTTTGTTGTTTTTGTTGTTTTTGTTGTTTTTGTTGTTTTTGCTGTTTTTGTTGGTTTTGTTGTTTTTGCTGTTTTTGTTGGTTTTGTTGTTTTGTTCTTTTTGTTGTTTTTGTTGTTTTTGCAGTTTTTGTTGTTTTTGTTGTTTTTGCTGTTTTTGTTGTTTTTGCTGTTTTTGTTGTTTTTGTTGCTTTTGCTGTTTTGTTGTTTTTGCTGTTTTTGTTGTTTTATTTGTTTTTGTTGTTTTTGTTGTTTTTGCTGTTTTTGTTGTTTTTGGTGTTTTTGTTGTTTTTGTTGCTTTTGCTGTTTTTGTTGTTTTTGCTGTTTTTGTTGTTTTATTTGTTTTTGTTGTTTTTGTTGTTTTTGCTGTTTTTGTTGTTTTTGGTGTTTTTGTTGTTTTTGGTGTTTTTGTTGTTTTTGTTGTTTTTGCCGTTTTTGCCGTTTTTGTTGTTTTTGCTGTTTTTGTTGTTTTTGCTGTTTTGCTGTTTTTGTTGTTTTTGCTGTTTTTGTGGTTTTTGCTGTTTTTGTTGTTTTTGCTGTTTTGTTGTTTTTGTTGTTTTTGCTGTTTTTTTTGTTTTTGTTGTTTTTGTTGTTTTTGTTGTTTTTGCTGCTTTTGTTGTTTTTGTTGTTTTTGTTGTTTTTGCTGTTTTTGTTGTTTTTATTGTTTTTGTTGTTTTTGTTTTCGTTTTTGACATGAATATGTCTTATCCTTGGGGTCTATTCATGTCTACTGTGCCATCGAGAAGCCATGGCACTTTTTTTTCTTTTTTATTTTTAAAGTCTTCCAAAACTCTTATGGGAAGACTTTTATTTTTAAAATCAAAAATAACTGTTAAAAAAGACTGTCTTGCATAAAAGTCTTTCTAAGATTTTTATTTTTCCAGTTTTTTCTATAAAAGTCTTTGAAGACTTTTATTTTTAAAATATAAAAATAAAAGTCTTTTGCTGAAAACAGATAAATAGTCCATTCAAACCGTTAAGAAAATCGAACCCTAAAGGTTTTTGGGGTCGCTGAACACGAAAATCGGGGTCCTGCGGTCCTAAAACATGGGCGTCACCCTTAAAAATGCAAAAAAAAACCCTTTTTAGGGGTTTTTCGCGATTATTTCGATAGTAATGAAAACTAATGCAATGAAATACACTTTTTTTAATATATTTATTTGCGAAGGTGGTTGATTTGTACTAAATCAACGCGAACTTTATGATAAGGGGTGATCCTAAAGGGTTGAAACCACCCCTAAATCGGCTACAAATAGAAACTAGTTGGGATGTGGGTTCGACCCTTTCGGTCCACACGATCAACTCAAGGGGGTGAAATAGGGTCAACTCAAAACCGCTGGAGCTATAAGGCTGAAATTTTGACAGTGCATCCCAGTGCATTTTGTTGTTTTTGTTGTTTTTGCTGTTTTTGTTGTTTTTGGTGTTTTTGTTGTTTTTGGTGTTTTTGTTGTTTTTGTTGTTTTGTTGTTTTTGTTGAAACCACCCCTGTTGTTTTGTTGTTTTTGTGGAAACCACCCCTAAATCGGCTACAAATAGAAACTAGTTGGGATGTGGGTTCGACCCTTTCGGTCCACACGATCAACTCAAGGGGGTGAAATAGGGTCAACTCAAAACCGCTGGAGCTATAAGGCTGAAATTTTGACAGTGCATCCCTATAATGACGTAGACATCCACTTAGAAGCGATTTTTCGAAATTCATCCCCTAAGGGGCTCAAATGGGGTTTATCCAAACCGTTGGAGCTACAGGGCTGAAATTTTGACAGTGCAGCCCTATAATGGCGTGGACATCCACTATAAAGCGATTTTTCGAAATTCATCCCCTAAGAGGGTGAAATGGGGTTTATCCAAACCGCTGGAACTATAGGGTTGAAATTATGACAGTGCATCCCTATAATGATGTGGACATCCACTAAGAAGCGATTTTTCGAAATTCTTCCCCTAAGGGGGTGAAATGGGGTTTACCCAAACCGCTGGAGCTATAGGGCTGAAATTTTGACAGTGCATCCCTATAATGGCGTGGACATCCACTATAAAGCGATTTTTCGAAATTCATCCCCTAAGGGGGTGAAATGGGGTTTACCCAAACGGCTGGAGCTATAGGGCTGAAATTTTGACAGTGCATCCCTATAATGGCGTGGACATCCACTATAAAGCGATTTTTCGAAATTCATCCCCTAAGGGGGTGAAATAGGGTTTACCCAAACCGCTGGAGCTATAGGGCTGAAATTTTGACAGTGCATCTCTATAATGGCGTGGACATCCACTAAGAAGCGATTTTTCGAAATTCATCCCCTAAAGGAGTGAAATGGGGTTTACCCAAACCGCTGGAGCTATAGGGCTGAAATTTTGACAGTGCATCCCTTTAATGACGTGGACATCCACTAAGAAGCGATTTTTTGAAATTAATCCCCTAAGGGGGTTAAATGGGGTAACCCAAACCGCTGGAGCTGAAGGACTTTAATTTTGACAGTGCATCTCTATAATGACGTGGACATTCACTATAAAGCGATTTTTCGAAATTCATCCCCTAAGGGGGTGATATAGGGTTTACCCAAACCGCTGGAGCTATAGGGCTGAAATTTTGACAGTGCATCCCTTTAATGACGTGGACATCCACTAAGAAGCGATTTTTCGAAATTCATCCCCTAAAGGGGTGAAATGGGGTTTACCCAAACCGCTGGAGCTATAGGGCTGAAATTTTGACAGTGCATCCCTTTAATGACGTGGACATCCACTTAGAAGCGATTTTTTGAAATTAATCCCCTAAGGGGGTTAAATGGGGTAACCCAAACCGCTGGAGCTGAAGGGCTTTAATTTTGACAGTGCATCTCTATAATGACGTGGACATTCACTATAAAGCGATTTTTCGAAATTCATCCCCTAAGGGGGTGAAATAGGGTTTACCCAAACCGCTGGAGCTATAGGGCTGAAATTTTGACAGTGCATCCCTTTAATGACGTGGACATCCACTAAGAAGCGATTTTTCGAAATTCATCCCCTAAAGGGGTGAAATGGGGTTTACCCAAACCGCTGGAGCTATAGGGCTGAAATTTTGACAGTGCATCCCTTTAATGACGTGGACATCCACTAAGAAGCGATTTTTTGAAATTAATCCCCTAAGGGGGTTAAATGGGGTAACCCAAATCGCTGGAGCTGAAGGGCTTTAATTTTGACAGTGCATCTCTATAATGACGTGGACATTCACTATAAAGCGATTTTTCGAAATTCATCCCCTAAGGGGGTGAAATAGGGTTTACCCAAACCGCTGGAGCTATAGGGCTGACATTTTTGACAGTGCATCCCTTTAATGACGTGGACATCCACTAAGAAGCTATTTTTCGAAATTCATCCCCTAAAGGGGTGAAATGGGGTTTTTCCAAACCGCTGGAGCTATAGGGCTGAAATTTTGACAGTGCATCCCTTTAATGACGTGGACATCCACTATAAAGCGATTTTTCGAAATTAATCCCCTAAGGGGGTGAAATAGGGTTTACCCAAACCGCTGGAGCTATAGGGCTGAAATTTTGACAGTGCATCCCTTTAATGACGTGGACATCCACTAAGAAGCGATTTTTTGAAATTAATCCCCTAAGGGGGTTAAATGGGGTAACCCAAACCGCTGGAGCTGAAGGGCTTTAATTTTGACAGTGCATCTCTATAATGACGTGGACATTCACTAAGAATCGATTTTTCGAAATTCATCCCCTAACGGAGTGAAATGGGGTTACCAAACTACTAATTTAAGTAGAAATTATACAGAGAGCCAAAAAATTCAAAAATATAAAATCAGCCGCACCAATTTATCCACCTAATAAATCATTTTTTACATAGTTTTAGTTAGAATTTCTATAGCCTGATCAACGTGCTAGGCTTTAAGCACAATATCATAATTGTTTTTATAGTGTAATTTTCGAACTACGATAGCTTTTTTATTTGTTTTCAGCAAATGACTGACCTGCCTAAATGTCATTATAAAAAAACGGAACACCCCATTATTCAGAAGTAACTCAAATACATTAGGGTACATATTTCCAATTATTGTGTGATTGTCGTTTTTTTGACATGAATATGTCTTATCCCTGGAGTCTATTTGAAAGAATGTGCGGAGACGAAAATCGTTACCATGAGTCATTATTGTTTAGCATACTTTTAGGATAAATTTTTGTTTTTTTTGTTGTTTTTGTTGTTTTTGTTGCTTTTGTTGCTTTTGCTGTTTTTGTTGTTCTTGCTGTTTTTGTTGTTTTTGCTGTTTTTGCTGTTTTTGTTGTTTTTGTTGCTTTTGCTGTTTTTGTTTTTTATGCTGTTTTTGTTGGTTTTGTGTTATTTGTTGTTTTTGCTGTTTTCGTTGTTTTTGTTGTTTTTGCTGTTTTTGCTGTTTTTGTTGTTTTTGCGTTTTTTGTTGTTTTTGTTGTTTTTGCTGTTTTTGTTGTTTTTGTTGCTTTTGCTGTTTTTGTTTTTTTGCTGTTTTTGTTGGTTTTGTGTTATTTGTTGTTTTTGCTGTTTTCGTTGTTTTTGCTGTTTTTGTTGGTTTGGTTGTTTTTGTTGTTTTTATTGTTTCTGCTGTTTTTGCTGTTTTTGTTGTTTTTGTTGTTTTTGTTGTTTTTGCTGTTTTTGTTGTTTTTGTTGTTTTTGTTGCTTTTGCTGTTTTTGTTGTTTTTGCTGTTTTTGTTGGTTTTGTGTTATTTGTTGTTTTTGCTGTTTTCGTTGTTTTCGTTGTTTTTGTTGGTTTTGCTGTTTTTGTTGGTTTGGTTGTTTTTGTTGTTTTTGCTGTTTTTGCTGTTTTTGTTGTTTTTGTTGTTTTTGCTGTTTTTGTTGTTTTTGTTGCTTTTGCTGTTTTTGTTGTTTTTGCTGTTTTTGTTGGTTTTGTGTTATTTGTTGTTTTTGCTGTTTTCGTTGTTTTTGTTGTTTTTGCTGTTTTTGTTGGTTTGGTTGTTTTTGCTGTTTTTGTTGTTTTTGTTGTTTTTGCTGTTTTTGTTGTTTTTGTTGTTTTTGTTGCTTTTGCTGTTTTTGTTTTTTTGCTGTTTTTGTTGTTTTTGCTGTTTTTGTTGTTTTTGTTGCTTTTGCTGTTTTTGTTGTTTTTGTTGTTTTTGTTGCTTTTGCTGTTTTTGTTGTTTTTGTTGTTTTTGTTGCTTTTGCTGTTTTTGTTGTTTTTGCTGTTTTTGTTGTTTTTGTTGTTTTTGCTGTTTTTGTTGTTTTTGTTGTTTTTGCTGTTTTTGTTGTTTTTGTTGTTTTTGCTGTTTTGTTGGTTTGGTTGTTTTTGTTGTTTTTGCTGTTTTTGTTGTTTTTATTGGTTTGGTCGTTTTTGTTGATTTTGTTGATTTTGCTGTTTTTGTTGTTTTTGTTGTTTTTGTTGTTTTTGTTGTTTTTGTTGTTTTTGCTGTTTTTGTTGGTTTTGTTGTTTTTGCTGTTTTTGTTGGTTTTGTTGTTTTGTTCTTTTTGTTGTTTTTGTTGTTTTTGCAGTTTTTGTTGTTTTTGTTGTTTTTGCTGTTTTTGTTGTTTTTGCTGTTTTTGTTGTTTTTGTTGCTTTTGCTGTTTTGTTGTTTTTGCTGTTTTTGTTGTTTTATTTGTTTTTGTTGTTTTTGTTGTTTTTGCTGTTTTTGTTGTTTTTGGTGTTTTTGTTGTTTTTGTTGCTTTTGCTGTTTTTGTTGTTTTTGCTGTTTTTGTTGTTTTATTTGTTTTTGTTGTTTTTGTTGTTTTTGCTGTTTTTGTTGTTTTTGGTGTTTTTGTTGTTTTTGGTGTTTTTGTTGTTTTTGTTGTTTTTGCCGTTTTTGCCGTTTTTGTTGTTTTTGCTGTTTTTGTTGTTTTTGCTGTTTTGCTGTTTTTGTTGTTTTTGCTGTTTTTGTGGTTTTTGCTGTTTTTGTTGTTTTTGCTGTTTTGTTGTTTTTGTTGTTTTTGCTGTTTTTTTTGTTTTTGTTGTTTTTGTTGTTTTTGTTGTTTTTGCTGCTTTTGTTGTTTTTGTTGTTTTTGTTGTTTTTGCTGTTTTTGTTGTTTTTATTGTTTTTGTTGTTTTTGTTTTCGTTTTTGACATGAATATGTCTTATCCTTGGGGTCTATTCATGTCTACTGTGCCATCGAGAAGCCATGGCACTTTTTTTTCTTTTTATCCTGCATTTTGACTTTATTTAAAAATTCCACGAAAAGAAATATTTCTCCATGTATTTATTATTTTGCTTCGGTTTGGGGGTGGTTCAACCCCTTTAGAAAAGGGTTTAAAGTGAAATTTTCCAAATGTTTCAATGAATAAAAATGGAAAATAAAATTTTAATGCAAAACAATAAATGTCAATTTTTTTCAATTACAATTTTAATGCAAGGGTAGTTTCACCCCCTTAAGGGTTTAAAATAACAAATTTATGTCTGATAATACCTTTTGAACCAAATTTCAAGCAAAAAGCAAAAACTAAAAAAAATTTCTAATTTTTTTTATATAAAGTTGAATTTTATAATTGTGGGGGTAGTTTTAACCCCTTAAGCCTTAAGCGCGAGTAAGCACGAGAATACCCTGGATGTTCCGAGTGCTTGTCTTTTGTTTCCTCGCCCCGCCGGCGCTCGGCTCCAAACGCGAGAGCGAAATGTTTTCGTTCCAGGAAGACTATGGATGGATGTTTTAGCATTTGTACCCGAAAAAGTCGCGGCGAGGATTGTGGATTACGTATATACATATTTTGCTGATTCATTTTTTTGACACCTATTCGACTTTTTTGGTTTGTATTCGAAAATGATATTTTGGAAACAGCTGCATGCCCCCCCTTACAACAGTCTCGCGCCCCCTAGGGGGGCGCGCCCCACAGGTTGAAAACCACTGCCTTAAGGGTTGAAAATAATTTAGTTTTGCCTGACAGTACGCCCACAATCGTATTTGAAGCATATACTTGAAGAAAATTTTTTTTACAATTTTTTCTATTTGTAGCCGATTTAGGGGTGGTTTTAACCCTTTAGGATCACTTCTTATCATAAAGTTCGCGTTGATTTAGTACAAATCAACCACCTTCGCAAATAAATATTAAAAAAAGTGTATTTCATTGCATTAGTTTTCATTATTATCGAAATAATCGCGAAAAACCCCTAAAAAGGGGTGTTTTTTGCATTTTTAAGGGTGACGCCCAAGTTTTAGGACCGCAGGACCCCGATTTTTGTGATCAGCGACCCCAAAAATCTTTAGGGTTCGACAGTTGTGAACACAAAATTAATATAAATACTAAAAAAATCGACTAAAAGGTAAAAAATAAGAAGATTTTAAACAATATAAACTTTTAAATCAAAATGGAAAAAATCTCACACATTCCTTAAAGAAAAGCGTGGGGTGCGTTTTTATGAAACAAAATGCTCAATTAGTGAAAATTCGTAGCTGTCTGAAATGTTAAAATGTACTCACGGCAGTCATGTTTTTTTAAGTTCAGGTTGGTATGGGCGCCCCACGCTTTTCTTTAAGGAATGTGTGAGATTTTTTCCATTTTGATTTAAAAGTTTACATTGTTTAAAATCTTCTTATTTTTTACCTTTTAGTCGATTTTTTTAGTATTTATATTAATTTTGTGTTCACAACTGATCAATATATTAAGGTAAAGAAAAGAGTTTCTTAAAAAAAATTTTTTCTTTTTTTTATTTTTTACTTTTTAGTAACGAATAGCGTTAATTAATACATTACAATTTCCAAACTTTTAATTAGATTATCATGTTAAATAAGGAAACTTTTTTACATGTTTTGTATTTGTTTCTTTACAACAGTTCTCAAGTGCAGCCCAAAAATGCACAATTTGATGACCCCTCAAAAATCTAATAGCGCTCTACGTTTTTTTTACATTTTGAAAGGTAGTGTGCTCGCGTATACTGGCTGGAGCACTAAAAACTAAAAACTGGAAACATATTTTTTTGCATCTTTTTAAATCATATTTTTATTTGCTATTGGTAGCTATGTTATGTCTTCCGCCATTTTTTAGTGAACGCCATATTTGATTTAAAACGACGTCATACAGTTTACTTTCTTACTCACTTTAATACACTTTCATTTGATATCCATACCGAGAGCGAAGTAAATAAAAGGGTAAACCGCCATTTTGTGTTGGCCGCCATTTTGAATTGAAATGACGGGACACAGACAACAGTATTCTAATTGTCACTCCCTTCCATTTGATACCCATGCCGAGCGCGTTGTAAAGAAAAATTGATCCTCTGTTTTGTGTTGGCCGCCACTTTTATGCCGCCATTTTTCTACCGCCATTTTGAATTTAGGATGACGCTAATTGTATTCAACTTGTTATAACCTTTCATTTGATACCCATATCGAACGAGTGGCTTGTAAAGAAAAATGTAATCCATCATATTTTTTTGGCCGCCATTTTTAATTTGGAGCTATCATTTTCGTGTGTTTTCGTCGGAAATACACATGTCTGTTAATTTTTACCAATTTTTATTGAAGGGAAGTGAATTTTAAGACTACATTGAATAGAACGAATAATTCCAAGCATTTTTTATTAAAAATCGTTTTTTGTTACTCAACAACAAAATCAACAACAAAAAATGTAACAAAATGTCATATTCGTGTATTGTCATCGGGAATATGTATGCCTGCAAAGTTTCATCCATTTGCATTTAGTAAAAGGCGGTTAAATTAACGTTACAAGATTTGATGCTCCGAAGTGAAAGTAAAGAAAAGAGTTTAAAAAACCGATTCCACCATATTTTATCCAAATGCGAAACCGAATTCCAACTACTAAAAATGGAATCTCTAAAGAATAATCTCCAAAGAATTACCCACTCGCTATCGATTCTCCTCGGCACCTCTCAATTTTTTTTTCTTTTTTCCTTTATTTTTTTTCCTCCCCTACTTGATTTACAATTTTTTTAAATTTCTGTTCCCAGGTAAGTGATTTCATAGAAATTTTCCAACTTCCCGCGAGGGGGATTCAACCGACCGTTACACCCTTTCATTTGAAATCCATGTCGAGGGGTGTGAAGATAATGGTAATCCAACCTCTGGAGATAGCCGCAATGGACCAAACGATATATTGAGTATACTATATTGCGTATGTGTTCTACTTATCATACTCTCTCATTTGATACCCATCTCGAAGTGGTTGTGAAGAATATGGTAATCCGCCCGCTTGAGATGATCGCCATGGACCAAACGATATATTGAGTATACTATATTGTCTTCTATGGTGTTCTACTTATCATACTCTTTCATTTGATATCCATGTCGAAGGTGTTGTGAAGAAAATGGTAATCCGCATTCTTGAGGTGGCCGCTATGGACCAAGTGACATATTGAGTATACTTCTTCTTCTTCGATGGCTCTACGGCCCAATTCGAGCCTTGGCCTCCTTCAGCTTCTTCCTCCAGACGTCAACCATACGTAGCTACTGTACGTATGATGGTTTTGTAGACTCTTATTTTTGTTTTTCTGTGGATGTCTCTGGATTTCATTACTGGCAGTAGTGAGAAGTATGTTCTGTTTGTATACTACATTGCTTATTGTATTCTACTTATCATACCCTTTCATTTGATACCCATGTCGAGGTGGTTGTGAAGAAAGTGGTACCCCGCCCTCTTGAGACGGCCGCCATGGATCTAAAGATATATTTTGTATACTACATTGCTTATTGTATTCTACTTATCATACCCTTTCATTTGATACCCATGTCGAGGTGGTTGTGAAGAAAGTGGTACCCCGCCCTCTTGAGACGGCCGCCATGGATCTAAAGATATATTTTGTATACTACATTGCTTATTGTATTCTCCTTAATATACCCTTTCATTTGATACCCATGTTGAGGTGGTTGTGAAGAAAGTGGTACCCCGCCCTCTTGAGACGGCCGCCATGGATCTAAAGATATATTTTGTATACAACATTGCTTATTGAATTCTACTTAACATACCCTTTCATTTGATACCCATGTTGAGGTGGTTGTGAAGAAAGTGGTAATCCGGCCTCTTGAGACGGCCGCCATGGATCTAAAGATATATTTTGTATACTACATTGCTTATTGTATTCTGCTTATCATACCCTTTCATTTGATACCCATGTCGAGGTGGTTGTGAAGAAAGTGGTACCCCGCCCTCTTGAGACGGCCGCCATGGATCTAAAGATATATTTTGTGTACTACATTGCTTATTGTATTCTACTTATCATACCCTTTCATTTGATACCCATGTCGAGGTGGTTGTGAAGAAAGTGGTACACCGCCCTCTTGAGACGGCCGCCATGGATCATTTTAGTTTCAATAGCGTCATGGCCTACCTATTGTTTGACAGCTGCGTAAATTTGAAATTTTCATTAAATGTAATGATTCAATTTAATGACAATTTTACATTTGTCAAACAATAGGTAGGCCATGAAGCTATTGAAACTAAAATGAAGTGAAAATTCCTAAAATTACCGTTTTTGTTTGGATTTTGCAGCTGTTTTTTTGGTTAAAGGTATAAAAAATAGCCTACGACCTATTCTCAGACCTACCAAATATACACCAAAAATTTCATGCAAATTGGTCAACCCGTTTCGGAGGAGTACGGTAACAAACACTGTGACACGAGATTTTTATAGATATAGATAAGTATCAAAATAATGATTATTTTCTGATTTTTTCGATATAAGTTATAACAGTTACGATCCCTGCTCAAAATCGATACTTTACGCTGACGACACTTTTATTTATGCAATTGATTCTATTCCCGACATGGCTTGCGCGAAAGTGCAAGATCATTTAAATGTTATTGACTCTTACTACCAAAGCTGGGGAATCAAAATTAACCCTAATAAATCAGAAATGATATGTTTTAGGAACGCTTCTGGTAAGGGGATAGCGAATATTGCCAAAAAAAGTAAATTAGTAAGGCTGAACCTAAAGGGAGTTGATATCCCGCTTAAAAACGAAATAATTTATCTTGGATTGCCTCTTAATAATCTTTTCAAACCGAATTCCCAAGGCAGGTACTTGCTTAAAAAAGCTGCTAAGGCATCGAAGGCCCTTATGCCACTACTAAGAAGCGAATTTTTAAAACTTAACTCTAAACTATTAATCTATAAACAACTCATCAAACCTATAATAAGCTATGGCTTCCCCATCTGGAGCGCGTTCAAAAACCTTACTATAGTAAACCACGAGGTAAGTTGTGGTTATGCTACATCACTTCATATAACCACGAAAGTTTATGTTAAACCATGGAGGTTTTTGAACGCACCGTGGTTAACTACGTGGTAAAGAAAATTTAAAAAAATTTCCCATAAAATAGTGTCGGCTATTTGCCTCAATTATTTCCAATAATTATTTATTTAAAATAATCTCACAAATCCCACTTCGATTTGTTCATTATTAACATTAAAACAAATGTCAAAAAATTGTTTTTATTCTACTTCTTCTTAACTATCGCTAACCATGCTCCCGAGCATGGTTAAAATTTAACTACATCATGGTTAACCACGGGAGTTTTTGAACGCCAAAAAGTTATGCTCGTGGTTATGTTGTAGTTAACCACAGAGTTTTTGAAGGAGAAAAGTTTACCATAGTTAACCATGGTTAACCATAGTAAGGTTTTTGAACGCGCTCCTGGTTTCATATTTCACCTACTGTTGGCAAAGAAATCGAACTATTCGAAAGGAAATTATTAAGAGCATGCACCAACCTTTACTTCAAAACACCAAACAAAAGATACTCTAATAACTCTATCTACGGAAGAGCAAAGATGAAACCGTTCCTGCTCTACATAACTGAACATATACCTAGTTTATAGCAGAAAAATTAAATCGATTTAACTCAAAGTTACATCCAAATTTCGAATTAGCGTATAAACGGGTATTAAATACTTTCTTATAACTATGGCGTAAGCCGAAATATTTCGGTTTAAGCCATAATTCGAATTACCTCGTTTATAGGGTAAAAAATTTTGGATGATCCATAATTCGAATTATTTTTGGAGTAGCTATAAACTAGGTAATAGTCTCAAAGCTCACAAATTAGAATCTCACCCTAACCGACTGCTAAACGAAATTTTCTTTAGGGATTCCGTGGTCTCGATTGATATCAAATATTATACCTCTCCTGCGAGTATGTGTAACCCCGAATCTAAAGATCTCCTCTCCCTAAATATTATGACGGACTCTTCCTTACAAATCAAAATAGAAGATAAAAACATTGACTTTTGCATTCTATATATCGGGTTGAAACAGTGGCGTACCTAAGACTTTTGCCGCCCAGGGCAGTATCCAATTTTCCGCCCTTTATAAGTCAATCAAATGGTGGTTTGTATAAATTAATAAAAGAAAATAAAACTCGAAAACAAAAAAATTTGCACGAACTTGTATTCCAGCCAGAGAGAAATGTATACAATTTTCTGTGCGATAAAAGAGCTCCAATTTGCGTGTGGGTTGTAAACAGGCTTTTATAGATTTGAATTTATATCCCACATCGTATTAAATCAGACTCGCCCGTTCTTAGCCTGCCACATGCACGTATTGAAGCGTCTGCATGGCACCCGCACAGTACTCCTGAGTAAAAACTCTATACTTCTCTACAAGCATGAACGGTGTCCAAACGAAGCGCGGTACGCTCCCAGTGTTTTATAATATTGGGAGCAAAATTGGGGGTTTAAAGTGTACCATTGAGCATATTCAGGAGGCCGGTTCTCGTAGGCTTGAGTAGGTCAGCGGCATTGGACGTGGTGAGTACTTAGTTGGGGACCGCTTGGTAAAGCGATACTCGCATTTGGAATGGTCGATTACGAATATTTTGATAATTGTAAGAGAGGCGTGCATACATCTGGCGAGCGCATTTTTAGAATTTCTTGCCTGTAGCGGGAGCGTGCATATTCGTGCGGCAGGCGCATTTGCAAATGATGCGTGCGTTTTTCAGAATGTAAGCTACATAAGTATTTGTAATCTGTCGCAGCCAAAAATCGGGTAATGCATACTCTAAGGTAGCTCGCAGAAATGTCAAAAAAGTACTAATCGATTCTCAAGGAATTGAGTACTTTTGAACATTTCTACTCATGAGTATTTAATCGAGTACTCTCCGATTCTGTATCCCTACTTAAGGAATTATGCCCCTCCTCGTAAGCCTGTTTAGGCTGGGGGTTTCCCGGCTAAGGATTGAGGTAATGGATTTCACGTTAGGGTTAGTGATTTTGAGATGATGGAGAGAGTCACGTTCGAGAAGGATCCCACTACCACCGATCAACAAAATGCAGTGGTCACCATCCTGACATTCGATCAACTTACATCTTACATTTTCGGGGCAGAGTGAGGCTTCTGTTGGCATTTCTGCTTAGTTGGTGATCGGAGCGGAAAGGTTCAAGTGAGGGGAGATTGTAAGTTTGTCTGGGGCAGCTTTGGTCATTGGCTTTGAAGCCCCTCTGATCCTAAGCTGTACCCAACCAATCTTGTAGTCAATTTGGCCTCCCGCCCGCCACCTCGTCAAAAGACCTTCGTTTCACAGAGAACGCCATCCATGGAAATGGTGGGCGATGTACATTTAGGATGTACTATTCACTACCGCATACTTAGGGTTCTGTTATAGACTCCTATACATAATGTCAGTCAGATGTTCTATTGCTTCGAAGAAGTACCCAGCCACAACATGGATGCGCTTTTTAGAGCGATAAGCTTGGGCTTAGGCTGTTCTGAGCCCTGTTCCAACTCAGCCATCGCCTCAAAAAGACACCCTTGGGCACCATCTAGTTGTTCCGTGGTCATGGGAGTCTCCGTATAGTCAGTCGCAAATACGCCCATTCGGCCGTTCTAGGCTTCCGTATTGGTGCGTCGGACTCTTCTTTTTAAGAAGATTGATTTCCCTCTTTTCAGGGGCCACGCAGGGAGTGGCTAGCTTCCAAAAATTTTCTAGAACGTTTTCGGGCTGCGTCACTCGTTTTTGAAAGCCTCTCCGATGGAGCATAAGATACTCACGCTTCCTCAGGTGGGCCTCTAAGGAGATTTTCTGTTTATAAAAGAATGATCTCAGCGTACTCCACTGCGGTTAGCAGGCTCCGACTGCCCTCATTAAAGAGGGATCCAGAAAATTCCAATTTACTGTTGCTACATTCGACACCCTGCTGCATGGGTTTAGAAATGGCCAACTGGCCTAGTAGGTCGTCCTGTTGGGGCTTTGGAAGTTTTTTTTTGAAGGTATATTGATCACTAAGCACGCTTGTTTACACCTCGAGATTGCGAGTTTCATCGACTTTGCTTTCTCTGGATCCGCCGTATTCATTCTGGTCTTGGATTAGTGCTCCCTGCTTGTGCTGTCTTCGGGTCGTATTGATCAGCACCTACACTTGGCTGGCTACAAACAATATAAGAACCGCATGCTTACCCCGCGATCCTCAAAAAGTGCCATCAAAATTTTATTTTTCGTACCTAGAGGGGGGCAGTGGGTGAAATTGTTTTTCGCATTCATTTTGACGCCCCTTGCCACCTGGTGCCTAGAGCGATCACTCCTCTCGCTCTACCCTAGAGCTGGCGCTGTCTTCACCAATCTTTATGACTTTTTAAAGGAAAAACTAAATATAACTGTTTTTTTGGTGACGTCAAAAAATGCTTGACGCCATTAGGCGAGCGTACACACGGCACGACAAGTGTCCGCTGCAACGGTGGTTTATGGAGAAGAGGGTGAGAGAGGAGGCTGGGATGGACAATTTCCATCGCGCTCTCTCACACTCTCTTCATATACCTACTTTGCAGCCGACTTTTGTCGTGTCGTGTGGAATGAACACGTAACAAGTTGTTTTTGCAAATAAAACTAAATATAAAATATGCCGCCCCAAAATATGTGCCGCCCGGTGCGGACCGCACCCACCGCCCCCCTCTAGGTACGCCACTGGGTTGAAACGTTGAAAGCAACCGTAAGGAGATTATTCAATCCCTTATAGTAGATTAACTTCTTCTTAAATATTTCATTAATATGTATAGTCAAAGTTAATTAGAACAAACTTCACAATGAATTCATGTCTTATTATTATATTAACCAACGTAATCTACTCCCCCTTAATACTAAGTAATGTAATACTAATGTACGAAGACCTCTTGGACGAATTTCAACATATGAAATTCGCCCAACTAGTCTTCAAATTATAAAACCATCTCTCATTAATAATCCTCTTGAAATAAAGTTAAGGGTTAAGGCAATCAGGTCATATATGAGCCAAATTACACGACCTATGAGGCAAGTTACACGGCATGACATTTCTTCCATCAACACTTCCAATAATTCCAATAAACCGGTTTTATAGGCAAGGGGTCGCGGGGAAGTTTGTTACTTGTGCACCCCAAAAAATTCTGGACTGCACAGAGCAACACACTAACACAATCATAATTTCATTCTCGGGGCCTACGAAAATGACTTAGCTTTACTGACAGTTTGTACACAGCTACATAGACAATAGAATTGTTACACGAAAAAATGCAGAACAGTCGGTTTATCGTGTAATTCGTATAACACGCACAAACCGGTTTGTTACAGCAGAAAGTGTTATGCCGTGTAACTCGCCTCTTTCACTTTCCCAGACTCACTTTCCAATCACTTCCAATAAACCGGTTTTTTAGACAAAGGGGCGCAGGGAAGTGCATGTGTTGGTCTCACTTGTGAATCCAAGAAAAATTTCGGTCTCACACAAAGCCTTCTATATTTACAAGCCATGCACAAAGAAATCTCACACTCACAATGAAAGGATAATAGGACTTCAATTTAGCTGTCAAACTGTGTGGAGTTTGGTTATGTTGGTTTATTGGGAATTAATTAATCTTCTTTAACCAATTAAAAACAAAAATTATGGTCATTAATTGCAACATTTATTTACTACATATTACAAAGTTGCGTTAATAATGTAAAAAATAAGTATAATTGCATCCTTGACTTTCTTCCTTAATGGATATTATTTCAAATATCATGCCGTCAAGCCGTCACACCAAGCAAAAGCCGTAAGTGGAGGAAACCACCGCTAAAAATAAATTTATATAAATATTTGGCAATATTTAGCAAACTATTCGTTTCAACTTATCTTCATTTGCTTATATTCCTCTAAAACTGGAACTGGCTGCAACGAAAACTGGCTGATCCGTCATGTGACACCATGGCCCCAAAAAACAATTTCAAGTAACAATTCGCTTAACTACAAAAATAGCGCCAAACTAATATTATGTATGTGTTATTTTTATAAAAAAAAATTTATTTTTAACAAAAAATCACGGCGCTTTCATTAATAAAAGACTTGTTTTCCTCGGGATTTTGACATGTTGTTCCACCATAACCAACATAAAACCCGCAAATCCTGTTTTTAACATTTATATTTAAATTATTAACGTAAGACACACATTTTATTTTAATTTTTGCACTGTTTCACGTTTTTGATTTTGATGAAATAACTTTTATTTTTCACAAAACCACACTCGCAACAGCACTTTCCGCGGCACGAAAGCATATTTCCCTTTGATTTTAATGAGATTTTGACACTTCACGAATTTTGGTTGGGACTTCATACAACCACAAACACACACATGCAGCATGGCTTGTAAATATAGAAGGCTTTGGTCTCACAGCAAATTACACTAACACAAGCTTAACTTTCTTCGCTGGCACTGCGATAATTATAAAAATTTTTGTTGTTTTGTGCACAAACACATAGACAATAGAATTGTTACACGGAAAAGAGGCAGAAATTTAAATGCACCGTGTAATACTCAAATTGTACACAGACAGGTTTGACGTGAGTCCTAAGTGAATGGCCGTGTAATTTCACTCATATATGGTAGTCATATATGGTAGTTGACTAAAGACCGCTTTGATATTTTTATAATAGCTTTGTTCCAGTACTTTTCCTGCAAAAATTTGTTGGGCAAAAACTTAGTTTAATGGTGGGGATAATTTTGTCCTGAATTCAGAAAGTAAAGAAAAGACTTTTGGGCAATTTCTTGCAAATAAAGAAGAAGATATCATAAATATCGGGTCAGAATATATATGGTAGTTGACTAACGACCGCTTAGATATTTTTATAATAACTTTGTTCCAGTACTTTTCCTGCAAAAATTTGTTGGGCAAAAACTTAGTATAACCCCGTGTCTGCACTTGCCATATGTTATTGAAAAGCAGCTGTCAGTTATTGCCAACGACTTATTGCTTTTTTTGAATAGTGGGCAAATTATGTCGGACATTTCAGTTGAAAAGATGGCGAAAAGGAGAAAACAACCAGAATCAATTCTGGTGTAGCCATTTTTAGCAAGAAGGCAAAAGTTCGAAATTAACTTTAACTCCGCCATTTTGTAACGATAAATGTCTTATTTCTAGCCAACTTTATTTAAATGGTTATGGAAAAAAATATTTCTTTCCATATATTGCTTTCAAGAAAATATGGCCCAGTTTACCCTGTCCGCACCAGACATTTGACAGCAATGCCATAAGCAATTCAAGAAAATATGGCAAGTGCAGACGCTAGGTAATGGTGGGGATAATTTTGTCCTAAATTCAGAAAGTAAAGAAACGACTTTTGGGCAATTTCTTGCAAATAAAGAAGAAGATATCATAAATATCGGGTCAAAATATATATGGTAGTTGACTAAAGACCGCTTAGATATTTTTATAATACTTTGTTCCAGTAACTTGTTCCACTTTTCCTGCAAAAATTTGTTGGGCAAAAACTTAGTTGGGAATAATTAGGTGGACAATATAGAAGAAGATAACATAAATATCGATTGTCTATGTGTATACCGCTTTTTAAGATACCCACACACATACAAAAAATTGTCAATTGACAACTTGCAAGAAATCGCAGGACCGAAAACCTCCGGCTAATTCCTGCACGAGGGGAAGTGAAAATTTCCCCGCTTTTTCTGTCATGAGAAAGTAAAGAAACAGAAATTGGGAAATTTTTGTCCCGCGCGTTCCCACATTCGAGTTCTGGAACAAAGCTAATTTGTTAAATTTATTTAGGGTCTGTGCCAAAATAGCAATTCAAATGTCAATTTGTATGGAAAACCCATTTCAATTGGTAAATTTGATTTTCGACGGTTTGCGTCTATGGAAATGTGTAAATTATTATAAACATTTCAGTTTTTACTATAATCAAGTCAGCCGTTAAATAAATTTAAAAAAGCAAACAAGTAATAACAATAAAGAAAAATTGGAAATGCAAGAACGGCTTAGAATAATAAGTTTGTTCCTTAGCTAAACAGAGATGGGCTTTACAAATGTTTCAAGAAAAATATTATGCAAATAAAAACAAATATGATTGTCTGATTATTTTAATATCTATCAAGTGGAAATAGATTTACAGTTAATTCATTTAAAAAGTTAATATTTAGTTACACCAAAGAATAAAAACAAAACGTAACTGGAAACCAATTATTATTGTTATTTTTTTTGTTTTAAACTCTCGCAAGGAGACATTATTTTAATACAATATTTTTAGTTTTGCAAGAAGATACTAAAAAAATATTGCAATCAGGAATAACGCTCAATCATTTATTTATAAGAAAGAGAATAAATCTAACAATCGAATCTAACATAATAAAATTTTAATAAATTTTCTACAAATGTTGTTTTTCCGTC
The DNA here is from genome assembly GCA_949987705.1 of Thereva unica. Lineage (NCBI taxonomy): Eukaryota > Metazoa > Arthropoda > Insecta > Diptera > Therevidae > Thereva > Thereva unica. The sequence goes on along the minus strand of OX465281.1, from coordinate 118,724,706 downwards.
CATTTTTACTTAAAAGTTTTTAATTGTCATTGAAATGGGTGAATTGGTATTTTGGCACACTTTGGGATATCGAAGTGCCCTGGGAAATGAGAAAAATTCGAAATGGTATTTTGGCAAACGGCCTTAACCTGTCTTTATTTTTATATTAATAGTTTTAAGTATTTGAATTGTATATATAACTAGCTGTAAGTGTGTAGAAACAAATTTGTATTGTGTAAAGCTAGGCAGCATCATAAATATTATAGCTCTGTTCGCGTACTTTTCTGGCTACCAGTTTTCTGGCTCAAACTTACGCCAAGAGTGGGGGAAATTCCATCAAAAATCTGAAAAGTAAAAAAAACGCCTTCGGGCGATTTCTTACCAATAATAAGAAGAAGATTAAATGCCATGTGTGGTGAAAAGAGCAAGAAAGCGCCCGAAATGGCCAGAATGCTGTTCGTTTACCCTCTCGGGCTACAAAAAACAAATCGCCCGTAAAAGCCCGAGCTAAAACCTCTGGCACTTACTGGCCGTAGGGGAAGTAAAAATTTCCCCGCCTTTTGTAGCCAGAGAAAGTAAACGAACAGAAATCTGGCGGTTTCGGGCGCTTTCTGGCGCCCGAAGGAACCCGCAAGCGAGTACGCGAACACACCTTATATAGACAATTGATGGACAAAACATTTATAGGTGCAAGTTACACTATCATTCATTTCGTTTATTACCCTCATACACAAAACCGGTTTTTTGGGCAACGGGTCGCAGGGAAGTACAATTCATGCGTCATATGACTCCTCCCTTTTGAGCCAGAAAATTTGCCAGACTCACCCTCCAATACACTAACACAAATAAAACATCGTACTCGGGGCTCTGAATAGAGAAGACGAGGAAGAGCAATTTATTAAGCACGGGGAAGCATTTTGGCAACACTAATAAATAGCATTCTTTACGTATTTGTGTCGATCCCGGTCAGTGGCTGTGTTATATTCATTCAAAAACCGGGAGGGATATCGTTTCTCAGCAACCATCTCGGTGAAAACGCTTCACTTGGCTAAATGTTTGAAGCAGACCCTTCGCAAAACCTGAACAAATTTCACTACGCCTATGTCCGGGATCGACAATGTATTTTGTTGTTGTGGGGTAAAGTGAATGTATTTTGTTGTTGTGGTTAAAGTGGAGGGAGAGAATTGGAGAGAAAATTTCTTGATCCCAAGTGCTTCCCTCAAATCCGTGTACATGTACGCTATTTTCGGTTCCTTATCTTCTCTATTAGGCCCCCATCCACGGTCACACAAGTGTGCGACATACGGCCAACATCGAAATTATTTCATAGTATGCGTGTGTAAACTACAAATTTTCGAAGTTGGCCGCCGTATGAAGCTAATATTCGTCGGGTTTGATTTTTCCTTCACACCTGCTTCATTATATGGGTGAATTTTTGCGAATGAGAGTGTAAAATACGTAAAACACGATTTGTTTTGGTTTTTTGTAACACTCAAGAAATTTTTTTCATTTAAAAATATCAATATAGAGATATATAGATTTTTATTATTATTGTCGCTCACACAAGTGTGAAGCAATTTTTGCTCGTTGATGGCCTAGAAATGTCAAAACTTCTACAGTGTGTGTAAATGGCAGTTCTTCTTCGAAAGATGTTCGTCACACATGTGTGACCGTGGATGGGGGCCTATTCAAAGACTCGGGGTCTGCGAAAACCATGTGCTGTTTAGACGGGTCGCGCCCACCACCTTTCAACACGAAATTTGTGGATGCGGGAAGTGTTCGAGCGGGAGGGAAGTGCGTCTCGATTTTAAAGCGACTCACGTTCGCCTTATCTGATCAGCTGTTTGTTCTAATTCCATTTTGTATCACTTTAGTGTTCCATTTTATTTTTGCTTCAGTCGCCGTGATGAGCAGACGTATTTTAATGAGGAAGGAGAATCTTTTAACTTATGTTCTCTAGGGTTGGCCAAAAAAGCAATTGTTAAAATAAAAGTAAACAATTGTTAAAATAAATGGTCTGTGGAAATATTTATTAAAACGGTTGAGCTGAAGCAAAATGTTAAATTAAAAAATTAATTTAACAATTATTATAAGAAAATTCAATAAAATAATAGTCAAAACAAAATAATAAAATGAACATTTTTATGAAGATATTTTGACACCTTTGGTAGAAAGTGTGATAATTTTTTTAGAAATGGATTTTCATTGGGTATAAGCTATTGAATTTAGCGAAATCATTATAATAAGGCTTTTTTGTAGAGCAGACGATTCTCTACAAAACTGTTATGAAGACATATTCGCTTTCTTTATATATTGACAATGTATTCTCGATTTATAGTTTTGTTATTACATTAGCATTGCTTTTTAAATTTAACTAATTGGGCGCATCCAGCGCACTCAGCGAAAAAGCCGTGAACAGCACAGCGTAAAAAGTAACTCAGCGATATGTGCCGGCTGGATGGGACAGCTGAGTTAAAATTTATTTTGACAGCTAATTTTTTTTATTGACGTGACAACGTCTATTAAAATGATGAACACCGGCTGCATGCACGAAAAATGATGACTCATTGTCCCGTTATGTCCCGTTATCTCCCGAAGTAATTTTAAAAATTTGGTCGTAGTAATCTAAAAAATTTGATTAAAATTGTCAATATTTAATTAGATGAAATTTGTCAAATTGTCAACAATAAGCAAAGCAAGCCAAACACTCTGTCTCCTAACTGGGTGCCGGTGTATAAGAAAATAGTGAACATTACACTGACGAAAACTGTGAAATGCAAACGAAAACAGTTTCCTTGCGTTCCTGCTTGTGCAATTACCATTCACAAGTCGCAAGGTGGGACGTTTACTGTTATTGTTTATAAATACTCTTCGGAGCAAGCACAACAGTTGGTGTACGTGGCGCTGAATCGGGTAACGAATATAGACGGCTTGCACATCATCACGGAAAAAGATGCGCCTTTTATCTTCAAACGCGGACGGGATGGGGACGACTCACAGACTACGCGAGATGTCCGTAACGAATACATTCGACTCCGTGGACACGCCGAAAGCAGTGAAATTTTGTGATGACGGTAACAACGTTGGGCAAACTGTAGTGACAAACCTTAATGTTCAGAGTTTGTCTACGCACTTCGCCGATATTGAAAAGGATCCCTTGATACCAAGATCAGGTATTGACTGAAACGTGGATGCATGACAATTTTGATACAGTTCCAATCAATAATTATGAATGTATAACCAGGCAGAATAATCGATCGGATTCTGATACAAACGCAGCTGGTGGAGTGGCAATCTATCGAAAATTAACATCAACATCCACGGCCAAAGTTCTCCGCGTTGCATTGTCGGACACAACTCGTCTCATCAGAAACACAGGCGTGAATGGGCTCTTATGCCTATTCGGAAAACTCAGTGGATGGTAACACCGTCAGCTTTTAGAAAAACAAATTTCAAATTGCTACTTCAAATTATTTCTTTATTTTCAATTCAACCTTAAATCTACTAAATCCAAATTATAATTCTTATATCAATTCAATTAAAAATCCAACTTTTACGTCAATTGCAATAATTAAATAATATTTTGAATACTTTGTAATTTTATCGTTCGAATTTGACTCGCACGCGATCCTCTTGGCGCTGTGAATCGTGATCCCACGTTGATGTTGGTTTCGGTGTGAATCTTCGCTAAGTGTTGTTTTTGGGTGAGGAAAAATGGTTTTCTTTTCAAATTTCTGGATTGGGAAGTTACATGAACTCGTCTCGTAACATGTAATCTGGGTAGGAATTCACATAAACTCGACACGTTTAATGTGACCAATAATTACATCAACTCGGCTCGTTGAATGTAATGGGATTGGGATCACTAGCTTTAAGGCCTGCACAGACCAACGCGAAACCGCGGGAGCGGGAGCGGGAGCGAAACTTTTGCGGGACCAGATACTGTGGCGGGATACGGAACCCTTCACACCGACGCGGAGCTGTTAGGAAGCGAACGCGGGACTGCAGCGTTTCGTTTTCAGTTCGCTGCATGCAGAGTTATCCCGCGGTTCGCGTTGTTCCCGCATAGCTTTTTTTGAACATGGAATTCACTGAGAAGTTAATGGTGAACCCATTTTTTTTTCCTAGGTTAAATAATATTGCGTATGTATATTCTTAGTACCCTTCATAATGAGTATTAAAAAATTTGCTGTATACCTGTTATTTTCTTCATCTTCTGCTAACGCTAATAGCAAAAGAGCTTCTTCTTCATCCGATGAGGAATACATTTTTAAATGTTTATACTTGAAATCTTTTAAACAACACCTTTCACTTGCACTGACAAATTGTTAAAAGAACCGCGGGAGAATTCGCTCCCGCTTTGGTGTGAACGGATCAGCGATTCCCGCTCCCGCACAGTCCCGCGAGATTTTCGCTCCCGCTCCCGCTCCCGCGGTTTCGCGTTGGTCTGTGCAGGCCTTTATGCTGAAATTCTCCGTGCTCGACTCGCTTCGGAGATCAAAAGTGATCTGGGTAGGATTTCACATTAACTCGACTCGTTAATGTGATCAATAATTACATCAACTCGACTCGTTGACTGTAATAGGATTGGGATCACTAGCGTTCTGCTGAAATTCTCCGTGCTCGACTCGCTTCGGAGATCTAAAGTGATCTGAATTTTTGCATCACCTTGCTGTGATATTTATTTTGGTGCAGACAATAGATGTTGGTGGGGAACTTCGGAACCTATCCCTCCATCATGGATTTGGTGTATGTATGGGTGAGCTACTGAGAACTGTCACTCTGGAGACTGTAGCGGCTGTGGAGGTAAGATTTGTTATTTGTTTTTTCTTTATATTTATATTTAATTGATTTATTTTTGTATCTTTTTTAGATGTTGGGAGAAGCTGCGGAAAATATGGAACAAGGCGTGGTCTGATGGAAGGATTTAGGGTTGTCAGGTGAGTAGTTTTATTTGGAATTATTTTCTTTGTGGTAATTTTTTGTTTACATTTTTCAGGAGTGGACAAACTGATAATATGTGTGTTCGATGACTGCATAAAAAGTTCAGAGCAGAGCAGAGCGGCTCAATTGGGAGCGGCTGTCAGATTGGTGTCAGAGCAGAAAAAATCAAATAATAGCAATAAGCTCAAAAAACACCTTTCTGCTAAATTCTGCTCCAAATTCTGTTTTTTGAGGTTAGATACGAATGTCAATTTTAGAAAAAGAAATATATACCAATAAAAACAATTGAATAGCATCGAAATGTTATTTTTATAAAAATTAATGTGTAATTTTTAATATTTCCAAGTATTTTCCGAATAAATCATTCATAAATCAATTTTCCGTTTTTCCCTGCTTTCAATTTGACAATTGTCAACAGAAAAAGAAGAAGAAGAATTTGGCTGCTCTGCCTGCTCCTACAAATTTGGTGGAGCAGAAAAAGTGAGAATTCTCATTTCAGAGCAGGCTCAAAAAACGCAGAGCAAGGCAAATGGGAGCAGAAAAGATCTGTCAAAACGTCTCAAAGAACGCAAATTGCTGATTTTTTCTGCTTAAAGTTGAGCTGTAGCAGTCATCGAACACACCTAATGTTTCTGTGGACAGGACGGAACATTCTCCGGGGCCTTGAAGCCCTTGCTTCAAAAATTATTCCCGTTTAATCTATATATATAAAAGTCAATGTTTGTGTGTTTGTTTGTGTGTTTGTTTGTGTGTTTGTTCCTTATGGACTCCTAAACCTTTCAACCGATCGTCACAAAAATTTTACCATATCTGCTTGATAATATGGAGAGTGTTTATACGTTATCAGCTTTGCTCTACCTACCCCTAAAAGGGGTGAAAGGGGGTGGAAAAGGTTGTATGGTGAATTTTTATTTTTTTAGTCAGATTTCTCTCAAAATTGGTATAAATATTCTACAACATAAATAACCAAACACGTGTTTTAGGATTTCTCAAAATTCATCCCCTAACCCCCTTAGGGGTGAAATAGGTTGTATAGTAATAAAATGCGAAAGTAACTCTGTCTGTCTGTCTGTCTATCTGTCTGTCTGTCTGTCGTCTGTTACGCTTTCACGCCTAAACCACTGGACCGATTTTGATGAAATTTGGTACAGAGATAGTTTAGACCTTGGAGACGGACATAGGCTACTTTTTATGGAGAAAAAAAGGGTTGAAGGGGGTGAAATGGGGTTCAATAAGTTGTAAGGGGATTTTTTCTTTACTTTTTTTCTATTGTATAAAAAGTAACTGGCTGACAGACAACGCACAACCTAAACCGCTAGAGCTAAAGGGCTGAAATTTTGACCGTGCATCCCTAGCGATTTTGCGAAATTCATCCCCTAAGGGGGTGAAATGGGGTCAACCCAAAACAGCTGGAGCTATAGGGCTGAAATTTTGACAGTGCATCCCTATCATGACGTGGACATCTACCAAGAAGCGATTTTTCAAAATTTATCCCCTAAGGGGGTGAAATGGGGTCAACCCAAAACAGCTGGAGCTATAGGGCTGAAATTTTGGCAGTGCATCCCTATAAAGACGTAGACATCCACTATATAGCGATTTTTCGAAATTCATCCCCTAAGTGGTTGAAATGGGGTTTACCCAAACCGCTGGAGCTATAGGGTTGAAATTTTGACAGTGCATCCCTATAATGGCGTGGACATCCACTATAGAGCGATTTTTCGAAATTCATCCCCTAAGGGGTTGAGATAGGGTCAACCCAAAACCGCTGGGGCTATAGGGTTGAAATTTCAACAGTGTATCCTTATAATGACGTGGACATCCACTAAGAAGAGATTTTTTGAAATTCATCCCCTAACGGGGTGAAATGGGGTCAACCCAAAACCGCTGGAGCTATAGGGCTGGAATTTTGACAGTGCATCCGTATAATGACGTGGACATCCACTATAAAGCGATTTTGCGAAATTAATCCCCTAACTGGTGAAATGGGGTTTACCCAAACCGCCTGAGCTATAGGGCTGAAATTTTGACAGTGCATTCCTATAATGGCATGGACATCCACTATAGAGCGATTTTTCGAAATTCATCCCATAAGGGGGTGAAATGGGGTCAACCCAAAACCGCTGGAGCTATAGGGCTTAAATTTTGACAGTGCATCCCTATAATCACGTAGAACTGAATGACTCGAAATTCACTTTATTTAGGATTCCTTTGTCATTTCTCTTGATGACATATACACGCCAATCTCTGCTTCAAAATTTGCAGATTTGTTGAGCAGAGGTGATATACGCAGCAATTTGTTTACCATGTTTATTAAAAAAATGCACTATAATACCTAAACCTTTTTTAGGAATAATAACAGCTGACTTTTTTTTTTTTTTTTGTCAAGGAAAACAGTGCACATAATAAACAGTTTTCATTTAAAGGCGTTGCAAGGCACGCGGGTTTTATGCTAGTTGTTAATAAATTCAAATTTGGTTAACGAAATATTTTAGTGATTTCCGTGGTTCTCTGTGATTTTTAATTGTAGTTTTTATTAGTTAATAGGTTCTATAGGTAATAAGCAAATTTTTGTTATTGGCCTCTTTAGAATTGAAGATTTGGTTTTTACCGTGACGACTCGGACTAATTGGTCTGATCCTGGGTGGACATGAAATATTCGTCCTAGCATCCATTGAGACGGTGGGAGGTTATCTTCCTTGACGACGACTAATTGACCGATTTTTATGTTTTGCTGTGTCCTAGTCCATTTCGGCCTTTGTTGAAGACGTGACAAATATTCAGAATTCCACCTTTTCCAAAATGTTTGATATAGCTGTTGGATGTACTGCCATCGATCTAGTCTGTGAATATTCATGCTCAATACTGTGGGTTCAGGGGGTGTAAGCAATACGTCTCCGATCAGAAAATGAGCTGGTGTTAGTGGTGTTAGGTCTTCTGGATCATTGCTGATTTCGCCCAATGGTCTTGAATTTAAACATGCTTCTATTTGTGTGATTACTGTGTTTAATTCCTCATATGTGAGTGTCGCTGTTCCTAGGATTCGTTTCAGGTGATGCTTTGTTGATCGTACTCCTGATTCCCATAGTCCCCCAAAATGTGGTGCCGACGGTGGAATAAAATGAAATTTTACCCCTTCGGTTTCCAGCGTTGATGCAATTTCCTTATTCAATTCTGATGTCATTTGTGAAGCTTGCCTCGTCATCACCTTGTTCGCCCCAATGAAATTTGACCCACAATCACAGTACATGTCGCTACATTTGCCTCTGCGAAAAACAAACCGACGATAAGCTGCGATGAATCCCTGAGAGCTAAGATCGGTTACGATTTCGATGTGCAATGCTCTGGTCGTCATGCATACAAATATTGCCAAGTACCCCTTGTAAGTACCCCTTGGCTCCCCTTCCCTTGTAAGTTTTTAATTCAAAGGGACCGCAGTAATCGACTCCATTGTGACTGAATGGTCTGGATATTCGTACCCTTGCTTGAGGTAAATCGCCCATCAGCTGCTGTTGTGTTGCCGCCTTCTGTTTGTGACATGTGATACATTTGTGTATCTGGAAGCGTATTGTATTTCTCGCATTTAAAATCGAATATTTTCTTAGGATGACACTCATCATCATTTGTGGCCCCCCATGTAAGGTTTCCTTATGGTATTTGTCGATGATCAACCGTGTTATATGGTCCTTATCTGGTAATATCACCGGGTGTTTTTCTTCATATCTTAACAGAGAGTGCTTCAATCGCCCGCTTACTCGCAAAATTCCCTCCTGGTCCAGGAATGGTGTCAGTTTGATCAATGGACTGGATTTGCTGATTTCGTGTTTCTTGCTGAGGCTGTTGATTTCTTCTGGGAAGTGCTTTCGTTGAACTAATTTGATGATGGTTCCCAAAGACTCCTTTAGTTCAGTATTCGTTAAATACTGGATTCCTTGTGTCTGGGTCTGCTTCCTACAATTATTGATGAACCGCTTGCAATAGGACATGACTCGCACAAGTTAGTGACGAAAATCTCTGTAGTATGTCGTCTTCTATCTCAATTTTTGCACAGCAGTGTGTTGGTTTCCGTTGCTCCAACTCGGTTGTTTGGATAATCCTTGCAGTGGGCCAGTAGTGTTGTGATTTTGTTAACCATTCTGGTCCCTTCCACCATAATTCATAGCCTTTTAAGCTGTTAGCTGACAGTCCGCGTGTCGCGCAATCTGCTGGATTTTGACTCGTCGGTACATGACCCCAGATGACTTCTCCTGGACCATCGTGGATAAGAGATACGCGATTCGCTATGAATGTTTTCCATCTCGTAAGGTGTCCTTTCAGCCAGGCCAACACAATTTCGGAGTCGGTCCAAGCGTATGTAACTGTATCCTCAAGGAGTTTTAAAGCGTTCCTCGTGGATCGAAGTAATTTTGTAAGTAATACTGCCCCGCATAGCTCTAATCTAGGAAGAGATACAGTTTTTATGGTGGCTACCCTAGTTTTCGCTGTAAGAATATTGATTCTTCTCTCTCCGTTCTGGATGGCACAGAGATAAATAACCGCAGCATACGCCTGAATGGAGGCATCGCTGAATCCATGTAGTTCCACCTTGGTGTGTGAGTCCACGATGTTTAACCATCTTTTGATCTCTATTTCGTTCACTCCTTGAATTTCATTTTGATATTTAACCCATTCAGATTGAAGTTCCATCGGTATCAAGTCATCCCAATTAATTTTTGCTAACCATAATTTTTGCATCATGATTTTTGCACGCACAATGACTGGAGCTAACCATCCTAGTGGGTCAAATAGTGTTGAGATTTCAGAGAGGATAGATCTTTTGGTTAATTTTCGTAATTGTGGTCTTTCCCTTAATGAATATGAGAAGGTGTCCTTTCCTGGGTTCCAATAAAGGCCGAGTGCCTTCACACTTTCATGTTTACTAATATCGACTGTTAAATCCATTCCTCTTAACTCTGCCGGTATGTCTTCTAGTACTGATGGTGAGTTCGACACCCATTTCCGGAGCTGAAAACCTCCTGCCGTCAAGAGGTTCCTTAGCTGTGTCTGTTTTTCAATTGCTGCCATTACAGTGTCTGCTCCTGACATCAAGTCGTCCACGTAAAAGTCAGTCTGGGCTGCCGCTGATGCCACTGGATAATTTGCCTGTTCGTCAATGGCTAGCTGCTTTATTACTCTTGTCGCAAGATATGGCGCGCTTTTCGTACCAAAGGTGACCGTGAGTAATCGGAAATCCTTGACCGGACTTTGTGCTGACTCTCGCCATACGATTCGTTGGAGATCTGTATGTTTGCGTGAAACCCATATCTGCCGATACATTTTAGCGATATCAGCAGAGAATGCAATGCGATGTATTCGCCACCGGAGGAGGATTGTGTACAGATCATCTAGTTGAACGGGTCCGTTTAGAAGGATTGTGTTGAGTGCTAAACCATTGCTTGTTGGTGAAGATGCATTGAATACAACGCGAAGCTTGGTTGTAGTGCTATCTTCCTTTAAAACCGCGTGATGAGGTAAATAGCAGCTTGGATATTCTTCGTTGGTGTTGATGGGTTCCATGTGTTCAAGTGTTAGATATTCCTTGAGGCAATCATCATATTGCAATTTAAGCTCAGGATTTTTGCGTAGTCGATTTTCGGATTGGTGGAGACGGGAGAGAGCTGTGTGTCGAGAGGTTCCTAAAGATGTGGGGTTGTCCGATAGCGGAAGTTCAACTTCGTACCGTCCATCGGGTCTGCGGTTGTGAGTTCGTGAAAAGTGTTCTTCACACAGTTGTTCCTCCTTCGTGAGCGGTTGTTCTATGGCGACTTCTTCCAATTCCCAAAACCTTTTCATCTGGTCGTGTAGATCTGACATAACATGGAAACTGTTCACAGTGTTGGACGATATTGGTTCTGCTACCCTTCCTGACAAAATCCATCCTAGAGCTGTTTTTGAGCGACAGGAGATCCATTTCTCGTAAGTATGAGGTCTTCCATTATGATTTGCCCGTGAATGTCTGCCCCAATCAGTATGTCGATTTTTGCGGGATGATAGTAGTGAGGATCTGCTAATCGTAATTGGCTAATGTGATCCCAATCTCTTTTACAGATTTCGCTAGTTGGAAGAAAGTTGGTCACATTTTTCATTACCAGCGCAGATACATTCACTGAGAAATCATCTTCGTAGTGTGGTCGAATAGTGAATTCTACTTGAGCGTTGACATATCCCACTCTTGCCAGGCCGACTCCGTTTACATCAGCTCGAATCGTTCTCTTTTTCAAATTCAACTTCTGCACAACGGATTCTGTTACTATCGATACTTGAGATCCTTGATCAATCAATGCCCGAGCTATCAATTCTCTTCCTGCGGTGGATCGCAGCCTTACCAGTGCTGTAGGCAACAAGACGTGATGATTTGGAGTATTCCCTCCTGCCATTGTTGAATTGAGACTACATACTGGTGATGAGTTGAGATTTGGATAACTTGATAGCTCCGCTTGCGGTCCTGAGGCCGACTGTGGCCTAGTAGAGGTTGTGGCTAAGGACTGAGTGTGAACTTCGTGGGTAGTCGTCAGTGGTTGATTCGGATGAGCCGTTGGCGCGGTGTTCAGGCTTCTGTCTTCGTTCCACCGATGCAGCAACGAATGATGATTTTGATGACAAATGTTACACTTGTGTTTGCTAGGACACTGTGCCACTAAGTGGCCATGGCCTAAGCAGTTTATGCATAGCCCCTTGGTTTTGACAGCATCCAACTTCTGTGAAACCGAAAGGCCAATGAATTTTTGGCATTGTCGAATACTATGATTGCTTCGACAGTAGTTGCAGGTTGGGGCATTTGTTGCATGAAATGCCTGAGGCGTAGTCCTTGGTCTTGCAGTAAACCCTCTGTAAGACCTATTTGGTGGTGACATCTTCTGCGCGACGGCTTCCAAGGTCCTGAAGCGGCCCTCCATAAACTCTCTGAGTGTATCCCATGATGGTATTGTTGTCTCCTTGCTGATGCTTTGTTCCCACAATTGATGGGTGTCTGGTGGGAATTTCTGGACTATGGTGTAGATGATTACAGCGTCCCAGCTTTCGACTTTGATTCCAAGATTGTATAGCGCTTGTAAGCACTCGGTGGTCACATCCATTAAGCTTTTAATCCCCTGGGCTGACTCATTCGATATGGTGGGCTGTGAGAATAGAAGACTCAATTGCGAATTGACTAATACTCTCTTGTTGTCATATCGGTCCACTAGAAGCTTCCATGCTGGCTCGTAGTTGTCGTTGGTAACTTGGACTTGCCGTAGAAGACCCTCAGCTTCTCCACTTAAATGTAGTTTTAAGTATTGAAGCTTTTGTGCCCTTGACAAGTTTCGATTTTCGTGGATCAAGCTTATGAAGAGGTCGTGAAAGGTCGTCAATTTTCGGTAATCTCCCGAAAATTTCTCTAAAGAGATTTTTGGTAACTTGATGAAATGCTCCTTGTTGGGTAATGTCAATTCCTTGAAGCTTTCAGACGGATCTTGTTGTTGAAGTTCTGGTTCCGGCGTAGGATATTCGTCCTCAAATCGAGTTTGTATAGCAGCGTAATTTGTATAAAAGAATTCCTCCATGTCTGCGTACAAATCCTCGGTAAAATATGCGTGGGTTAGGTTTGGAGAATCAGCCGGTTCCCGATGCTTGTCCATCAATATTTCAGTATGCGTTTTCTGAAATTTGCTGAAAAATTCCTGGAAGTCATGGAGACGTTTCTTGTAGTACGGAGGCGTTCTTCTCTCCTTACCATCCTTTTTGTAGTTGGAGATAAATTTCTCCAACATCTCCTTTTGAGCTAACTGCTTGTTCAGTGATCGCTCCATGATGTTCCGTCTGCCTGATTTATTAAAATTTAATTTTTCTAAAAGTCACGCTGTACCATCCGGCTCGAAGGACCAAAATGAATGGGCTCTTATGCCTATTCGGAAAACTCAGTGGATGGTAACACCGTCAGCTTTTAGAAAAACAAATTTCAAATTGCTATTTCAAATTATTTCTTTATTTTCAATTCAACCTTAAATCTACTAAATCCAAATTATAATTCTTATATCAATTCAATTAAAAATCCAACTTTTACGTCAATTGCAATAATTAAATAATATTTTGAATAACTTTGTAATTTTATCGTTCGAATTTAACTCGCACGCGATCCTCTTGGCGCTGTGAATCGTGATCCCACGTTGATGTTGGTTTCGGTGTGAATCTTCGCTAAGTGTTGTTTTTGGGTGAGGAAAAATGGTTTTCTTTTCAAATTTCTGGATTGGGAAGTTACATGAACTCGTCTCGTAACATGTAATCTGGGTAGGAATTCACATAAACTCGACACGTTTAATGTGACCAATAATTACATCAACTCGGCTCGTTGAATGTAATGGGATTGGGATCACTAGCTTTATGCTGAAATTCTCCGTGCTCGACTCGCTTCGGAGATCAAAAGTGATCTGGGTAGGATTTCACATTAACTCGACTCGTTAATGTGATCAATAATTACATCAACTCGACTCGTTGACTGTAATAGGATTGGGATCACTAGCGTTCTGCTGAAATTCTCCGTGCTCGACTCGCTTCGGAGATCTAAAGTGATCTGAATTTTTGCATCACCTTGCTGTGATATTTATTTTGGTGCAGACAATAGATGTTGGTGGGGAACTTCGGAACCTATCCCTCCATCATGGATTTGGTGTATGTATGGGTGAGCTACTGAGAACTGTCACTCTGGAGACTGTGGCGGCTGTGGAGGTAAGATTTGTTATTTGTTTTTTCTTTATATTTATATTTAATTGATTTATTTTTGTATCTTTTTTAGATGTTGGGAGAAGCTGCGGAAAATATGGAACAAGGCGTGGTCTGATGGAAGGATTTAGGGTTGTCAGGTGAGTAGTTTTATTTGGAATTATTTTCTTTGTGGTAATTTTTTGTTTACATTTTTCAGGAGTGGACAAACTGATGATGTTTCTGTGGACAGGACGGAACAGGCGAGGTCTGCTTGGCTGAAATTACATGCTTCACTGCTGATACAACGTTTAAAATTGTACTTGGCGCAGTGTATATTCATCCTGGAGCAAGTGTCTCAATCATTAGTGTATTGCTGCACCAAGCACTCTTTCCGTAACGTGCATAACAGGCAGTATGTGCATCCGATCATGCAAGTTGATACCAATGTACCAATTCTTCTTTGTGGCGATTTCAACACAAACGTGAAAAATGATGATACATATACATTCCTCAAATTCATGAAGGATATGTACAATCTCGAATGCACATCAGATGTTACTAAGTCAACAACGCTGAGAGGAACAACCCTCGATTTGACTTTTTCAAGGCACATTACACTTGAAACACTTCCCATTCATTTCATACTTTTCCTATCATCGACCTATCCTTAACAGAATAACACAGATTGCAAGAAGTTAAATATCAGACATGTATAAAAGCTGTAAATGAATTTGTTACTACACATTGTTACTTGTAAATAATCTGTTCATTAAAGTAATATACATATTGGAATTCATTAGTGCAAATAAAAGCTAATTTATCAATCAAAATGAATATTTCATTTCACTCCTTTTTGTATCCATACAAAATAATGATAATTTAATATAAATGATTCAATTTTATTCATAAAAGTATGCAATCATTTCATCAATGTTTTCTCATGACGTTGTCACGTTAAACTATCGTCCGTAAACCCAACAGACAACAAATTTTTTTAAATAACATCAATTAACTACCGCTGCGCTACTTAGCATACAATTTTTACTCTGAAAAATTTGCCAGTCGCTGAGCTAAGCTGCTTAGATCAGCTAGCCATCCAACGAGCTTAGCACTTAGCCGCTTCTCATCTGAGTGCGCTGGATGCGCCCATTGTCAGTCAGTAAAATATTTTTGTTTCAATTGGATGTTATAATTTTTCTTTATACAAGAATAGAAGATATTTATTTAATTTGAAATCCTTGGAGCCAACCAACTCTTGCTGCTAAGCTCCTTCTAATACTATGTTGTTCTTATAAAAAATCTAAATGTAAGAGGGTTTTTCCTCACTTTTAAAACATGTATTTTTATTTTATTTAAACAGACACTTTTTATTTCTTGTTACTTACTTACAACAACGTCGTTACAGAGAGTTCTTACTTCTAACAATCCGAGTTACCATATATCTCGCTTAACTCTAGTACTGCCCTAATGATTGAGTACTGCCCTATAAATATTTTTAAAGTGTCGTTCACACTATGACAGCAAGCTTACAGTTCGGCCGTCCTGACTTCGATTTCTACCTCGAATCGTAATACACATCATGTAAGTCACATCCGGTTGTATGGTTGACACAATCTGGTAGTTTTGTTACATGGATTTTCTCTTAAATCTCAATATAAGGCACTTTATATCGCAAGTCTGCCATAACTAATAATAAGTATCATAAAATCCTAAATTCTCAAACATTTTGTAATTTAGACCATAATTAATTGACATAAGTAGCATAATATCTTAGATTTACAAATTTCTTCATTAGTTATAACATAATCGACTGACAAAGTTTTACAAAACCTTAGATTTTCCGTAAGATGCATCCTAAATTAATTGCAAAATATCATAAGAATTTAGATTTCCATAATGGATTCTAATAAATTGACATAATCTTAAGATCTTAGATTCACAAATTTCTTCTGACAAAGTTTTGCAAGTTTTACATTTTCCATAGATTCTATCCTAAATAAATTGGCAAGTTCCTTATAAGGTACGACATAAGTAAGCGGATATGTTCATCGGTATTTTACATCATAGATTCAAATAAACTTTAACATCATAAATTCACATAAATTCGGACATACATGGTAAATTACTTTCAAGTTACTATAAAATAAATAAATTCAATATATTGGCATTAAGATCACATGTAAATTTTATACTGATTAAATAATAATTTTATTCATTGGTATTAGTTTATTCTTTTGATTATATATTTTTCAATTCACGAACTAATCGAGTCTGAATCTTTTGGAAAGCCCTTTGCTTTGGAATTGGGACGTAAATAATGATTGCTTTCTTATTGTTAAATTCAATTTCTCTTGCTCGTGTAATATGAAGATCCCTTAATTGTGGCTTCAACTCAGAATTCATCTCCAAGTCAAGCAAGGCTTGGCCAATGGAAGTTTCAAAGTTATCGGGCTTGCCGCCGCCGGATTTGATAATTTTAGTACCACTCATCTTGGCCACTATTCTGACCTTTGTACCGGTTCCTTTAAATCACAAAGTTTATTTTTATATATTGCTATTTCTGAAAACAATTTATTTTTTAATTCAAAATTATCATCTAAACCAAAATTTATTTCTACTTCTTTTTCTGGCAAACCCACATCAATATTCAAAATTTCATCTTCGAAGACATTCTTCACTTTCAATGATTAATTTAGCACCTAAACTATCTAAAATATCTTTACCAATTAAAATATCGGAATTCATTGTATTATTATCTACAACAAGAAACTTGAAATTTTTAATTCTTTCAGAGACATTAAGCCAAAGGTGGACTTGTCCCAATATATTCAATGGCGATTTATTAATGCCAAAATAAGTGAGGTTATCTTTGTAATGCATGTAACTATCTAAACATTTTTCTTTAATAATCGATGTCGCGCTACCAGTATCAAAAACAGCTATTATTTTTTTTCATAAATTTTATCAAAGTGATCTTTTACAAAAATGCCTACCTCTTGTATAAATTCTATCTTTTCTACTACCTTCTCAATAAGATTCATTGCTGATGACGATTCTGCACGTGATGTCGCTGGTTTATATTCCATCTGCTTCCTGTGGAGACAGTTTGGTACAATATGGTCCTTACTGCCACACGAGTAGCACGAACCTGGTTGACGTTTTTCCTTTCTGCACTCATTTTTCATGTGACCACGCATGTTAGAATAGAAGCACCTTTTTTCTTTTTCAGCAGTTTGTTTCCTTAATTGATTATTTGTTTTTATACTACTTATGGAGGAAAAGGCTTCCAACAAGTCTTCTTTACACTTAAATCTTTGGATCCTCGCTTGGTCTTCCAGTCTTCTATCCCTGAATCCATCTATTATTGCCTCAGTTATCTCTTCTTCATCGAATCTTATATGATTTGCTAGACAGACCTTCTCATGGTAATATTCAGGAAATGCTTCCTCATACTTCCAGATTCTTTCATCGAAGTTTTTTCTAAGTTTGTACTTATTTGGTTTGGTATCAAACATTTTGATTAGTTCCCCTAATATCAAAGACGTTTCTGCAGCGATATGTGATGATTTGCTTTTAAACCATTGCGACGCTTTTCCCTTCAGCTTTCGTATGACAATGATTTTCATTTCAGAGTCCCGAATTCTGTATAATTTTTGCAGTTCCTTTACCTACTCTACAAACAGTTGGACATTTTCATAGCTCTCGCCATGGAATTCCGGTAGCAAATCGCATATTTCCCTTCGATCTACATGTATTTTTTCCGTGTTGTACAATCCGCCGTAATTTTCATCGTCATCATCTGATACCATGTCGATGGATTTTAAATTCTTATCCTTCCTTTTATTTGTTTTGTCCGGTAAATTTTCCTTAGGCTGTATAAACTCATGTAATCGTTCATACAACTCTTCTTTCTTGCCTTTTGTGTTTAGGCCACTTTTCTTTAATTTCGTCTTTGAAATCCACGCGTGCTCAAAAAAATTACTGCAATCTTAAATTATTCTGGATCAAATCCCACTTCTGAATAATTGTGAGGGTTTTTCCTCACTTTTAAAACATGTAAACATTTTTTTAGTTAAAAAAAAGTTAAAAAGAAATATTGCTCCTTTTGTCCAGCCCTACGTAGTTCTCATTTCGTTTGTTCCAGCTGTCCTAAAAGCGACTGGACTCAAAGCGAACCGTCTAAACAAATTTTCGCTTTGGGGCGCCCCAAAAGGAGAGACAAAGCGCCTGTTTACACGGGTCGCTTTGAGGCGCCTTACTTATGAAATTTCTGGACGCGAGGAGGGTTCGGGGTGGTGGGAAGTGAGTCCTGTTTTAGAACCCGACTCACGGTCGCTTTTTCTGATCAGCTGTTTGTTCTAATTCCATTTTGTATCCCTTTAGTGTTCCATTTTATTTTTGTTTCAGACGCCGTGATGAGCAGACGTGTTTTAACGAGTAAGGAGAATCTTTCAACTTATGTTCTCTAGGGTTGGCCAAAAAAACAATTGTTAAAAAAAAGTAAACAATTGTTAAAATAAATGGTCTGTGGAAATATTTATTAAAACGGTTGAGCTGAAGCAAAATGTTAAATTAAAAAATTAATTTAACAATTTATTATTATAAGAAAACTCAATAAAATAATAGTCAAAACAAAATAATAAAATTATCATTTTTATGAAAATATTTTGACACCTTTGGTAGAAAGAGTGATGTTTTTTGGAAATGGATTTTGATTGGGTATAAGCTATTGAATTTAGCGAAATCTTTATAATAAGGCTTTTTTGTAGAACATACGATTCTCTACACAACTGTTATGAAGACATATTCGCTTTCTTTATACAGGGTGTTCCGTTACTCATGGTACAAAGGAAAATGGCAAATAGGACATGAAAAATTATCGCAAAAAAAGTAAAAGTGGGGGGGGGTATCTCTTTTCGTTTTCGAGATATGGCGTTTTGAAGTTTTTTTGGTAGAGGTTTACATATCACCCTGTATTTTTGTCACCTTTTTAGATATTTTAATGGATAAGACATCAATCTACGCAGAATACTCCCACCTATCTAAATCTGTAAAAGTCAAGGGGTCAACCCACCAACATCCAGAGTTATGAGTCATCAAAGACAAAATTTTCTTTTTTTTCACTAAAATTTCCACTTCAACCACCTTTTTCTCCAAAAAATACGTAATAAACCAATATTTTGTTTTACAAAATTGGAAAGCTTGGACAATTTCCTATGAATAATGTCTCACGATTATTATGCTATGACCTTTACTTTTGGAGTTATTAGCAATTTTAACGCAAAAGTTGGCCTTATTTGGTGCTTATTTGGTACTTTTCGACAAAACTCAGGTGAAAAAGTACTAAAAAAGGACGAAATAGAGCCAATTTCACTATTAAAATTGCTAATAACTTCAAAAGTAAAGGTCGTAGCATAATAATCGTCAGACATTATTCATAGGAAATTGTCCAAGCTTTCCAATTTTGTAAAACAAAATATTGGTTTATTACGTATTTTTTGGAGAAAAAGGTGGTTGAAGTGGAAATTTTAGTGAAAAAAAAGAAAATTTTGTCTTTGATGACTCATAACTCTGGATGTTGGTGGGTTAACCCCTTGACTTTTACAGATTTAGATAGGTGGGAGTATTCTGCGTAGATTGATGTCTTATTCATTAAAATATCTAAAAAGGTGACAAAAATACAGGGTAATATGTAAACCTCTACCAAAAAAACTTCAAAACGCCATATCTCGAAAACGAAAAGAGATACCCCCCCACTTTTACTTTTTTTTGCGATAATTTTTCATGTACTATTTGCCATTTTCCTTTGTACCATGAGTAACGGAACACCCTGTATATTGACAGTGCATTCTCAATTTATAGTTTTGTTATTACATTAGCATTGCTTTTAAATTTAACTAATTGTCAGTCAGTAAAATAGTTTTGTTTCAATTGGATGTTATAATTTTTCTTTATACAAGAATAGAAGATATTTATTTAATTTGAAATCCTTGGAGCCAACCAACTCTTGCTGCTAAGCTCCTTCTAATACTATGTTGTTCTTATAAAAAATCTAAAATGCTCTCCAAGTTTATTTTTGCTATTGTTGTAAACATTTTTTTAGTTAAAAAAAGTTAAAAAGAAATATTGCTCTTTTTGTCCAGCCCTATGTAGTTCTCATTCCGTTTGTTCCAGCTGTCTTAAAAGCGACTGGACTCAAAGCGACCCGTCTAAACAAATTTTCGCTTTGGGGCGCCTCAAAAGGAGAGACAAAGCGAACCGTCTAAACATGCACAAAGCGAACCGTCTAAACATGCGCTATGAGAAATTCCCTCTCTCATTCGCGTTTATTGCACAACTACAAATTAATCACAATCTTTCACCAAAAAAACGCAGCAAAATGAATGCTTAGTGAAATACCTGCATCATACCCAAACCATTTTGATGTGAGTATCGAATGGTGGATAGTGTAACTTGCACCATAGTCCATCAATACTTTAGATTTGTTACTAGAAAATATCCTAATGTAAATGTGAATTATAAGACGAATAACTGAATTGAATTGTTTAATGTTTTACCTACATTATATGTAACAGAGTTGTTTCCATGCTTCTAAACGATCGCTAATTACGCTCCCGAGCAGGGTTAAAATTTAACTACATCTTGGTTAACCACGGCGATTTACCATGGTGAACCACCGAATTAACCACGGAGTTTTTAAATGACAAAAGTTTACCATAGTTAACACTAGATTCATTGAGGCTATACAAGGAGTTATAACTCTTATGGGGAAAATAAGCGGAAATTGATGCGTAGCAGAAACTAAACTTCTAGTTCATTTTTGACCACAGATGTCGCCTAAAGCTGACGTGCCCCAAATGAAGTTAGCTGAATTTTACCCATTTCTACGATGTCTTCAAAATTGTCAGCCGAAATGCAAAAAAAACATTAGGCGCCCATCCACGGTCAAACAAATCGTCAAACCAATTTTCGACAAACAGCGCACACATTTATGCTTTGACATTTTTGGCCATCAACGAGGAAAACTTTCTTCAAACATCCCGAGCGACATTTCGTATAATCTACTGTAAACAAAGCGAACTTTACATGGCACACAGGCAAAACTCACACACACATTTAAGCTGTTTGAAGGAAATATTAAACCAGACGAATATTTTCTTCAAACAGTGGCCAACTTCGAAAACTTGTATTTTATACACGCACACTTGCAATTTTTTCGATGTTGGCCAGGAATTTGACGATTTGTTTGACCGTGGATGGGGCCTATTGGGAATTAATAAAAATTCATTGGAAAATCCATGAAATGGTTAAATACGAAAAATCAGAAGCTGATTTTTCAAGTTAGGCGTAAACATAAAATATTTTAATAGTTAACGAACTTGGCCATGAACCGGATGAATATAATCCGCCTTGTTTTTTGGGGTACATGTGACTGTGGCGCCCTCATTAATCAAACGAAAAGTGACAACACGGAGTTATATTTCCTTGTATAGTCTCCATGACTAGATTTACGAAGCACGACATATTAACGCATTCACAATTTCACGTAGAAAAATTTGAAAATCAGTTAGATTTATCTCTTACTACACATACTTACTATTACCCATTTAGCGAGACGAATATTTGTCAAAATTGATATTCTTTACTTTCCAATAAATAAATTTATTCTACAAAATGCGTATGCGTATTTATAACTTATTAGTCGTGCTTCTTTTCACCGGTGTACTTTAGAGAAGTTTTAACTACCCAGGCTCATATATTGGAGTAAATGATTAAGATAGTTACTTTTGCAAGAGAAGGCGCCTTAAAAATTTTGTGGCTAATTTATTCATCTTTTCGGTTATATCAATAATTAAACGCGTTTTTTGAAGTTTTCATTTAATGATACTATTGATAAAACCGAAATTATTCTAAACGAAAAGAAGAATGAAATTAGTGAAATTGGAAGGACAAAATACGGAAACTACAATTTGTATGCAATTGGCTTGTTACACACGGCATAACACTTTCTGCTGTAACAAACCGGTTTGTGCGTGTTATACGAATTTCACGATAAACTGACTGTTCTGCATTTTTTCGTGTAACAATTCTATTGTCTATGTAGCTGTGTACAAACTTTAAGTCATTTTCGTAGACCCCGAGAATGAAATTATGATTGTGTTAGTGTGTTGCTCTGTGCAGTCGAGAATTTTTTGACCGGTTCTACACATTCAACTTTGCATTCCACTTTTTGACGTTCAACTTTTTTTTCTCTTTCACTCCAATGCAAAGTTTGAAACAGACTAGAGTTGAAAGGAAACTGGAAAGCAGCTCAGAATGGAATGGAAATTTGCGTTCAACTTTTGTGTTTTCGTTCAACATTTTTATGAGTGTGCGAATATGTATGAATATGAGTGTACACGGATAGCAAAGCCAGCCGAGATTTTCGATCTGCTTCTTGAATAGTTGCAAATGTGTAGACGCGAGCGACAAAATTGAACGTCAAAAAGTGGAAAGCAAAGTTGAATGTGTAGAACCGGTCTTTGAGCCAAATTACACGACCTATCACTTTCCAAGACTCACTTTCCAATCACTTCCAATAAACCGGTTTTTTAGACAAGGGGGCGCAGGGAAGTGCATGTGTTGGTCTCACTTGTGAATTCAAGAAAAATTTCGGTCTCACAGCAAATTACACTAACACAAGCATAACTTTTTTCACTGGGACTGCGATAATTATAAGAATTTTTGTTGTTTTGTGCACAACCTCATAGACAATAGAATTGTTACACGGAAAAGAGGCAGAAATTTAGATGCTTCGTGTAATACTCAAATTTTACACAGGTTTGACGTGAGTCCCAAGTGAATGGCCGTGTAATTTCACTCTTTGAGCCAAATTACACGACCTATCACTTTCCCAGACTCACTTTCCAATCACTTCCAATAAACCGGTTTTTTAGACAAGGGGGCGCAGGGAAGTGCATGTTTTGGTCTCACTTGTGAATCCAAGAAAAATTTCGGTCTCACAGCAAATTACACTAACACAAGCATAATTTTCTTCGCTGGGACTGCGATAATTATAAGAATTTTTGTTGTTTTGTGCACAACCACATAGACAATAGAATTGTTACACGGAAAAGAGGCAGAAATTTAAATGCACCGTGTAATACTCAAATTTTACACACACAGGTTTGACGTGAGTCCCAAGTGAATGGCCGTGTAATTTCACTCTTTGGGATGCACAAGTAACAAACTTCCCCGCGACCCCTTGCCTATAAAACCGGTTTATTGGAATTATTGGAAGTGTTGATGGAAGAAATGTTATGCCGTGTAACTTGCCTCTTTCATTTTCCATCTCCTCCAGACTGCACTGGTGTACATCAGGAAAAAGAAACAATCCTATTATAACCAGTTAATTTCCTATCTGGGGTCTGTTCAAGATTTCTGCTATAGCAGCTTTTGGCAGCTATTGTCATATTTTTCGTGTCCAAAACAGCAGAAAAGCTGCTAACGAAGCCGCTATTTTTGTGTCCAAGATTTGAAAAAAGCTGCTAATGTAGCTGCTTTTTATTGCTCGCACTTTCGACTGCTTCTGCTAGCAAGAAAGCAGCTACGTAAATCATACAGGTGTGTGTAAATGTGATTAGACGTCTTGCCAAAATGACTGACTCGAGTGAGGTTTTGTTGTCATTAATACATATTAAATAATAAATTTAGGGATTGCAACTGCACGGCTTTTTTCCAATTGTAGGGAATTTTTTGCCAAATGTTGGACTTATGCTTAAAATTTTCATATTCGTGCAATTTTTTATTATAAAGAATTTCATTGGGCGCATCCAGCGCACTCAGCAGCTGTCCTAAGTAGCTTAGCTCAGCGGCTGGAAAATTTCTCAGTGTAAAAATTTTATGCTAAGCAACTCAGCGGTAGTGAATTGAATTTATTTAAAGTAGAAAAAAAATTTAGTTATCAAAATAAATTCTAACTCAACTATTCTATCTAGTCGACACACATCGCTGAGTTAGTTTTTACGCTGTGCTGTTCAGCTAAGCGGCTTTTTCGCTGAGTGCACTGGATGCGCCCATTATCTTCCACTTGATTTCTAAATTTTTCAACAAACTCTGACTACATTTTGGGCTAAATAATAAATGTAAAAATCAGCTGTTTTTAGTGCTGCTTTTGACAATCCGTCGGTTCCTTCAAGTTCCAAAGTTTTGAAACTTTGATCCAGTCCGTTCCGTTGCGTAGCGTCAGTATAACCACTTCAATACAATTTCTCTGTAATGAAACTCTTTTCGACATTTCAATCCGGTCCATTGCCTTCAGTATAATTGAGGCTTTAAGGGACGGAAAAAGCAACTTGAACTCAAGTAAATTTCAAGTCAAAAACTCAAGATATCCTGTAAACATGATGATTTTAAAGTATTGTATGTTGAGTGAATGTAATTTAGGGTTCAACTAAAGCGAGTTGACGGGATTTAATAATTTCCGGAATATGGCTAATTACGCAGAATTAATTTCTCAATTTAAAGATGTGACGGGGACATCAGATGACAGAGCTAAATTTTACTTGGAGTCTGCTGATTGGGCTCTGCAGGTAATTGGAGTTGTTTTCAGAAAGTTGCACTGTCAGTCAATATTTTGTTTCGTTTTTTCCTCATCTAGGTTGCGATTTCAAGTTTTTATGAAAGCCAGGCTGACGCTGATGTCTCTCCATTAGATAACGGTGGAGATATAGAAACGGTAGGCCCTTCGAGTGACAGCCTTTCGTTACCTGCGAGTACAGCAGACAAAATGGCCAAAAATGAAAATGCCAGCGGGCCCTTCAAAAAATCTGTGAAACCCAGGTTAGTTCTTATTGTTTAACACATTTATCCTGAAAAATCAATTACATATTGACGTTGGGTATAGGTATAAATTACTTCCACTTTTTGTCCCTAGTTTTACACAATGGTTTCATATTCTTATTTAAAAATACTCCTAAGTTTTTAAACTTAATTTTTAAGATAAATATGAGAAGTTATTATATATCTGACTGCAGAAGAATTTATCTTACAAAAACTGTTTGATAAAAAATCGATATAATATGGTATGTTCCTGTACTCTATTATGGGAGCCTAGTGACGCATGTAGTTACATTGAAGTTGACGCATGAAGAGTTTTTGTTCCTGTCCTACTTGCAGCTGCTATCCCGAACAGGAACCGTATCAGCCTTTAATTCCAGTAAACTGTTTCCTGTTTCAAATTTAAAAAACCATTGTCATTTCGGTCGGTTACTTTTTCTTTTTAAAGGGAACGTGGAATTCACGAAACAGCAAAAGTTTACACGCAACAAACTATTGTTAAACAATAAGTAGTCGTTCTACCCCACAATCATATAATAGTTACATATCTATTAACTAAGTTTTTGTAGTTTTGTAGCAATGACACTTTCAGAGTAGTTTAATTTATTTTAAACTAATATGCTATTGTGCATTTTGTTCGGCTAATACGGGAGTTTGCGATTTCGATAAAGCACCGCAAAATAACTTGAAATAATTGTCCTCCAATTTTGAAAACATTATTTATCGCATATTACTATTTTGACTGTACTATATTGACGTGATATTGCAAGGACCGCTAAGGGTATTGGTTTTTTTAGGGATATACATATTTTCCGATGAAATTGAATATTCTTTTCAGACCAATTTTCGTTTCATTTCGCATTTGCTACGGTGGTAGCACGTAAGTCGTTTCAATCGACCACTTCATACAAAAATCTTGAATTTTTGTATGAAAAGGTCGATTGAAACAACTTAACGTCCTAGCACCCCTGGTCATAACCGATTTTATTAGGTGAATTTAATTTGTGTATAGCTGGGTTTTAAGCTCTTATATTTTAGGCCATTTAGATGGGGTAGAGGTTTTTACGAAAAATATGAGTGTGCTTAAGACAAGGAATGTTATGGAGCACCGTAACTCTAACCGAAACTATCGGATATCCGAAACCGTAACCGAATCTGATATAAAAATTTCGAATTATTGTGAATATGTTTTCGACCGGTCGAGCCAACACACTAGCCGCTGTGATAGTAGTATATAATACCCTCCCTACAAAAATTGTGAGACGAGATGTAATCAAAAATGGGTCGTAAAATGATCAATCTAGATCGGTCTCGAAATGAAATCGATTTGTAAAAGACGAAAACGGAATGCTATAGCAAATCGCTTTGAAAACCCGATAACGATTCATAGTAGCGACTTAAAATCGAAGAGCTTATTAAATCCAGGTTTTTGACTAGGGAATTTCGACTCGTAAACTAGACGTTAAAACGACGAGTAGAGAATCAAGTTTATGGTGAGCGATTCTCGACTCGTAAACAAGTCGTTAAAGCAACGAGTCGACAAAATCTTTGCAGGGCCTAGAAATAAAGTCAAATCATTACCTACTTGTATTTTCATTTTACGATTACTTAAATATCTAATATCCGTTACTGAAATTATTCGAAACTATTAGATAATCCGAAATAATTTCATATCCGTAACCGTATCTGAAACCGGTATAAGATTATTCATATATCCGTATCCATATTCACATCCGAAATTTTAAATCAATAACATCCCTGCTTAAGGCACTTTAGAGTAAAAACTTTTTTCCCAACAGCTAGCTATATGAAATAGATACAGTGGAAGGTCTGTAGTTCCGTCTGTCTGTATAGTACGCTTTGAGAAAGTCAGGCCACCGACAGACGCAGATTTGGAGTAAAATTTGGTTCCCTATTTTAGCTTTTTCAAACAAAAAGTTTATACAGAGGCTCTGTCCGTCTGTCCGTCTGTGACTTTCTTTCATCTCTGAAAGTACTGCCGCTACAGACTTTGTCCATATCTCAAATTATAGCTCTTGGTCAAAAGACCTAAAACTGAGAAAATGGTCTGGAAATTTCAACCGGAAGTATATTTAACCACAAAAAAGAGATTTCTAATAAAGTCCATATATCGGTAGCCTAGAGCTAAGGCGCTGGAATCCTATCCCGGGGAACCAAGTTCAATCCTCGGCCGCGCAATGGTGAAATACATTTTTTTTTACTTCGGTGGAACATGTTCTGATTCTATCACAAAATTATATTATTTAATAATGATACTCAGGAGAACATACACATTTACTTAATTAAAAGTGAACAAAATATCATTTTCTTGATTTTTTATGGCTCTTCGGCGGCTTTATAAATCATTAAAATATTTCGCGGAAATAATGTAAAGCATTTATTTTTTTATATGCATATTTTATATGCTGCTCATTTTATTAGTTTTTAGGCATGTTGGTGGTCCAGGTTCCAGGTCCAGGTTTCAAGAGAGTATCTATGAATAATTTTTTTTGTTCGTGGGCACTTAGTCTATATGCTTTTCCTATTTTTATTTAATTTGGATAATTTTTCTATTTTCTTATGAATTCTAAGCTTAATTTTTTCTAGATCAGTAACTTTGTTATTTAGGAAATCGGATGGTTTCGTTAATGTAGTTGAATGGATAGTGTTATTATAATGTTCGAAAGCTTTCGAAACCGTCTCTTCTGCGGTGAGATTAGCTTTTTCTGTTTCTAGTATCCTCAAATGCTCATTCAAGGTTCCGTGAGCTCTTTCATTCAATGTCTGCGTTGCCGGTGTGTGAACGTGGAGATGTGAAGTGAATTTCGATATCTTCTATTCTTCCAAATTCCTTCATGTTAAGGCTATCAAATTCATTGTCTACTACCAGTTTTTTCGGTTTGCCGAAAAGTGAGAATCTCTGCCTTAATGTCTGAATAATGGTAACGCTGTTTCTATCGTTCAATTTCGATGCCATTAAATGTTTCGTGAACTTATCGATTGTGGTAAGAAACATTTGATGATAGCAGAAAAATAAGTCGCCATGAATTATTTCATTTGGTGAACTTGGTGTTTCTGATAAGTTGAATTTATGTTTAATGGGATGTCTATCATACTTTGCAAGGTTACATGTTTCGCAATTGTTAACACTTAGCCGACCGCGCGCGCATAATGAACTGTACGATTTCCACCGGGCTCGGGAAAGTCAAACTTCTATTATTTCTATTCTATTCTATTTTGAAAAGTGGGAAATAACTGTCACAGTTTTGATATAAATAAATACATACTATACTGCTCATAAATAAAAATGAGTGGTGGAAATTTATTTCTATTAATTATAACAGACATCTTATTACTTATTTTCTCCTAAATTCGAAGAAAATTTTTTTGTTTACATAAAAAAGGTTTTTTTATTCCTGGAGAAAAATGGTGCCATTCAGCATTGTCAATCAGCAGTTCATTACTATATGTCAGTGATGATAACAGAAAAAGAGGAAGTCAAAGTGGGAGATCTCCCCGTTCGGTCGTGCACCAACTACCTTTAAAGTGGGGAGATCTCCCCGTTCGGTCGTGCACCAACTTACTTTAAAGTGGGGAGATCTCCCCATTCGGTCGGCTAAGTGTTAATATATTTGTATATTAGTTCTCTTAATTTTGGAAAAAAGAATTTGTTTTTCAACTCTTCGTAATTTTCGACAATACCTCTATGGTTTGTTCCTGTATGGATTTTTTCTATTACCTTAATTGCTTCGCTTTCTAAGTCTTCGGCTTTAATTGTACATTTTATAAACCTAGATTGTTTATTGTTACCAAAGAGTTCTAACAATTTTTGTTGTAATAAATTATACTTCATGTCTTCTAAATCGGAATAGGTTCCAGTCACTCCCTTTTTTATTCGTTTTCTTAGTAAGTCGTTCAGATAATTATCGTTATTTAATTCTTCCTCCGTTATATATATCTTTCTATATCTTCGACATTTCATTACCATTTCTTGGGTTTTGTTTTTAACTAAGTGTATTTGGGTTAAGTATTTGTTTATTAATACATTGGCAATTGGGATATGGTCGTTCAGATCTTCACCCCCACTGTGAATCGTGGCCCGATTGCTTCCTTGGTTGTCTTCTATCCCGTTAATTGCTTGAGCTTCAGTATTTAATCTACTGGCAACTTTATTGTCTTTGCCCCTTAAATATTCAATTTCGTAGTCGAATTCGTTTAATCGGATTCGCCATCTTTGTAATTTGGAGTTAGGCTCTTTTAAAGAACTTAACCAGACCAGCGGTTGGTGATCAGTTCTAATTGTGAACTTTTGTCCAAATAAATAAGGTCTAAAATATTTTGTTGCCCAAATGATGGCCAACAATTCTTTTTCGACCTTTGAATATCTTACTTCATGAGAATTCAGGGTTCGACTTGCGAAGCAAATGGGGTGATTGTCCTGGGACAAAACTGCGCCGATTGCAAATTGACTAGCATCAGTTGTAAGAATAAATTTCTTTTTGAAGTCAGGGTATTTTAAGACGGGATCTTTTGTTATAATTTCCTTAAATCTTTCGAAAGCTTCAATGAAACGTGGATCGTGTTCATTGATTTTATTCCCCTTTTTTAGACACTGTGTCATAGGTTGGGCTAATTTAGCGTAGTCTCGAATAAATTTCCGGTAATATCCGGTGATGCCCAGAAAACTTTTTATTGCTGTTTGCGTTTTGGGTTAGTTTAAGGTTTTTAATTATTATTATTATTTTTTTTTTTGGGTTAGGTTTGATTCCTCCAGGGATCGTAACTGTTATAACTTATATCGAAAAAATCAGAAAATAATAATTATTTTGAGATATACGAGTATATGATTTAAGACAACAGTAACAGTTAAATTTTACCAAAAATAATAAAAGTTATTTTTAACTCTAATTTTTGCCTAGTATTGTTTTAAATCTTTTAAAACTGTTATTAAAGATTTTTGTTTTTTTCTGTCCGAAATAATAATTAAAATGGACTTTTATTTTTAAAATCAAAAATAACTGTTAAAAAAGACTTATTTTTTTCTGTCTTTTTAAGATTTTTATTTTTCCAGTTTTTCTATAAAAGTCTTAAGACTTTTATTTTTAAAATATAGAAATAAAAGTCTTTTGCTGAAAACAGATAAATAGTCCATTCAAAACGTTAAGAAAATCGAGCCCTAAAGGTCTTTGGGGTCGTTGATCACGAAAATCGGGGTCCTGCGGTCCTAAAACATGGGCGTCACCCTTAAAAATGCAACAAAAACACCCCTTTTTGGGGGGTTTTTCGCGATTATTTCGATAATAATGAAAATTAATGCAATGAAATACTCTTTTTTAATATTTATTTGCGAAGGTGGTTGATTTGTACCAGTGTTGGGCAAAATTTAATCTGATTGATGATTAATGATTGCGACTAAAAGCTGTAGTCTGTAATCATGATTAGAGATTGATATATTTAATCAGAGAAGTAATCATTTTAGGTGATTGATGATTGATCACTTTCAACCGCAATCATGATTAAATGATTAAAATTTTAGATTAAAAATGAATTTTTTTGGAGATGTTAAGTTTTAACGTTGGATTTCTATTCTTTAATGTTTTATTTGAATATTTTATTTTGTGAATCCGTCAGTTTTGTGGTCAAAATTTGTGAATTAAAAAGTGGGAATAATTTTGGCAATTGTGCTCCGATTGCACTGAAAATCGGCCCAGAATTTTTACATTTAAGTACTGTAATTTTAAAATTACTATCTTTAAATTTTATTAGTTCATTTTAAAAAGCATGTTTGTAGTTTTTGATGTGAAAAAATTTTAGGCACGTTGGGCAATTTTCCGTCACGGTCATTTTTTATGCGTACCGTGGGAAAAATTTTCCTTTGGGGATTTCAGTTTTTATTGTATGAGTTAGTACTATGTACTACGTAATATATACTATGTTTTATGTACTAAGTGTGTATTATGTATTAGGTACTATGTACTCGGACTATGAACTGTGCGCTATGATTATGAACTATATAGTATACAGTGTGTACTA
Source organism: Thereva unica (assembly GCA_949987705.1). Taxonomy (NCBI): domain Eukaryota; kingdom Metazoa; phylum Arthropoda; class Insecta; order Diptera; family Therevidae; genus Thereva; species Thereva unica. The sequence goes on along the minus strand of OX465281.1, from coordinate 118,694,217 downwards.
CGTACTGTATACTATAAACTATGTATTATCTACTATGTACTACGTACAAGGTATTGTGTACTATGTATTATGTACTAGGTATTATGAATATATAGTACATAGCTCTGTTGTATTTTGTACTATGTAGTAGATGGTATGATTAGGTACCATATACTCTGAGCTATGTTCTATGTACTATTTATTATGTACTATGTACTAGGCATTATGTACTATGTATTATCTATACACGGTATATTATGTATTACGTATTACGTACTAAATATTATGTACTATGCACCATAAATGATATACCATGTTATATCTATTATATACCATGTACTACGCACTATGTATATTGCTATGAACTATGTATTATGTACTATGTATCAGTGTTGGGCACAATCAACTAATTTTTTAATCCGGCCAATAATCATGATTAAAACCAATAATGATTGAGGATTAATGATTATGAAATCTATTCTAAACCTGGATTGTCTTCCCGTTGTATTGAATATCAGTACCGGGATTTTTAACCCATTTAGGGGGCGTTCAAGTATTACGTAACGCAATTTTTGAAAATTTTTGACCCCCCCTCCCCCCCTGTAACGCGCCGTAACGTTTTTCTGTACCCCCCCCTCCCTAAACGTTACGTAACACCCAACACTTTTACCTGAAAGTGACAATTATATGACGCAAAGTACCAGAAAGCCGCTAAAATAGCTTATTTATTGTTTTAATCGCGATTACCCGTAAAACATAAACGAAAAGGATTGCTAAGTTGGGAGATTTGAATGCCCTATTTTTTTATTTAAATAAAAAAACAATGTTACGTAACGCGTTGTTCGAACCCCCCCTCCCCCCGCCCTTGTAACGCATCGTAACGTTTTACAAACCCCCTCCCCCCCAAAATGCGTTACGTATTACTTGAACGCTCCCTTAGACCTGGAACTATTTTTTTTTGTAAAATATTGTTACGTTTTTACGGCTTAACGGATTCGTAGGATTAATTAAGGAATACACTTTTTAATTATCCACACAATAATTTATTTATCACAAACCAAAACACAATGTAATTACAAACACAATTCTTACAGTTCACTATAATCACTTTCAATTCAATAACTCGCACTATTAAATTCTATCTATCGCTTTATAGTTCACTTTCAAATCACTACTTTTCACTGTTCTCACTTTAAAACACTTTTATCGCCTTTATAATCAAAACTGACTCGATAGCGGCTGCCATGCGCTTTTATATAGGCAGCTCCACCTTTGTCTATTTTCTGGAACCTTCGTTTTCTGGTTCTTTGTGGTAGGTTCTTTTATTTTCTTAAGTTTCGACCAGCTTGAAGTTGTCTTCGCTTATCGCTCGTTAGTTTAGTACATAAATTCTTAGTTCAGACAACAACCGAAAATCGTTGATTCATCCTCTCGACAAACAGATGGCGCATAATCATCACATTGCCCCCTTCTTAGGACTGTTCGTCCCGAACAGTTGTCCATCCTGGATCCGGTTGATGATATGGGCACAGCCTGTCTATGTGCGCAACCTTCTTCTTTGCTTTGGGTCCTTGTTGAATCCTGTAGACCACATCGTTGATCCGTGTTAGGATTTTATAGGGCCCCTCCCACTGACGCTGAAGTTTCGGAGACTTGCCTTTCCGTCTTCGAGGGTTGAACAGCCAAACGAGGTCACCTTCCTGGAATCCGCTACAGTTTGCTCGGAGGTCGTACCTTGGTTTTATCCTGTCACTGGCCGTCTTAGGATTCTCCCTTGAGATTTTGTCAACTGAGGCTCCAACGTGGTGTTGTCTTATTTCTCCTTTCGCTCTTACTCGAGGGCCCTTGCTGCCGGCACAAGCTGTGCATTTGCGACACCAATTCGTAACATCCTCCCGCATGTGAAGCCAATAGAATCTCTCCTTTATTTTTGACAGAGTTTTGTTGACTCCCAAATGTTCTCCTGACGGGCTATTATGACACTCCTCCAGAATATCTGTTATTCCAGCACGAGGGACTAACACCTGCATTCGATGAGAGGTACCATCAGCTGTTTCCCATTTGCGCTTCAATACTCCTCCTTCGATATGCAATGAATCCCATTGGGCCCAATAGCTCTTCAGGATTTCACTTCTCTCTGCGATGTCTTTCCATTTAGGCTTCTCGTTGTGTTCTTTCCATGACAAAATCGCAGATATGTCCGGGTCGTCGCGTTGTGCATCTCGAATTCCCTGGTCCTTGTATTTTATGCTTGGCTCAGCAGTCATCTTTTGACACTTTTCCTCAATACACCAACGATCTTTAAAAGCTGGTTCGCATGGTCGCCGGGACCGAGCAGTATCCATTGGAATTCCCCTGTTGCGGTGTTTCATCATCAATTCTCCAAGGTCCAATAGTATTCCGTGTGTTGTCATAAAGTCCAAACCAAGAATACACTCGTCTACTATGTCAGCTACCAGGAACGCATGTGTAAACTCAATGTCGCCAAGCACCACATCCATCATTGTCTCCCCATGTAGTTTCACTGGCTCTCCTGTTACAGTTTTCAGGATGTACTGGTCTGCGTTTTTCAGCCACTTTCTACCGACCAAATCAGCCCTGATGACAGATCTTGAAGCACCTGTATCCACGGTAATTGTGTATTGTTCATCGCCAACTTTCCCCTCGATGACAAGGCTGTTGTTGCCACGCTGCAGTTGGGTGATGTCGACGATAACATCAGGGGTCTCAATTTTCCCCACCAACTCCCTCCGGTCGCCTTTCTGCCGTTGTCCACATTTTCCACAGCATGTTGAGCCACTCCTACTCCCTGGCGATTCCACTCTCCTTCGCTTTCGGCAACTCCTTTGTAAATGGCCCGGCTCACCACAGTTCCAGCATCGTAGACGACGACGTACTTCCGAAGTGTTGATTCTATGGCAAATGTTCTCAGTCGTTTTGATACCCCTGAGGTGGACTGTACTCCTTGTTGCTTGCTTCGCTGCCTCGTATGCCAGAGCATATGCCAAAACTTCTTGGGTAGTCTTCTTTCCGGCCAATCTGACTGCCATTTGCAGATCCCGGTCGGCAAACGAGTTAAGAAGAGTCTCTCTTGCTATCTCATTAATGTAGTCTTGACAGAAATTAGGATATGCCAAACGCGCTAGCCTCTCGATATCTGCCCAAAGTTGCTGCAACGTTTCTCCGGGCCTTTGAAATCTATTTCGTAATTGAGTTCGGTAGACTGGTTGCATGTGTTGATCGCCGTAACGCATTTCCAGTGCTTGTACCAAGGACTCGTAGCTGTTACGATGTTCTGTAGGTATCGATAGTAATAGTTCAGCTGCTGCACCCCTTAGTGACAACGTTAAAGCAATTGCTTTCTCTTCCGCTGTCCAGAAATTACCAGCTGCTGCTGCTTCGAATTGGATCTTGTAAATAGCCCATGGGGTTTGTCCGTCGAAGGTTGGAGGCTTCAGTTTCCTGCCTTTGATGAATTCCTGTGATGTTGGTGCTGTGTGATGGAGCTTTACCCTTTCTAGGTCGGCTCGGACGACTTCAAGATCAATTTTGAGTTTTTCTAAATCATTTATTACATTTTCCCTCATGGCATCCAGCTTTCTATCGACAGAAAGAAACATTAAATCGATTTGCTGCTTCACATGGCCCCTCTGTTCTTCCATAGATTCTTTTATCTCGGTTGATGTACGTTCTTGCGCTTCCTTTAACACCTCCTTCATCTGCTTCAATGCCTTCAAGAGTTCTGCCATACTCACTGTTGCTTCTTCTGGCTCTGCATCTATTTCGCCTTCAAACATGTAGGTTTCAGGATCCTTACCTTCGTTCACCATAGCTTCTCGAAGAAGGGCTGTTAGGGAATTTTTAGCCCCCACCGTTGATAACGAGCGCTTACTTAATTCTCTTTTCAACTCCACAATGCGCAAATCCACTAATTTTCGACCCATTTTATTATTATGTCTTTATTTCGTACTCACAAAATTAAATTCCAATCACAATTATTGTTCAAGTTCACTTATTTCACTTATCTCTTAATTAATCCCACTTCTGACACCAATTGTTACGTTTTTACGGCTTAACGGATTCGTAGGATTAATTAAGGAATACACTTTTTAATTATCCACACAATAATTTATTTATCACAAACCAAAACACAATGTAATTACAAACACAATTCTTACAGTTCACTATAATCACTTTCAATTCAATAACTCGCACTATTAAATTCTATCTATCGCTTTATAGTTCACTTTCAAATCACTACTTTTCACTGTTCTCACTTTAAAACACTTTTATCGCCTTTATAATCAAAACTGACTCGATAGCGGCTGCCATGCGCTTTTATATAGGCAGCTCCACCTTTGTCTATTTTCTGGAACCTTCGTTTTCTGGTTCTTTGTGGTAGGTTCTTTTATTTTCTTAAGTTTCGACCAGCTTGAAGTTGTCTTCGCTTATCGCTCGTTAGTTTAGTACATAAATTCTTAGTTCAGACAACAACCGAAAATCGTTGATTCATCCTCTCGACAAACAGATGGCGCATAATCATCACAATATGTTTTTTTTTCTAATTTTATCGTGTCATAGAACATTATTATTAATAAAAAAAATATTTAAAAAGATATTGATTGCATAGGGGGGGTGTAATGGGCCGTATCCTATGTGATACAGTAGGCATATACATTTTGAATTTTAATATTTTGGCCACAAATTCGTCATTTGGAACCCCTAAAACCCCGATACTGAATTTCAGTACAATCGGAACACATTTCCCAAAACTCGTCCGCCATTTTGACAACAAATTCGTTATTGGGAGCCCTTAAAACCTCCCGATACTGATATTCAATACAATGGGAACACAATCCAGGTTTAGAATAGATTTCATAATCATTAATCCTCATCTCATAACAGTTTTGAAAGACTTTTCAAATAAAAAACAAAAATAAACGTTTTTAATGACCTAAAACTTTTTTAGTCAAATATAACTGTTATTTTTTATTTAAAAAATTAAAATTAATTTGAATTAACTTGACTTTTATAATAAAAATCTACAATTTAAAAGTAACCCCACCCGCGTAGAACTCGCCATTCTGAGTATCCAGTATAAATTTTATGCAGATCAGACAACATTTACTATTTGATTTTTTAAGTCAAAAATACAAATATAACAGTTATTTACGATCCCTGGATTCCTCCATTTGTGAGAATATGCCCTAAATATTCGGTTTCTCTGGAGAAAAAGTTGCATTTATCCACTTGAATTTTTAAATTAAGTTCCCTTAGTTTTTGAAAGATTTTGTTAATTGATTCGGTATGTTCTTGAAAGGATGTACTAAATATTAGTATATCGTCTAAGTATACTACACATAATTTGTTTATGTAGTCTCTTAGCACGAAATTCATCATTCGCTGAAAAGTTGCCGGGGCATTTTTCAGTCCGAAAGGCATTCTTATATACTCGTAATGGCCTTGTGGTGTCGAAAAAGACGTTTTTGCCCTATCCTTCTCATCTACAAGGATTTGATGAAATCCTTTAGCGAGATCGAGGGTGGAAAAGTATTGGGCCCTCCCTAATTTATCGAATATAGATTCTATATTTGGTATAGGGAATTTATCATCCACTTATGTCGTTTAATTTGCGGTAGTCCACAAAAAATAAGCCATTTCTGTTTTCCCGAGTTATCAATTTTTTTCGGTACTACCCAGATTGGCGAGTTATAGGCTGAATTGCTGGGTTTTATTATCCCCCCCTATCAACATTTCTTTTACCTGTTTCTCTACTTCTTCCTCGGGAACTTTGGGAAATCTAAGTTTTGGAATATATTGGCTGGCTATGTTTCGTTATTATTTGATGCTTTACTTCGGCTACACTGGTTAGTACTTGAAAAAAGAGATCCCTATTATATTTAATAATCTGACGTAAATGATATAACTCATCCGAATTTGAATGGTCTGTTTTTAGCTGTTTAAGTAAATCTATGTTATTTAGCTCAAGTGCTTCTAGTTGGTAAACTTTATCGTATTGATAGGTGTATCTAAATTTAGTTTTTCTATTATTAACCTTAATTGAATCATCCCCTAAGTCTATCTTGGCGGCTAATGGTTTTAAAACATTAAGACCTATTATGGCGTCATAATTTTTACTGCTTAAGTCTACCAATTTCCAACTCATGGTTGCGTCATGATTGAATTCTTTCGGGATTTCGGTGATTAATTCTTCAGTCATCTTTTGTTTTCCAAACAACGTTATTAAATTTTTTGGCACAGTTATTTGAGTTCTTTTTAAATTGGGAAAGAGGTCTTTATGGATAACTGACGTGGTAGACCCGGAGTCGAGGAGACAATCTATTTTTTCTCCGCTAATTGTAAGCATAGCTACGGATAATGGGTATCCCGAGGTAGTGAGCGAAAATTTTCTTGAGTTTCAGTGGGATCTACATCCACCTCCATTGATTCTGGTTGCTGGTTAGCCGAATTTTGCCTTGGATACAACGTCCAGAAAAGTTGTTGTTATGTCTGCTCTAAATCAAGTTTATTTCTAACTAGCTCAAAATAATACAATGGATAACAATCAAAATATTACAGGCTACTATGATTAGGACTATGACGACTCTAACTGAGTTCATGAACTACAAGTGTTTCCTTGTATTCATAACACCTCCCTTTCCTATTTTGTTGTACTGTCGAAGCGGACCCTTTTTAAGCGGAGACGTTCGGACCTACGTGGGGCTTGATGCGTATGTTCTGTAACACTTGTTTCCTTAGAATTACTAACTGCAGGGATGGCTGGAGGAGATGCAATCCTATGAGGAGATGACGATTCTGATGACGATTCCTCACGTTGTTCGTCAATTTTTGCGGGCGGGCAAATTGTGAACTCTTCCTCGTTATTTATCCTGGGTCTCAGCTGATTGCAGTGTCGCTTCCAGATGCCGTGTTCTGTTCGTACCAAGTACATCATCCTTCCCAGAGGTCTAGAAATTTCTGCCTTAATCCATGTCTCACCTTTCCCGTAATTTCTAGCGAAGACTGGTTGCATCGTCGCGAAATGTCTCTTGGGCTTATTTTCCCAAAGTCTTCCATGAGTAGTTGTGCTTGGTAACAGTAGAGATAATAAGTTGCGAGATTGACGTCCATGAAGTAGTTCTGCTGGGGACTTACCGGTCTGCGGATTCGGAGTTTGTCTGTAAGTGCTGAGATATTGAAGAAGCGCTGTCTGTTTATCTTGATTTTTGTTCAGATTTCTGGAAATTGCTTCTTTGAATGTTCTTACGAAGCGTTCGGCTTCACCATTGGACGCTGGATGGAATGGAGCAGTAGTTATATGTTGAATGCCATTTGTGTTGCAGAATTTTTGAAAATCTACTGAAGTAAATTGTGTACCGTTGTCAGATACTATCGTTGTAGGTAGTCCTTCTAAGGCAAAGATGCCTTCTATTGCTTTAATGACTGTGGTAGATGATATATTTGGCAAGCGGACGACGAAGGGAAACTTGGAGTATGCGTCTACTATTATTAACCAATTTTCACCAAGGAAAGGACCGGCTAGGTCGATATGAATTCTGTCCCACGGTGTGGTTGATGCTGGCCACGGGCTATAATTTCGATGGGGCATGCTGCTTTTCGTTTGGCAGCTTTGACAGGACATCGTCTTTTCTTTAATTGCTTCGTCTATTCCTGGCCACCAACAATATCTTCGTGCTAGTTGCTTTGTTCGGACTATTCCCCAATGACCTTGATGTAACATGTTAGCTACCTTTTTTTGTAAGTCTTGAGGGATAACTACTCTAGGATGCTCTGACATGAGTAAAATGACACCGCTGTGGTGACTTAACATAAGGCGTCTGATGAAATATGGTTGCAAGTGTTGATTATTTTCATCTAGTTTGTTAGGCCAACCTTCTAAAATAAAGTTGCATACTTTGCGTAATATAGGATCCTGCGACGTATGATGAGCGATTAGTTTTGCATTTACCGGAAAAGAAGCGATGTTGTCTTGCATCTCAAGGTCTATCTCCCCGCATACTTCGTCTGATTCGTCAAATTCATGATCAGGTCCTGCTGGTAATCTTGACAATGCATCTGCATTTGCATGCTTGTCTGTGGATCGATATTTAATAACGTAATTATATCCCATAAGTGTGACGGCCCATCTCTGTAAACGGTGTATGGCTGTAGTTGGAAGTTGTTTGCTAGGATGAAATAGCGAAACTAGAGGTTTATGATCGGTTAGTAGTATGAAGCGTCTTCCGTACAAGTACTGGTGAAATTTTTTTATGCCAAAAACAATTGAGAGAGCTTCTTTCTCAATTTGGCTGTAGTTACGTTGAGCTCTATCTAAAGTTTTGGAGGCATATGCTATCGGCTTCTCAGATTTATCTGGATAAATTTGACTGATGACTGCTCCGATGCCGTAAGATGAGGCATCTGTTGCCAAACAAATGGTGTACGAGTCGTTGAAATGCACGAGTTGTGTTGCTTGGATGATTCTTTCTTTTAATTCTTGAAAGGCTGCTTCTCGGTTGCTGTTCCATAAAAATTTGACATTTTTCCTACGAAGTTCATTCAGCGGTTCGGCTACCTGTGCGAAATCATTAATAAACTTATTATAATAATTAATTTTACCGAGGAAAGCCTGCAACTCCTTGAGATTTCTCGGGCGTGAGATATTTTTAATTGCCTCAAGCTTGGATTTTGCTGGGTAAATTCCTGTGGCTGACAACGTATGACCTAGGTATTCCACCTCTGTTTGAAGAAACTGGCATTTGCTTCGCTCACATACTAGTCCGTTTTCGCGTAACTTCTGAAAAACGGTTTCTAAATTTTGTTTATGTTTTTCGTCATCTTCACCAGTGACAATGATGTCATCCTGGTAGTTGACACAATCAGGCACGTCTACTATGATCTGCTCGATAATCCTTTGAAAAATGGCAGGAGCCGAAGCGACTCCAAATTGAAGGCGTTGACATTGGTACAAGCCAAATATTGTATTAACAACCATGAACTGTTTTGATTCATCATCCAGCTCAATTTGTAGGTAAGCGTTCGAAAGATCTAATTTGGAGAATTTTTTTCCTTTCCTGAGTTTGTGGTAAAGGTCTTCTACCTTCGGTATATGGTATTGTTCTACTTCTAGTTGACTATTTAAGGCTTTAAAGTCGCCGCAGATTCTAAGTTTTCCACTCTTTTTTGGTATAATTACGATTGGTGTTGCCCATGAGCTGGTTTTAATCGGCTTCCATATCCCTTGGTTAACTAGGTTACCTATTTCTTTTTGAAGCTGGTCATTTAAAGCGTAAGGAATTGGACGAGCTTTGTAAAATTTTGGCCTTGCGTTTTGCTTTAGGTATAGCGTTGCTTTGAAAGTGGTGCATTTGCCTACTTCTGGACGGAATAAATCTTCGTATTTGTCACAAATTTCTTTTATTTGCTTGTTGATTGCGATGGATTCTAACTGGTGTACTATGAGGCTGGAGCTTGTTGAAGGTTCGACAATATCTAATCCGAAAGCATCGAACCAGTCGATTCCAAATATGTTTGGGCTTTCATTTACTGCAACTATGAGTAATGGTAGTGTTCGTTTCTGTATTTTAAACGAAACTTCGACGTTTATCGTGCCTAAGACAGGGATTTGCTCATTCCCGTAGGCCTTTAAAGTGCATCTTGCTGGTGATAATTGAGGCGCACCCAGCTTTTCGTATGTTGACTGGTTGATCATGGAACAGGTGGCGCCTGTATCAAGAAGAAACTGAAAATGTTGTTTATTTATGCTGACAACTACAAAAACTTTACGTCCTTGGCGGTTTACATTACCTTTGAGGTTAAAAATCTGTTCCACATACCTTGTGATGTGTTCATTCTTTCTACGCTCATTATTCTTCGGATTAAAACTCTCTGCACCAATGTTCCGATTTGATTGATTTTTGTACTCACCTTGACTTAAGCAGACTGGGGAAATGTGGCCTTTTCTTCCACACTTTCTGCATATTGCATTGTAAAATTTGCACGATTTTCTTTCATGGTGCTTGCCGCATCCGTTGCATGACATAAGTGCGTTGCTTTGACTTGTATACTTGATATACTTGCTGTTTGTTAGTCTTTGCTCTCGATTTTGAGAGCGTCTGCGGTGATGATCATTGGCGCTTCGGATTTGATAAATTTCGCTGACGTCTGGCATGACGCCCTTGATTATTTGTGAAGTTCTTTTAGTTGCTTCGTATGTTTCTGCAATTTGAAGAACTTCTTCCAACGATGGATTGCTCTTCTGTAAGGCAGCAGTTCGTACAGTGTCGTGAGGGGTATGGAGAATAATAATATCTCTTATTAATTCGTCTGAGTACTCAATTTTATCTGTTGAACATATATATTTGCAGTCCCGTGCTAACCCCTTTAAATCAGCAACCCATTCAGCATATGATTGATTTGGTTTCATCACACAACGATAGAATTCATATCTGGCTTGGAGAACGTGAGTTTTCTCATCGAAATGCTCCGTTAATTTCTTTATTATGTCTTTGTATTGCTGTTGTTCAATTTTCGCACTTCCAAATAGTTTCTGTATTAAGTCGTAAAGCGAGCCACACCACGAAAGGAAATATGCTCGTTTTCTATTTTCGTCTGTTACAGCGTATGCTGCAAAATGTTGTTGCATCTGGGCAACATACGTATTCCAGCGATGTGTACTTTTATCAAATTTGTGGAATGGAGGCACTGAAACATTACCTGAACTTGAGGTAATTGCTAACTTGCTATATTGCTCCATCCACTGTTTTTGATCTGCCAGCAATTGTTCCATCCATTTTTTGTTGCTGGATAATAATTCTTTCATTATTTGTTCTGACATAATGGCCTCGTTGTTTTGTTTTTGTTTTTTTTTTCTATGTTTTTTTTTCTCGTCGCCAACTGTTATGTCTGCTCTAAATCAAGTTTATTTCTAACTAGCTCAAAATAATACAATGGATAACAATCAAAATATTACAGGCTACTATGATTAGGACTATGACGACTCTAACTGAGTTCATGAACTACAAGTGTATTCATAACAGTTGTTTTCACGATTGTTACCGGAATTTCTAAATCTACTGCTGTTATTGTTTTCGCGATAGTTACCGGAATTTCTAAACCTATTACTGTTATTATATTCACGATAATTACTGGAATTTCTAAACATGTTGCTATTATTATAATTGTTTCTTGGGCGGTATTAATCGTACTGTCTATCTCTGTAATTGTAGAAATTGTTAGGGTCCGATGTTATTGTTTGAATATTTAGTGTAAGGATTTCTATTGTTTTGTTGGTGAGGAAAACGGTTTCTTGGAAAATGGGTTTTTGTTCTTGTATCTTGCCTTGAATCTACTTCTGTTTGTTGTAATTCGGAATAAGCTTCTTCTAAACTTTTCACTTGTTTCATTCTAAGGTACATATTATCGGAACGAGGCAACTTGCTTAAAAATTTTTCAAGTATACTATGTTCGTTATTAATAGGTTTAAAATCTAAGGGTTTTGCAATATCTAAACTATATTTTAAATTTAATTTGTCTAAAATTTTGACTAATTCTTCATAATACTGACTTACGTTAATAAATTTTATTGAGTCTGCTTTCTCCTTTAATTTCAAATAGGTTTCCTTCACCCCGAATGATTTTATTAGCTGCTGCTTGATGGTTGATACAGAGCCTTGATCTGTAATTCTCCTCACTGCCATTGCTGCATCATCTTGGATCTTTGTAGCCAATATTCTGAACATATATTGTTTGGCTGAATTGTCGTTCACCATACCCACGAGAGTTTCAACTTCCTGAATAAAATGTGACAACTCAAAGGTTCTATCGTCCTTGAATGGTGGAACCTATCTTGCTCCATTTATCACGTCTTTAACAGTAATTGAGCTTAATGCCATATTGTAGTTTTGTTGCACACTTTGTAATACTTCAACACTTGGAGGTTTATAGGAATTTTCTGAATCCATCAGCAATTATAACGGATAATTTATCGAACACTATATTCACAGTTCGACTTATCGTTTTATAATTTTTATTTTTATTTGTAGCCGAAAATCCGATTGAAGGTTTGCCGATCTTTTTCACAAAAAAAAAACAACAAAAAAGGTGTTTACTTCTTCCCTGTATATCAGGAAAAAAAATTTATATTTAACACTATCGACAATCCTACCGACTGCGCCACTAATATTTTTTTATTTCTTGTTAATCAAGAAATTATAAAAAAACACAATTTTTACTTCAAAGTATATTTATTTCGGCTCTCTTCTTCAAATGCTGATTAAGGACTCTCTAATTCTAGATTACAGCTTTGTTTTAGTTTTATCCAGAAGGGAATTTTTATTTGTCGCAACGAAACAGGTCGACGTTGAGTTTGTAACGGGAGATTCTTTGTTATCGCAAGTTGTTGTGAATATTGAGAGAAATTTATTTTAAAGTCAATGTCAATTTCAATTTACAATGGGAAGGGGATTATATGACTTGTTATCAATTGATGGAAGTGTTGATGTTAGGGAACATAACTCGCGCGGTGCTCGGCGCGCGCGGTTTACAGTGCAATGAAAAATTGCTATAACTTTGTTGAGAAAAGTGGCACGTGAGTTTTTTCAACGGATTATGATTCTGCATTTAATTTCCTATTGAAACAATTTTTACCTAACGAAGAACACCTTTTTTTTCATTTTACATCTTATTTTGTTATTAACAATTATGAAATATTCACTTTTTTTATATTTTTTTCAATTATACCTAAAATTCAAACTTTCATCTAAGCAACGACGTTGCGATGAGCAAACAATATTAATTCGGCTGGTTACAAAAAATTTTCAAAATAAAAATGCTCTCAAAATTAATTTGTTTATAACTTTGTTGATTTTTTTTTTACAAAACTATTTCGTGGCATGATTGTGTCATTATAAATTATGAATCTTCGGTTTTTAGTGATACATTTGAGAAATTTTTACTCATTAAAATTATTAGCAGGTTTGGGCAAAATTTAATTTTAACAAAAAGCATCGATTTTTTCAAAAAATCATGATATTTTTTGATTTTAATTAAAACTCGCAATAATGTGGTCTAAAAACTCCGCCGTCGTCTGGTCCCAAGTCCAGGGCGTTAAAGGAGGGGGGTGGTCGACCTGCCGAACCGATGGAATCTTGAATTTTTGAATGAAGAAGTCGATTGAAACAGCTTACGTAATACCACCCCAGAATCGAGAAACCGAAGAAACTAGGCGAGAAACCGCATTTTTTAAAGCGGCGCCAACAGCAGCGTATTCGTTGAGGGGATGTCCCGGAGCGCGTTCAAAAACTTTACTATGGTTAACCATGGTTAACTATGGTAAACTTTTGTCGTTCAAAAACTCCGTGGTTAACTACAACATAACCACGAGCATAACTTTTTGGCGTTCATAAACTTCCGTGGTTAACCATGGTGTAGTTAAATTTTAACCATGCTCGGGAGCATGGTTAGCGATAGTTAAGAAGAAGAAGAATAAAAACAATTTTTTGACATTTGTTTTAATGTTAATAATGAACAAATCAAAGTGGGATTTGTGAGATTATTTTAAATAAATAATTATTGGAAATAATTAAGGCAAAAGCCGACACTATTTTATGGAAAATTTTTTAAATTTTCTTTACCATGTAGTTAACCACGGTGCGTTCAAAAACCTCCATGGTTAAACATAAACTTTCGTGGTTAAGTGAAGTGATGTAGCATAACCACAGCTTACCTCGTGGTTTACTATAGTAAGGTTTTTGAACGCGCTCCCGGTGGGACCGCCAGCTAACGGATCAAAGAAGAAGAAGAAGAATGTGGTCTAAAAGATATAGAGCAATTCATAGTCTCCTACTCAGAATTCAGAATGCAGTTCTTCCAAGAACGTTCCTGATAATCCAGGCGGGCACATGTTTACGAAAGTGGATACAAATAATTGCGATTTTTGTCGTGCGTTATTGAAATTAAAAACAACGTATATCAAGTAGAATCGAAACATCAGACTGAATCCCGGTCTCGTAAGGCGTCGTGAAGTGTATAGTAGCATCGCAATTGTTCACTAGACAAAGGGCTATCCTTATGTATTATATAAAGGGCAAATGCATGACAAGAAAAAAAGGATAACGCGTTAAAAAGCGGTAGGAACACACTCATTCGCAAGGCGCGGCCACGGGTTGACCGTTTTTCATTTAACTTAAATAATTTTAACGTAATAGGTAGAAAAAACGAAGACAGTGTATGGCAATTTTACCTCAAGACGACAAATTCAAATAAGAAGTGCAAGAAAGAAATTCAAAGGATTGTTCAGAGACTGAAGGCTCACCATGAAATTTGTAAAACGAAGCAGGAAACAAATACGGACCAAATATTGCTCGATTGGGCTGGAAAGGCTGCTGTGACATTGCCATTACCTTCTACGAGTTTCACCTCCGCACTGACACCAACTACTACTGCATGGGCTCAAAAAAAGAAAATGTGACAACCAACCTGTTATAAGCGGTTTTGTGATGCGGAAAACATCAGCTGAAAAGTATCAGATTGACAAACAAATAGCCAAATTTTGCTACGAATTCAAGCTTAAGATGCATCGAGTTCACAAGTAAAAAATGATAGCAACAACCCTTCTTGATGAGATCTATGAGGAAGAAAAAGCAGCCTGTTTTTCTTCTCTATCGGGGATAATGTGGGAATATGTCTATTGACGGATGGTCAAACGCCCACAACGAGCCAGTTATATGCGCAACATCAAGACCGACAACATTAATAACGGACGATGGACGAGCACTTCTTTATGAATGTATTGATACCTCCTTTAGTGTGTGACTTACTTAGTTTCTTCCTGTCAATCAAAATATCTGGTTTTGGTTTTGATTTTTAAGAATTTTCTATCATTATGTTTTGTTTTATAGGTCCAATGAAAAAAGAATTGAAAGGCACAATTTTTGATTTATTCATGATTGTTATTTAAAAAAATCAAGTGATTTAAATCATGATAAAAATCAACCCAACCCTGATTATTAGTGAGTGTCAGTAGATACATATAAAACGAAACGTAGATGTCTAATTTTTACCAGGGAATATAAACGCTTAAGCTATGGTTTCCTACGAAGCGGTACCGTCATGTAGCGGCCGTATTACTACGGTGAGTGACGTAAGCAAAACGGTGTACAAAAATACGGCGACAAATACGGTGACAATAGTTGTAAAGTAATACGGCCGCTACATTTCATCTTGTTCACTTGACCATTGCAAAGCCTGATTTTTCTAACACATTGTTGCACTGTAAATATCAATAAATTATAGAAAATATAATTGTATGCAAAACATTGTGCAAAATAAAAAAAACCTTTTTTTATTTCTAAACGTGTACAAAAATTAAACACGTCTCCACCGCTAAACTACAAAAACGTTGACAAACAGTTCTACACCGTAAAGCGCTACCGCTACAAATGTGACGGCAACGCTATCTTACGTGACGATCTGCAGTAACGCTATCTTAGAAACCACTACCGCGATATTCCACAGAACAATTTTTTCTGACGTCACTCACCGTAATAATACGGCCGCTACATGACGGCGCCGCTTCGTAGGAAACCATAGCTTTACTGAAATGAATGAAAATTTATAAATTTAATTGCACGAAAGGTGTATTTAAGACCGTCCTTAAAGTCCATCACTATAAGGAAGGGATTTTTCTCAGAATTTTTAATATTTTACAAAAATTTTACAAACGATTTGCCCCATTCTTAAGAATTTTTGCAGCCCTTTGTCTAAAAGCATATTTTCAAGTTTTTATTAAGGGGGAATAACACCTTTGAGGGTCCGAAAAATTGCAGAACAGAAAATTTCTAATAGAAAGGCCTTGAATGACGAAGACATTAATGTAGAAGGACAACTGTATGGCGCAGGCATTGCCGATTAACGTTGAGAATTAATTAATTACAAGTTTGTCAATCCAAAACTTCAAACTTGATTTCTGAAAAACACCTTTTTTCAAACTGGTGTACATCAGAACTCCCACAATTTTTATCAGATTCACTTGAAATAAAATTTTTTCTTCTCTCAATAGACTTTTCCATGGAAGTACGTAGCCATTTTTTAATTGAACTGTTAGTTTTTTTCGGGAACTCATTTAATGCAAGATTTTTGAGTATAAATGTTACGTTTTTTGTTCAAACGAGTGTCAAATTTACAAAAATTAATATTTTTCAAAAATCCTACGTACTTCCACAGTTAATCTATCAACAATTAATAAATATATTGGATTTTTGTTGTAGGTCACACCAGTTAGCCGAAATCGTGTACACCACCCGGACTCACATGACACAAGTGGTCCCTTAAAACTGTCTGAATTCAGTGATTGTTTATTGATTTACTACTTAAAAATTTTTTTTTGTAAAACTAGAATGTATAATAAAAAGATAACTAAAAGCCTTTTTTCAATAGCTCGATTTCTTATTCATTAATAAAAATCGTAAAAAAGAGGCCGAAATTCAAGCTTCAAGGTGTTATACCCCCTTAACTAAATTTGTATGTATCTGTTCTGAATAACAAAAAATAAATTATAATAAACCTGCCTGCGTTGATGGTAAAATCTCGAAGTGGCGACTAATTAAAACCTTTTGGTACATATTCATTTGTGAGCTACAACTCAACCTATGATAAGCTAAATAAGCCAAATCGCGTTGCATTGATTTAATTATTGTAATAAAGCTGTATCCCAGTTCGGCCATGGATATTCATGAGTAGAGAGCGGATTATATGCAAATGCATATTTCTTATTTATGCTGTTCTTTATGTCAAAACTATTAAGAAGGTTGTTTTATGGTATTTACAACTTAAATATACATAATAATATTTTGTTGTATATTGTTGTTTATTTTACATACACTTAACACAGACTTAAGTTAAACTAGCTTGGTGCATACGGCCCACAGCGGGAGATTTTGTTTTTTTTTACTCAAAATCTAATATCTCAAGAAAGAAAAAAGATAGAGCACTCATTTTTTTTTATTTTCTTTGTAATTGAATAGGGAATTAAGGAAAAGTATTGAGAACGTGAGAGAATGAAAACCTAACCTGCAAATTGTTGTTAAACCTGAGTTTTCGTTTTGGGCTATTTAAGTACTCCACATTTATTGCCTACTACATAACAGTAGGTAAAAAAAATTAATTTTTTATCCTTTAACAATTTGGGATATGTTGAAAATTGAGGATTAACAACAATTTGCCGGTTAGGTTTTCATTTTTTTACGTTCTCAGTATTTTTCCTTAATTCCCTATCCAATTACATAGAAAATAAAAAAATGATCTTTTATCTTTCTTGAGATATTAGATTTAAAGTAGAAAAAAGCAAAATCTTCCAAATTTGTAGGTTAGGTTTTCGTTCTGGGCCATTGAGATACTCTACCTTTATTGCCTATTGAATAAGAAACGAAATGTAAAAAAAAATTAATTTTTTATCCTTTAACAGTTTTGGCTATTTAGAAAATTCAGGTTTAACCTTAGAACCGTCCATACTCTTCCCAACGTATTTGCGTCTTTGGGGAATTGTACTCCCCCACGTTGGATATTTTGCATCAATATTGAATAAATTAAATAACATGTTAATATTATTACTTTTATTGAAATATATTATTATTTATTAACAGAGCTTCGATTACGAAACTACAGGTTTAATTCATTACAAAATTCAAATATATTATTATGGTGTGGAACAATATGTCTTTTATAATTCGATGAAGTTCGCTTGGGGAGCTCAGCACCCCAAGGACGGTTCAAAGGTTAACAACAATTTGCAGGTTAGGTTTTCATTCTCTCACGTTCTCAATACTTTTCCTTAATTCCCTATTCAATTACAAAGAAAATAAAAAAATATGAGTGCTCTATCTTTTTTCTTTCTTGAGATATTAGATTTTGAGTAAAAAAAAAACAAAATCTCCCACTGTGCGCCGTCAGCCCGGATTTAAACATTATTGAAAATGTATGGAAAATGTTAGGTGATCGCGTGTCCAAAACACGACCAAAGGACCTCGAAGAACTAAAAAGAGCTTTGAAAGAGGAGTGGGCAAGGATTCCAATGGAAGCAATAACAAATTTAGTTGAATTAATGCCACGTAGGATAAGGGACTGCATCCGTGCGAAGGGATATTATTTCAAAGGCTGAAAAACGACAGTTTGCCCATACTTTGAACCTACATATCTTCTAAACGGAGTCACTCAGGTTTCTGTTATTTCTTTCACATAAAAGAATACACATTTACCTAAAAGATGAGCCTAATTACGTTGCTCTACTATAATCGGTCTAGAAGTTATTAAAGTTTAAGTAAATGGCAATTCGGCCATACAAGTTGCAAGTGAGGGAATATGAGTGCTTTATGTAAATCTTTAAAACGGCGATATCTTATGAATGACAATTCGTACGGGAAAATGTATAATGTGGCGGTTACACGAATGACAAAAAATGACAATGGTCACAATTTCTGGTCATAATTAATGGCATTGCTGTTCACACGACTCAAATAATGACATGTGAAAAGCTCTATTATAAAATGTCATTAATTTATTGCAAGTTGCCATAAATAATGGCAAGAGCTGAATTTTTGTCTCCAACAGTCGCAACTGTTTTATTACTTTATGGCCCTGTTTGTTTGGAAAAGAATTGGTGTCTATGTAGTGTGTTGAGCATTTGCAGACACTTGATTAATTCATGGTCCTGTTTGTTTTGAATATCCAGGTTAAGGTGCTGATTTGAGTGTAAACCCCTTTGAAATAACACTACCGCACTTCATGATAATATCAATTGATATAATTACTCATCTTTTTAACAAATTTATACTCTTTCGCCTTGTTTAAAAATAAATTGAACACAAATTCCCTTCCTTTTTGCATTTTTACGAGTGTTAAATATATTTTTAGACTTGCCTATATGAGATTTGCCTTGTTAAGATAAATAAAAATGATCATAAAGGATATGAAAATAAACTGCGGGGGTGTGTTGCCGGTATATTATAGTCCATTCAAAACGAAAGTTTGGGTATCAAAACATAACACCTTTTTGAAACTCTTTCCGCACATATTTACATTTTACTGATTATGGGGCCGCCCCAATGTAGGGGTAGTTGAAAGTAGTTTTGTTTTGGCTTGAAAAGAGTTTATTTTTTATTTATTTAATGTTAATTTTCCAAATTGTAGGGGTAGTTTTTACTCCTTAAGGGTTGAAAACAATTTATTTGTACCTGACTAGGACTCAATCAAAATTGAAGCCTAATTTTTTTATTTTCGGTCCCTTTAGGGGTGGTTTTAACTGTTTAGGATTATCCCTTATCATAAAATTGGGCTTGATTTGGTATAAATCAACCACTTTCCGCCAATAAATATTGAAAAAAGTGTATTCCATTGGGTTATTTTCGATTATTATTGAAATTGTTGTTGTTGTTGAAATTGGATTTTGCATTTAAATAATGACACTCTATCATAAAAGAATGAGCAAGTTCATTCTTTTATGATGACTTGCCATAACTTTTCATAATTTCTCATTATCGTTTACACGGTCATAATTTGTTTCATTATTTCTAAGCTTTTTTAAGCTTTTTATGACGTTAAGAGTGCGGATGGAAGGCTGCTGTGCAGCGACGAGGAGCAGCTCCAAAGATGGAGAGATTATTTCTTCGCCGCCCTGAATGGCTCACTCACACAGGAACCTCAGGAAAACAGCAACAATGCACAGCCGATAAGAATCAACACCCGGGCCCCATCCAAGACGGAAATAGTAACCGCAATTCATGCGATGGCCAATGGTAAAGCAGCTGGAAAAGATGGCATCCCGCCAGAATTGTTGAAAGCCGACTCAAGCCTCATAGCAGATGCGCTTCAGCCAATCCTCGAATTAGCATGGAACACCTGTACCTTTCCGGAGGATTGGACGGAAGGTATCATAGTCAAAATACCCAAAAAGGGGGATCTAACAATATGCGACAACTGGAGAGGCATCTGTCTATTATCTACTGTGGGTAAAATCTTGTCCCACACTATACTATCAAGAATAAGAGAGGCAGTAGATCAAACGCTTAGAAGGCAGCAGGCCGGATTCAGAAAGGGCCGTTCATGTATAGATCACATCAACACCTTAAGAATAATAGTGGAACAGTCTACTGAATTCCGATCCCCCCTTTACCTTGCTTTCGTAGATTATGAGAAAGCGTTCGACTCGGTTAATAGGAGCTTTATATGGCAGGCATTACGGCGACGTGGACTGCCGGATAAGATAATAGAATTGATAAAAGCCCTATACAACAATTCCAAATGCAGAGTTCTCCATAACGGAAAATTATCCGACATCTTTGAGGTGAGTTCAGGAGTACGACAAGGATGCTTACTATCCCCATTACTATTTCTTATAGTAATAAATGACATTCTTGTTGGCGCTCTAGACAGTAGAACAGGCGGCATACAGTGGGGTTTGCTAGATCGCCTTAAGGACCTCGACTACGCAGATGATATCTGTTTGCTGGCCCACAGACATCAGGAGCTAAACAACATGTTAAACAATTTGGCAACAGAAAGTAGTCTAGCAGGCTTAAGGCTGAATCCGAATAAAACCAAAGAAATGCGGATAAATGCAAACACACTTGAACGAACTGCGCTGAATAACCGTGACGTGGAACTGGTAGATAAATTCTGCTACCTCGGTAGTATTATTACCGAAAATGGTGGTGCAGAAGAAGACGTCAGTTCCAGAATAAATAAAGCACGAAGCGCATATGCATGCTTGTTCCGCATATGGAGATCAACGGAGATCTCAACCAACACCAAATTGCGGCTGTTCAACTCCAACGTTAAGGCAGTTCTTTTATACGGTTGCGAAACATGGAAAGTCACCCAATTCATCACAGGGCGCCTACAAGTCTTCATAAACAGATGCCTACGTCGTATCCTAAAAATCCGCTGGCAAGATGGAATTTCAAATGAAGAGCTATGGCGCCGTGCCGGCCAAGAAAGGATAGACGACCAAATCAGGCGAAGGAAATGGAATTGGGTTGGCCACACCTTGCGACGCGATAACGAAAATCTAGCCAAACAGGCCCTTGACTGGAACCCGCAAGGATCCCGTCGAGTTGGAAGACCTAGAACAACGTGGAGGAGAACCCTACTAGCAGAGGCCGCAACTACTGGGAGATCCTGGTCAGAGCTAAGAGCTGTCGCGCAAAACAGAGTCCGCTGGAGGGCAACTGTTTCCGCCCTATGTCCCACGAGGGATTAAGGGGCACATAGATAGAGTGCAATTATGTTCTTAGCCTTTTTATTTCCGTTTTTTCGCCGTAAAATGTCGAAATCAATCCAAACAAGGGCAAAACAAAGAAAGTGCGCCGAAATTGTTAACGTTACTCCTGCTGGGGTCAACACCCCGGTAGCAGCAGCAGGCATGCCGATAACTGCAGCAGAATGCCTAGATCGACGTCAGTCGCTGGCCCAGAAGACAGATTTGAGCTTCTGGAAAAAAAGCTCTTTACAAGCCTCAGCCGTATGCTGGACGATAAACTTGCCGCCTTCGAGGAGCGCCTAATAGCACGCATTGACGAGGTATGTAATAACTTCAATGGCCAACTCGCAGGGCTGAAGGACGATATGGAAACTGTGCAGCATGATATCGCTGTAGTTTCTAACGAAGTGGAGGATCTGCGCCGGCAGCTACGACTCCAGGACGTGGTCATCCGCGGCGTCCCGGCATGCGAGAACGAGAACCCGAGGCACATCTTGGAATCGCTCGCCTCCACCATTGGGCATGTACCGTCACCTTTCGTGAATGTGTTCCGGCCGCATCCACGAAAACGCCAGAACTCCTCGATGTCCTCAACTAGTAGTGCTGCGGCCCCAAGCTCGCTACTGATTGTGAAGTTTCCGTCGGCCAACGAGCAGCAGGAGTTCCTGAGAAAAGCCCGGCAGCATGACACTCTCAAATTAAATAAACTGAACCTGGGATTCACATCTGACAGTGTTGTTCGTTTGAGCGAAAGCCTGTCGCCAAAGAACGAAGATATTTTTCGATCGGCTAGAAAGCTGCAATTGAGAAACCTCGTCACCGCAGTGCTCTCTCGCCAAGGCCGGATTTTTGTCCAACTGGACAAAAATCAACGTCCTCAATTATTTAATCGGGAGAAGCATCAAAGATTTTGGAGCATCCTACTCATCGCCGGGAACTTTAGTGCGCATCGGCAAACTTTTATTTTTATTTTATTTTCGTTTTTTACTCTTTTGTTTTTATTTTTCTGATTTTTAAAAATTTCTTTCGGTTTTCTTTTAATTATTGTAATGATTAGTAGTCACGGTTTTGTTACCTTTTTGATATTTTCTTTTTTTCCATTCTTTTGTCTTTTCGTTTTAATGTTTTTTATATACTATTTCAGTTTTCTTTTTTGTAATGATGGATTATTATTGCTTAGTCTTAGAACTTCATTTTTCAAACATCGTGCATCCTTTACACTTTCTGCCACCTCGCACTGGTGACCTAGGTAGTAAAACCTTACCTTTTTGACATGAACAAAATTAGAACTTTGCTCAACATATTTCAAAGTAGGGCTCGTGGATTAAATTTTTGTCACATCAATGCGAGAAGTCTACGTAATAAAATAGATGAACTGCGGGAAATTTTTCTTGGGTCCAACATCCATGTCTTGTTGGTATCCGAAGCCTCACTCCGCGATCATGTTCCTTCAATATCTGTATCAATCGAGGGGTACCGTTTATTTAGAAATGATCGGAAGGATCGCCCTGGTGGCGGAGTTGCTGTTTATGTTAAAAAAGGTCTCCGCTGTTTTAAGGTAAAAGAATCTATATCCAATGCTCTAGAATTTCTTAGTGTTGAAATCGTGTGTGGTGTTAGAAAATGCCTTGCGACCGTGGTTTACTGTCCTCCTCGCACATTTTCGTTACCTGTAACCAGTGAACTGGAAATGTGGCTCTCCGAAGCAACTCACAATTATGATAGCATCATTGTTGGAGGAGATTTTAACGTCAATATCCTATCATACAGCTCTCTGCGCAATAATTTTCTAACCTTTTTCAAAACTTTTGACCCGAAGCCAATCAATCAACTTCCAACGTATTGTAACACCTCTAATCCATCCTTGCTGGACATATTTTTCGTGTCGGATAGAGGGAATGTCTTATTTCACAATCAGATCAGCCCCCCAAGTTATCTTGATCACGACATCCTATATCTTTCCCTCAACTTCACAATTGAAAGCAGCGAGAATAAAACTCTTTCCTACCGTGATTATAAGGCCATTAACACTCCTGATCTATTACATGAATGTTCCCTACTTTCTTGGGACAATGTTTTCTGGTTTCATGACATTGACGACCAAGTAGCACACTTTAGCCTTCTCTGCAAGCACCTTCTCCAATCGTTTGCCCCAATCAAAGTTAAACGCATACTTCCCTCTACCTCACCTTGGCTCTCCCCTCACATAAAACGTCTTATATCTGAGAGAGAATACTTGTTTAGAAGATATAAGAGAAATAAAACTGAAGTGAACCGTAGAGCTTACAGAGCCGTCAGGAATGTAGTCACCTCGACTATCCGCAAAGCAAAATTGAAGTTATTTTCGGCCAAACTCAGTCCATTCCTACCCTCGAAGAAATTTTGGGCTAACGTAAAGAAACTTGGGATTCATGGTGATGACTGTGCAGTCCAGAGCAGCCTCACTGCAAACGAACTAAACAACTATTTTACCACGATTGTCAACAATACCAGTGGCAATTCCTGCTCGAGGCTAATTGATGACAACCTTAGGTACTTCAGTTTTCGCAATGTGGATTACTCTGAAGTTCACAAAGCTTTTTACTACATAAAGTCAGCATCCGTTGGACTTGATGATCTTCCGCCAACCTTCCTTAAGTGCATTTTTCCTGTAATCTTCCCCTATCTTACACACATTTTTAATAACTGCCTCACGAAATCATATTTTCCACTTCAATGGAAAAAAGCGAAAGTAATTGCCTTGCCCAAATGAAAATCCCCGAAAAACCCCTCTGATTATCGCCCCATCAGTACCCTATGTTTCTTAGGCAAAGTACTTGAGAAATTAATGTCATGGCAAATCCAAGCCCACTGTGAAATGTGGTCTTTGCTGTCAAGTACACAGTCCGGTTTCCGGAAAAGTAGTAGCTGCGAAACTGCGCTGCTAAAGGTAACTACTGACCTTCGAATGGCTCTTGATGGTGATAACATTGCATTTCTGGTTCTTCTCGACTTCAGCAAGGCATTTGATAGTGTCAATCATAAGCTTCTCGAAACTAAATTATCAAACTATATGGGTTTCTCCCCCTCAGCGATCTCCTTAATTCGGAATTACTTAAGTAATCGTTCCCAAATGGTATGGTTTCAAGATTCTATCTCTGATCCGTCACCAATTACATGTGGGGTGCCGCAGGGCTCCATTCTAGGGCCATTACTTTTCAGCATCTACATTAATGATATCTGTAATACTGCCAAGGATTGCAAACTCCACATGTGTGCGGATGATGTTCAGCTTTATTCAAATAGTCCTCTTGGGTTAGTGGAAAACTGTGTCTTCAACATCAATGCTGACCTCGAGCGAGTATATCAATGGTCATTATCAAATCAGTTACATCTAAATGCCGCCAAGTCTACATGCATCGCAATGTACAGGAGTGAGTTAGACACCTCGTATTTACCGCCTATTACTCTTATGCATACAACCTTACCCTACCAGCCACGAGTGAAGAACCTAGGTGTTTACCTGAACACACAACTAACCTGCTGTGTTCAAACTGATCATACATTATCCAAAATATACGGTAATTTGCGCCGCCTCTGGCTGTTCGCTTCCATACAAGTGTTCGGTCAAAGCTTATCAAATCCTTAGTGCTACCTCACTTCACTTACGCTTGCTCAGTCTTTCCGTCCCCAGATGCCTCATGCCGGGCCAAACTTAACGTTGCCTTTAATGATTGTACCAGGTTTGTATATAACCTCCGCAGATTTGACCATATAAGCCCTTATCGCTCTTCTATCCTGGGTTGCACGCTTGACCAATACCTTTTCCTCAAGGCAGTATGTATTGTTCATCTATAAACTTCAGTCCAATGAACGTCCGTCCTACCTCCTCGAGTATCTTCATCGCGGTCGTACAACAAGGAAAATACTTTTTATCCCGCCTAGAGTCCATCACCTTGTTGGGCAAAGGTCCTTTTTTGTTCACGGTCTTCGCATGTGGAACAATTTTCCACACGCCATTCAGAGTGCGAGGTCTATGAACGTGTTCAGGAAGCTTGTATCTATTTACCTTACAAGTCAATAATCTTCCATCAAATTAGTTTTTTTTTCTTTAAAATTTCTTCCTTTCTTTTTCTTTTCTCTCTCTTTATCTTATGTAACGTGTCTTAATATTAAGTCAATTTTTAGTTTAATTTTGTTTTATTGATTTATATAAACTTTTCTCCATTTTTTTTTTGATGTACATACGTTGCCTTTTTCGTTGCCGAGGTCGTCGTCGTTTATTCCAGTATCCGAGGCATGTTGCTTGTTCCGTAATAATTGTTTTTTACGGGTGAGGTTTTTTATAAAATAAAAGGTTATTTTATTTAATTAGCAATTCACTTTATTATCACAAGTTTTATATAATAATTCCTTAACACTGCAGTTTTAATTTTGATTGATATATTTAGATATACATATATAAATATTGATTATAACCACTTGATAAATATCACACAATTTGTTTTAGAGCACGAGCGGACTTTGGGTGTTTCACCAGCGACCTTCTAACAGTGAAGTGAAAAATTGGAGATGCCGGAAATTGGCTATCCCGATAAACACGATGAGGACGGAGCGGAAAACGGCTAGATCACTGAACTTTAAGTGATCGATGAAGTGTTCCGACTGATCGTGTTTATCGTGTGGGAGGTTGTTGTGTGACATTGCGTAAAGTTTAGTAATTAAACTTAACGTTTAGTAATTAAACTTAACGCGGTCACTACATACTCCCCCCCCCCAGCGTAGCGTTAACGGAATGTTACCGCTTTAGGTGGCTTAGCTTCGTTGTCGCGGTCACAACCGAAGGCTGGCTTCAGCCTGTCAATGGATATTGACTTGGTTGTGCCGTTCAATTTGACCACGAAGTGTTTTCGTAATCGTTTGATTACTTCATATGGGCCCTCACATGGAGGTTCGAAAGGTTTTCGAACTCTGTCGACACGTATGAAAACGTAGTCAGCGTTTTCTAGGGCTTCTGGCACGTAGACATCCTTTTGGACAGGTTGCCGAGGATGTATGGCCTTAATGTTCTGCATATGAGAACGAAGGCGAGAGAGGAATTCTGATTCTTCAATTGGATTTTCATCGGTTGTGATAGAAATCGAATTGGGAAGTCTCAGATTCTGACCATATACGAGCTCGGCTGGCGAGCATTGTAAGTCGGTCTTAATTGCCGTGCGTATGCCTAACATGACAAAGGGCAAGTCTTCACTCCAATGAGTAGTGTTGTCCCTTGCCATTAAGGCTGCTTTAAGTTGCCTGTGGAACCGTTCAACCATCCCGTTTGCTTGCGGGTGGTAGGCGGTAGTCCGAATTCGATGAGTGCCGAGTAATTTGGTAACTTCATTGAACAGTTTCGATTCGAACTGCGTACCTTGATCGGTTGTGATCTCAATAGGTACGCCGAATCAAGGGACAAATTCAGTGACGAATTTCTTTGCCACTGTTGAAGCTGAGATATCCCGAATTGGGTATGCTTCAGGCCATCGCGTGAATCTATCGACTATCGTTAAGATATAAGAGTATCCACGAGATGGGGGTAGGGGTCCCGCTATATCCATATGGATATGGTCAAATCTATTATTTGGAAGTTTGAAAGCTTCCAATGTAGATTTGGTATGCCTTGAAACTTTGGAATTTTGGCAACCTAGGCACGATCAAGACCACTCATTGCAGTCTTTATTGATCGATGTCCAGAAGTATTTTTTGGTAACGGCTCGTCTTGCAGCACGAAACCAGGATGAGAGAGACTATGTTCGGAGTTGAACGCTAGTCTGCGTAAGGAAGTGGGTATATAATGCCTTGGAATGCCTGTACTAGTTTCACACCACACTTGATGGGCGGTAAATGGTATTGGCGTGAGAACTAGTTTTACCCGTGAGCCGTTGCTGGGGTGCTCTTGTAGAGACTTCAACTCTGTGTCACCTTGTTGAGTCTGAGCCAGTGTAGGCAGGTCGAAGGTCACCGAGTCGACGTTGTCGGTTGCTAGTGAGCGTGACAAGTGTTGAAAGTTTTTACAGATGAAAACAAATTTATTCGATAAAACTACTATATTTCAGGTTATGTACACTGACAATCTTGTGAATTCAAAAAGGTAAAAGAATACAATATGTAAAACAAAACTAGTAGTAGATCAAGTATAAAGTAAAGTATAGATCATCGAATTTCTGTATGTCACACATAGATGTAAGTAACATCATACGTTGATTAAAAGCTTATATTCAACACTCCTCCTCAACGTTGATGTTTTAAAAACCTTCCAATCCTAGTAATTGAAAACAATATATGTGCTTACGTGCAGGTACAGGTTTCGTTAACGCATCTGCTGGCATCTGATCCGTCTGGAGATACTCAAGCTTCACATAACCATCTTTGATAGCCTCTCGTACAAAGTGATACCGCAAATGTATGTGTTTTGTCCTTGAATGATAACCCATAGATCTCGCCATGCACTGCGAACTTTGATTATCACCATAAATCGTAACTGGGATTCCAACATAATAACCTAATTCCTCTAAAAGATACTGCAAAAAATATGCTTCTTTTGACGCTTGGCTTAAAGCAATGTATTCTGCCTCGGCACTTGAAGTTGCAACTATATTTTGTTTTCTGGATTCCCAGCTGATGACACCTCCACCCAAAACGAAGCAAAATCCACTTTGAGACTTCCTGTCATTGATATCTTCAGCCCAAGTGGAATCAGCAAATCCGTAAAGTGGCAAACCAGTTTTCTTATAATGAAGTTTAATATTCTTGGTTGACCGCAAATATCTCATTAGTTGCATAGCTGTGTTCCAGTGTTGAGCCCTTGGATCCTGGCAAAATTGTGCAAGCATGCTCACACTGCATGCTATATCTGGTCGACTATAAACTGCTAAATGCATCAAAGATCCTATAAGTTCTTGGTATTTCTTTAAGTTGACCTTCTTTCCTTCTGACGGTGCTTTGGGGTCCCGCTCTAGTTTTATTTTTGGTTGCATAGGTACTTTTGTTGATTTACAATTATCCATTCCATATTTCGTAAGTAAATTATTAATGAAGCCAGTTTGTGAAATGGATAAGTTGTCATCTTGTATATTAATCTCTAAGCCAACGCAAAGGGATGGCTCTCCAAGATTACGTATATCAAAATGTTTGCTAAGTTCTGTTTGAACCCTATTTGCTTCTTGCAGATTATTTGACGCAAGTAACAAATCGTCAACATAAACAGCTATTATTGTAATATTTTCAACCTTTCTTTTAAAATAAAGACATGTGTCATAATGGGATTGTTTAAACCCAATAGACTTGAGTTTTTCATTAATGGTCTTATTCCATTGCCGACTGGCCTGCTTTAGACCATAAAGAGCTTTATTTAAACGACAAACTTTATTTTTACTCTTAGTGTCTATGAACCCTTTAGGTTGTGTCATAAATATCTCTTCCTCCAGAACTCCATTTAAGAAGGCTGTTGACACGTCCATGTGAAATAATTTTAAATCGAATTCAACTGACAATGCATAAACTAATCGGATAGAACTTTGACGTATAACCGGTGCATAAGTTTCATTGTAGTCGACCCCGGGAACTTGTGAGTAACCTCTGGCTACTAATCTCGCCTTGCGACGTTCTACCCTTCCATTTTTATCATATTTTGTTTTGTAAACCCATTTACAGTCAATAATTTTTCTTCCTTCAGGTAGGTCGCACAGTTCCCATGTGTCGTTTTTTAATAGTGAATTATATTCTTCCTCCATAGCATTATACCATTCCTCTGAATCTGGTGAGCTCATGGCTTCATCAAAAGAGTTTGGATCTTCAAGTGTAGTATTTATTAAGGCTACTTCATTCGCTTGCTTCAACATCTGGCGTGGTCTCAACTTTTTCCTCATATTTCCCTCTTCAGCTTTGCCTGGATTGTTGTTATCTGCAAGTTCCCTTTCTGTAAATTTGGTAGCAGAGCGTAGTTCCCTTTCTGTAAATTCACTGCCTTCATTCTGTTCCTTATCTGTAAGTTCCTTTTCTGTAAAATCTTCATTCTGCTCCTCCTCTGCATGCACTTCATTGTCAGTTCCACTTTCGATGTGCTTTACTTCCCTTTTATATTCTTCCGTATTTGAATCTTTATTTGTTGGTTGTAATAATGTGAACTCATAATTTTTAACCGACGACGGCAATGATGAGTTTGACGTAGAAGGAGGAGTGGATAAACTTTCAATGAATTTGACATCTCGACTTTTGATTACTGTCTTGGTTCCCTCTTTCCACAAACGGTAAGCCTTTGACTCATCCGAATAGCCAATTAGGATATATTCGTCACTTCTGGGGTCCCATTTAGAAATACCAGGTTTCTTCTTTAAAACAAAGGCGCGACTACCTATTCGTCGAAAGTGACTTACAATCGGTATTCTTCCATTCCAAACTTGTTCTGGGGTTTTATTTAAATTTAACGTAGTAGGACTGTGATTCCGTAAGTACGCCGCTGTATGCACTAGCTCTGCCCATAGAAATTTTGGTAAATTTGCTTCAATCATGATGCAGCGTGCCATTTCAACTAAGGTGCGATTCATGCGTTCCGCAACTCCATTTTGTTGTGGAGTATATTGGGTTGAAAGCTGTCGCTTAATACCATGCGTGGCTAGAAATGATGTAAAATTTGAGCTTAATAACTCAGCAGCATTATCACTTCTGACGGCTTTTATTTTTGTACCTGTTTGGTTTTCAACAAAACTTTTGAACTCCTTAAAAACTTCTAGGTATTCACTTTTATTGCGTAAAAATCGCACGAACACTTTTCTCGAGTAGTCGTCTATAAATGTAACGAAGTATAAACTCCTACTAATGGATTCTACATTCATCGGTCCACAGAGGTCAGTGTGTATTAAATCTAGAGTATGGGTTGAACCCTTTTCATTTTTATTTGCGAAAGGCAGTCTTGTTTGTTTTCCTCTTATACAAGCAACGCAGCCAATTATACCATCTCTCTCAAAGTTCGGTAATCCTATGACCATTCGACTTCTTTTGAGTTTTAACAAGGAATTGACATTTAGGTGGCCATACCGCTTGTGCCATAATTCAAGATTGTTATTTTTTGTTAACATGTTATTGCATTTTTCTGTTTTATTAATGCCCTGAGTGATAGCGTTCACTAAGAATAGCCCATTTCTTTCGTTGGCTTCCAATAATATTTTATTTTCCCTGACAATTAAAGCTTTGTTTTCTTCCATGATTATCTTGCAGCCATTTTGTGTTGCTTTACTCACTGAAATCAAATTACTATTTAGCTTTGGAACAAACAAAGTATTATACAAATTTATTTCCTTTTTGTCATTGCCCCTTTTAATCCACAACTTTACCGTACCAATCCCAACTATGTCTATGGGGCTCATGTCTGCTAGCTGGACTTCTCCTGAATAATTTTTATTTATTTCACTGAAACATTCTTCTCTACAGCACATATGTGATGTAGCCCCACTATCTACACACCATAAAATGTGGCTTTCTATTTCATCATACTTTTTGCATGATCTGACACTTTGTGTAGCTTCATTAAAATTATTCTCATTTCGCTTAAATTCACAAGCTATAAATCCATTAGCACTTTTCATATAGGACGCCTTTTCTTTATTTTCTTTCCATTTTACTCTGCAGTTTTTCTTCATGTGCCCTTTTCGTCCACATTTGTGACAATTGTATGGGAAAAAATTGGATGTACTTGGATCTTTAAAACCTGTTGGAACATATTTTACCTTCATTGCGTTGTCCTTGTTGTCTACAGCTTTCTTCCTGTCCCCTATTTCAAGTAGACGTGCTCGAAGCGTGTCCATAGATGGGAACTCCTTGCTAGCATCAAATGCCGCTTTTATTTCTGTATAATCATCTGATAGGCTGTCCAGTAATACTACTGCCAACAAGTCTTCATCTAATTTTGCATCTAATTCCTGCAACTTTGAAATAATAGAATTGAAATTAATTAAATGCTGTTCCATTGATATTCCATCACTCATCTGAAAGGTTATAAACCTTCGAAATTCTTCCACCTTCTTTCTTGTTCCCTTCCTTTCATAGGTATTTTCCAAAAATTTCCACACATCGTTAGAAGATTTTAGATTTCTAACCAATGATACCAGGGCGGGTTCCATAGCAATAACTAATTCACATCTTGCATCCATATCTTTATCATTATATTCCTCCAATTTAGCTGGATCATTTGGCATGACTATTTTACCCTGAACATATTTCAGAAGCCGGTTTTTGTGTAAAATGGCCTCCATTTGACTTTTCCATGTGGAATAGTTCTCTCCATTTAAAGATGGTATTTTACCTGTGAAAGTAGTCATGATGCCCAAAATAACAATCACCTTTTAACATTGAATTTTTTTCTCAACATCTGGGCCCATAACCTGTTGAAAGTTTTTACAGATGAAAACAAATTTATTCGATAAAACTACTATATTTCAGGTTATGTACACTGACAATCTTGTGAATTCAAAAAGGTAAAAGAATACAATATGTAAAACAAAACTAGTAGTAGATCAAGTATAAAGTAAAGTATAGATCATCGAATTTCTGTATGTCACACATAGATGTAAGTAACATCATACGTTGATTAAAAGCTTATATTCAACAACAAGTAGTCTGCGACAACGTTTTGTTTACCCGACACATGTCTGATGTCTGTGGTAAACTGAGAAATTAGACCCAAATGTCTGGTCTGTCGAGGGGATCGTTCGGTCTTTATGTGAAGGGCGCGAACCAGTGGTTTGTGATCAGTATAGACCACGAAATTGCGTCCTTCAACGAAGTAACGGAAGTGTTTTATCACTGCATAGATTGCGAGAAGTTCGCGATCGAATGCAGAGTACTTCCGTTCTGTTGGTGACAGCTGTTTGGAATTAAAAAGCTAGTGGTTGCCACCGATGACCGTTGAATTGTTCCAATACGCCTCCGATTGCATAATCAGAGGCGTCAGTCGTAAGACTGTATTTTGCATCCTCGATTGGATGGTTCAGCGGAGTTGCTTCTGCCATCGAGGTTTTCACCTCGAGGAATGCCGCCTGACATTCTGCTGGCCAGTCAAAAACTTTATTGGCACGTGAGCGGTTGAGGTCTCTCAAATGCTCGTTTATAGGCACCAACTGTTCAGCCAATTTTGGGATAAATCAGTGATAGAAATTCACCATTCCCAAAAACTTCTGGATCGATTTGACAGAAGTTGGAGGTGCGAGATCAACGATAGCCTGAACCCGATCGGAGGATGGAAATATTCCATCTTTTGTGATGCGGTGGCTTAGAAACTTAATCTCTGTTGCACCAAAAACGCATTTCTCTAGCTTAATGGTTAAACCGAAGCAATCGAGGCGTTTAAAGAGCTCTTCGAGGTGGACGATATGCTCATCCTCGGTTTTACTGGCGATAAGTATATCGTCCAAGTATACATAAACGAAGTCGAGATCTCTCGTAACTTCATTTATGACCCTTTGAAAGGTTTGGGCTGCATTTCGTAAGCCGAATGGCATACGTGTAAACTCATATAGGCCGAATGGCGTAATGAGTGCAGTCTTATGCACGTCTTCTGGGGCGATTGGTATGTGATGGTATGCCCGTACCAAGTCAACCTTCGAAAAAATTGTGCAGCCGTGAAGATTCACGGAGAAATTCTGTATATGCGGGATCGGATATCTATCCGGCACAGTGACAGCGTTAAGGCGACGGTAGTCGCCGCATGGCCTCCAATCATGTGAGTCCCGTTTAGGGACCAAATGAAGCGGATATGCTGCGGGGGACGACGAAGGTCGACAAATCCCCAATTGAACCATGTGGTCAAATTCTAACTTTGCCACCTTCAGTTTCTCCGGATGGAGTCGCCGAGCGGTGACAAAATGTAATTGCCTTTTAGTCACAATGTGGTGTTGCACATTGTGTTTAACTGGAAGGTTAAAATTGGGCGGTTTTGTTAACGAAGCGTACTTCGTTAATAGCTCTTTGTATATGCCAATAACTCGGCATGGAATTGTTTCGGGGTTGTAGTCGACTGTGGCGCACACGTTAATTCGAAAATTCGTGCGCTTGTCGACTAAATGCCGATATTCGAAATCGACGGATAATTTGAGCTTCGTTAAGAAGTCCGACCCGATAATGGCTTTAGTGGTGTCGGCTATAATAAAGTTGTAAACATATCGTCGGCGTAAGCCGAGTTCAAGTTCAAGCAACTTTGTGCCGAAAGTTCGGATCAGTGATCCGTTGGCCGCGTACAGAAGGACGTTCGGGCTACCGTTATGGGCCGGGAACGCCTTAGCGGGAACAATTGAAACGTCCGAGCCCGAATCAATCAGAAAATCCATCCGATTGTTGGTGTCTCGAACGAATAAACGATATGAGCGGCCGGTTATATGCTCGCTCATTTCGATCCCCAGCCCCTTTAGTTTTTTTAGGGGTGGCGGTGGCCTTTTTTTCTGGCTTGGCCACCGTTGTAACTGCAGGGGACTTTGCAGCTGCGTGCTTCACTACCGTAACGGTAATGGAAATAGCACAAGCTACCCCTGGCTTGATTGGCCCCTTGTGGCCGATTGGCCGAGGGCGGCCCGCCCCTGATTTGTTTTAGAGCACGAGCGGACTTTGGGTGTTTCACCAGCGACCTTCAGACAGTGAAGTGAAAAATTGGAGATGCCGGAAATTGGCTATCCCGATAAATACGATGAGGACGGAACGGAAAACGGCTAGATCACTGAACTTTTAGTGATCGATGAAGTGTTCCGACTGATCGTGTTTATCGTGTGGGAGGTTGTTGTGTGACATTGCGTAAAGTTTAGTAATTAATCTTTACGCGGTCACTACAGTTACCAGTGGCCAGTGGGGGAGGTTATGATCGCATTTCCATCAGTCCGAAATAGTTGCGGCACGTTCATGTTATGCTACATGTTATTCCCCGTATTCCTCTGATGACTGACCACTAATGCTCATTCATAGAGCATCAGATGGATACACTGTTGAAGTCTTCTTGAAGGCGATGACAACAATCCTCTCCACTAACTTTTAAAAAAATTTTTAAGTCAGTTTAAAAGATCAGGATTCAAAGGCCATATCCCTGTGCATCATGCTTTTTTCTGGACTCAGAATGCTATTGTAGGCTTGTTCAAAAATCCCCGCCACATCATACGGTGTGATACGTTCCAGATGATTCGTCTTCATAAAGTTGTCGCAATGTTTGTTGTATGCTTTCTTCAAAGGGCCGTGAAACGTCATTCTAATGGTTGAATGCGGTGCGAACAGTGGGGAGGAAGCGACACCAAGTGAATGTGGTTTGCTAAACAAAAATCTATAGCTGCGATCGAGATGTGGCTGCTGTGATTATCCAATATCCAGGACAAGTAAGACCGGCTTTTCTGCAGTTGGCTTTGCATAATTTTTGAAATGTAGTAGCCATTTCATTAAAAGTTCGTCAGATGTACAGCCTTTCTTACTAACTTCCACGAAGGAACCACAGGTGCATTTCGTCCTAGCAGAGCCGAAGTTCTTTGACGTGGAAAGATGAAGAAAGGTGGCACAAACGTCCCAGTACCGCTCATGGTACAAATCATGGTTATGGTTTTACCACGCTCCCACGAAGTCACACTGCCAACAAGTTTAGATCCTTTGGGTGTCAGAACCTTCTCAGCAATCTAAAATATAAATATTTATTTGTAAAAAATTACTAAAAATAAGTTATAACTCAACAATTGGGTGAACCATCTAACCTGGACAGTTGTTATTCCAGTTTCATCCATGTTGTAAATATCGTGAGGCTCGAATTTGACCGTTGTTGTCACTGACCCCAGGTTGGAATAAAATTTCCGAAGCTCTTTTGAGCTGAAGCCTTGGATGCGATTGAGACTGGTTCCTTCCGGCTTTCTCAAAGAAATATCCGGGTGCCTTTTGATGAATAAATAATACCACTTTTTTCAGCCAATTTTTTTGACATGAATATGTCTTATCCCTGGAGTCTATTCAAAAGAATGTGCGGAACGGAAGTCGTCACATTCCTTGACTCATTTTGTTTTTGTTTTGATTTGTTTATTCTTTCGTCGTCATTGGGTGGACTTTTTTTTGTTCAATCGCTGCGAGTTCTTGTTCCTAGAGTGAGAAAAAGTGTTGAGGATTTTTTTACTTTGTGTGAGATTTTTGACGTGACAACGTCTATTAAATCGGTTTAAGATAGGACGCGCGTGTGAAAATGTCCCGCACACAAAAAAAATCATATCTCCGCCCCCATACATGTTAGGGGGGTGGTCAATGGCTCAAAATTTTCGTTTATTTATCCTCTACACGGGAAAAATACATTCATTCACCTTATTGACGTGACAACGTCTATTAAATCGGTTTAAGATAGGACGCGCGTGTGAAAATGTCCCGCACACAAAAAAAAATTTGCTTCGAAATATATAATTTATTAATTGAGAAAATAATACAAAACGTAATAACAAACGTTGTGACGTTCAAATTAATAGACGTTGTCACGTTAAAATACGTACGCGATACTTCACATCCAAGACCATTAATTTTTTTAAACAGCTTATGGGGCCCATCCACGGGCCAACTAGTTGCCCAAACTGAGTTGTGTAAAAAGTTGTTGTTTTGCCACAAACGCTTCAACTGAGTTGATGTTTCAACTGTCAATTCGATATTTTATAGGCAATTTGAAAGTTAAATGAAATTGTAGAAAACCCGCGACTAAGTTTTAGTAATAAAAATTGGAGAAAGATGATTTTTTAGATTTATTATAATTTTTTTTTAATTATTAATATGAATATTTATATTTTTTTAAATATAAATTAAATTCTAAAAGTATAAATTACGAAAATAATTTAATATTATGTGAATTTTCATAATTTAAATTAAAAATAATGCAAAATAAACTTGCAAAAAAATATATATTCTTCGAATTCAGGCTTAATTCATCCAAGTAGTTTGCCAAACTGCAATACACACAGTGCAACTAGTTGCCAAAACTCTAGGCCCCGCCCCCATAAAATTAAAAGATTTTGATTTATCCCAACTGTCAAATCAGTTTGCCAACTGCCCCACACACGATGCGATTCAGTGACAACACAACTCAGTTTGGACAACTAGTTGGCCTGTGGATGGGCACCATTAGAAAAGGTATGCTTGAGTCGTCCGTCGCGCGATATTTTTGTGTTTTCGAAGCGGGGCGGAATCAGAGTCGATATCAGGGAATTTTCTTACTACGCAGTTTGCGGATTGAGTGTGGTGCGGTCGCGGTGCGTTTAGAATTTTTGCAAAAGCACATTTTTTTTATTTTGAACGATTTCGTTTCGTGTGTTTGTATTCTGTTACATTGTGGAAAAAGGATAAGGTGGTTGAAGGGTATGTATTGAAGCGAGACAGATATATGTATATTGCTGTGTGCATTCCTTTCGACCCCCTCCAGGGGTTCTTTCCAATAAGAACAAGAAGGTGATTTCCAATAAGAACAAGAAACAAATAGACTCCAGGGATGAGACATATTCATGTCTACTGTGCCATCGAGAAGCCATGGCACTTCCCGTCTTTTTTTCCTTGTTGAAAGGGTGAGGAATTTTCAAGTTTTCAGCTAAGTCATAAACCAATTTTCGCAGCTTCAGTGGAGTCACTCCATGGTTCGCTAAACGTTCAAGATGCTGAACTATCTTGTCTTCGTCCGCCTTGGAAATCGTCGATTTTGTTCCCTGTTCTGGAGCCGAATAATTTTTCGTTTTCAGGCTCCGTCGCAGCGTTTCTTTCGGCACACCTTTTTCCTTTTTTACTGCATGGATTGCATTTAGCAAGGCAATTGTGGTCCACTGTGCTTTTACTTGCTTCATCTGAAAATTTTGAGGTTAGGATTACATTTTCATCATAAATCAAATTATTTACTCAATGACATGTAACAATTTACTATCTAAAATAATAATCACAGGCTTAATATACTAAATTTACTAAATAGCACATGCACACTTACCGTTTTTATGAAAAAAAAAAATGAGTGTGCTTAAGACCACACTTTAGAAGTAAAGCTTTTGTGCCCAACAGCTAGTAATTTTATCTATTGCAGTATAGTGGAAAGTCTTTCGTATAAGTACGCTTTGAGAAAAGTCAGGGCAACCACAGATGTAGGAAGTATAGTAACGAGTTTACTGACGGACTTGATATAAATACTATTTGAAAATATCAATATTTATGAATTCCTATTTACATTAAAACCTAAAAACGAAGAAAAGGTTTTAAAATAACTGAAATATTTTTGATTGAAAATGGTTTAAAAATCGTGTAAAAACTGCATCAAGTGAGGTCCATATGTCGCGGTACTTTTGTCTGTTTAGGCGTTTCGCTCCCAGGAATTCTCCTCGGGCACTTTGTGGATGAAAATAGAAGTGGGGTGGTACCTCTTATCATCCCCACTTTCCCCTTAAACCACAAAGTTCGGACGTGCCGTTTCTGATGAAAAATTAATATTGAAATCATCACTCAAAATTTTGGGGATATCGTTGAAGTTTCGACCTAGTAAATTTGAGCCTTCGGAAATGGAGGTGTTCATGTATAAATTCATGTAAAATTTTATGCGGCGATGTATAAATAACCACTATAAAATTTGTTATCTGCGGTAAGTCCTATGGGATGCCACAGCGAGGGAGACCCAATCTCCGCTGTAAGGATGGCGTGGACCAGGACGCTCAGAGCTTAGGGGTGCCAAACTGGATGATGTCGGCTCCTAATCGGGACCGATGGAGAGAACAGTTAGGTGAGGTCACGACCGGAAAGGGTTGTAGAGCCGTTAAAGAAGAAGATCTGCCTACACACATTTCAAGGTGATTTATCGTGACATAGCGTTTTTGGTATGTCTGGATGAAATGTTAAAACTTCAGCGAAGCTCTCATCACATTCTTCATTTTTCATAGTTTCTGATAAAGTACTTCATTCATTTTTTTTACAACTTAGTCATCTAACGTTCGCATGCATGTTTTATTAATTTAGCGAAAGTATTGATAATCCTGGTTTATTTAAACTCGAGTAAAAATAATGTTATTGGCTAATTTTCTTAAAAGCATACACGCGGTGCACCTAGTACGTATAGCGAACAAGCGCGCATGCCACACGGGTATTCACGCTCCCGCCATAGGCATGCAAGCTACCGTCACAGACACGAAAATCTAAGCATTCGTCTGCTGGAAGTATGCATGCTCCGCTACCGCTACAGGCATGAATATTTATAATTGCATCCGCATCGGCATAGACCACTCCAAACGGGAGTATTGTTTTACTGTCCAATGATGAGTCAGTCTACTTGAGTACCTATGCTATTAGCCAATTTAGGGAGCTAATTCATTTTAAAGGGAGCAAAAAGAAATGCAAAAAACAATCAACCTTTTTCCAAACTCTTCTTTTATCTAGTAGTTTTACTCCGTTAAGGGTTGAAAATAATTTACTTTTACCTGATAAAACCGAATTTGAAGCACAGGGTCTAAAAAACATTTTTTTACAAACCTTTATATTTTCAGTCGATGTAGGGATAGTTTCAGCCCCTTACTATTATCCCTTATCATAAAATTTGGATTGCTTTGTTATTCATCAACCACTTTTGAAAATAAATATTGCAAAAAATGTACATATTTCATTGGATTGTTTTTGATTATAATTAAAATTATCTCGAGGGAGTTTTTAAGCATTTTTAAAGGTGACATGCATACCCCCCGGGACCCCGATTTTCGTAATCAGCGGCCCAAAAAACATATCAGGTACGATTTTCACAACAGTGTAATGTTTTGACATAAACGATTCGTCGATTTGTTACAAGTTAAAAAAAATTCATTTAAAAAGGGGAAAGGTCCAGCACATCTCACCAAAGGGGAAGTGGGTGCCAATTTAAAACAACAGCACTTCGCACATTTAATTCACCACTCTCTTTTGGTATTCTAAGCACCCAAACCACTGGACATACGGTTTTACCAGCTTCGGTTTTATCAACTGAATTGTGCAAAAAGTATTTTATATTGGAGACAATTACAAATTAGACGAAAGAAAGATGTATTGTTCATTTCTTTTTTCATTTTTTCATTTTTGTTTACATCGTTAGACATTTGGTCAGGTTGCCCCAAAAATTCTTGTCGTATATGCCGCTTCCTACATGTCAGTCAACTCCAAAGTGTCCGCGGCATAAGCCCGGTCAGTGACCAAACCACAAGAAAAACAAGCAAAAATGTCAGATTTTTAATTCGGCAGATACCATTTTTACGACATTGCTGTAACATTATTAATTTTGTATTAAAATAAGTAGTTCTTTCATTATTTTGTTCTGCATTCATTTTCAATTAAATCTTGACATTCATTAATTGTGAAAAATTCGGTAAAATTGAAAAAAAAAAAAAAATGGTTGGCCCGAAATAAGAACCGGCTCAAATAAGGCAACTATCCCCTACATTAACTATTTCAATTTTTTCAAGAGGTGTACGTAAACTTTTGTTGAGTAGTTTTTGGTATTTTTTTAATTTTTTTATAAATAATAATGAAATTAAACTTAGTTTGTTGTGATATTATAGAGTGGTCATTGTTTTAATTAATTTTTTTGGAAATATATTATTCACATTGTATTAATATAGGCGCCTTTTCCGAAAAATTCTTCAGTGTACGTAGACTTTTGTAAAACACTGTACTGTGACGTCCTGAATATCCGTCTAACGGACGGGGACTAGCCCTAATTTGACACTTGGGGTCAAAACGAACCCCGCTTTTTTCGAACCGATTTTTCTCCAACAAAACGATAGACAACTCGACAATTTTTTTGATAATTAAACAATAACAATTGACTTCAACAATCATATACTAATATTCAGAAAAGTTCCAACTATATGTGTAATTTTTTATAAACCTTTATATAAACAAATAAAAAAGTTATTAACATTTTTATACACTGGGGTCAGATCGACCCCAAATGTAAGTTATGTAATTTTTTAGTGTCAAATTAGGGCTAGGGTAGTAATGGTACTCTTGTCGAACTCATCTTTTAAGGTTGCCCCATCGTGTTCGATTGGATTAATATCAGGACTACGCGCTGGCCTTGACAGAGTTTGAATATCAACTTCATTAAGGTATTGCGTGACCGATCACAGATCTAGCGACGTGGCAACGTGCATTATCATGCGACAAGATCGGTACGGGCCTCATAAGAGATAGCCAAGGTCACTTGCATGAAAACAAAGTCAGCCAAGGCTAAGTAAGATATTAAAAAAATAAATAAATTATGCTTTACTTGTCAAAACTGAGTTGTAAAAGAAAAATCGAGTTTTTTGTTATGAGAAAAATAGTTTTCAAGTTTTGTAATTAAAAAACTTTTGTGTAATTAAAATAAAAACATTATTGTATGAATACTAAGTATATATAAATATACAGTTATAATAAAAGTGTATAAACATTGTAATTAATAAAAAAGTTATTTAAAAAAACCAAGCAATTTTAAGCCTCAGAAACCCCTGGAGGATTTTTGCTATTTGTCTTGGAGAAGAGGAACCAACAATTGGTGACCCCGATTAAAGAGGCATTCCGAAGAGCGGAGCAAATTTCTGGATTTTAAAATGGTTAATCTTTTGGTTTAAAAATAACGAAAAAAGTAAAAGATAAGTGCAAATTAA
The DNA here is from genome assembly GCA_949987705.1 of Thereva unica. Classification (NCBI taxonomy): domain Eukaryota; kingdom Metazoa; phylum Arthropoda; class Insecta; order Diptera; family Therevidae; genus Thereva; species Thereva unica. The sequence continues at coordinate 118,653,348 of OX465281.1, read as the reverse complement.
TTTATTGAACGAGATAATAATTTATTTAAAATAATTATAAATAGAGGGAATTTTATTTGTTTGTGGTTCTGCGAATATTGAAAAATTTACTCTGTCGATTTATTGAAATTTTATTTGTTTTTTCTTCTTGGATTTTGTTATTTTGATTTTTTTCTTGAAGTTTGTGATTTTCTCATATTGTCTTGATTTTTTTTCTTCTCATCGTGAATCCCTCCGAGTTTAAAATGGAGGATCAGAACTACTTGGACAATTCGTTTATCCTCGATATGGACGAGTCGTTGCCCAGCCTGGAGGAAGGGCTGCCGGGTCGACGCAGGGTCCGGGCAGAGGTTGACGTGGCCTCCACGGCGAGGTACAACTTGCCCGAATTCCATCGGAGCGACCCGGCCGTCTGGTTTTACCAGGCTGAGGCTCAATTCGCCCTAAATTCAATTTCGTCTGACAAAACAAAATTGTCTCATGTTGTGTCAGCTCTGCCTACTGAAGCGGCTAAGATCTTGCTTCATGCATTCCCAGATCTCAGCACCGCCAGCTATGTGGTGGCCAAGAAGCGGTTACTCGACCGATATGGGTTGTCGACGAGGAACCGCCTTTAACAACTGCTGGCGGCGCATGAACCTGGGGACAGAAAGCCATCAGACTTCTTGAGCGGCTTGCAGATTCTGGCAGGAGATAGTTTAGGCGAGAGCGAGGGACTCATCAGGGTTCGTTGGGAGCGGCGTCTTCCTAAAGACATCCAAAATCTTGAATTTTTGTATGAAGAGGTCGATTGAAACGACTTACGTGCTACCACCCCAGGTAATGCTCGCTGCGTCATCGGATCAATCACTTGGACAATTATCCAGATTGGCCGATGAATTGTGGGAGATGACATCTCACCAATCCACACTGGCTAAGGTGACAGAGGTGCAGGGAACGTCGTCTCTGGACTAAAAACACTCGTGTTGGAGCGGAGGCAAGGTCAGCGACAGGGGTCGGCGAGAGGGTCTGCTGGTCCATGCCAATGGAGCCGCTCACGGGTTAAGGCCGGGCACACATATCCGCACCGTGTCCGGGCAAAAACAAAACTCACGTAATTTGACTCGGTGCGGACACGGAAATGTGGGGACTGACTGGTAAAATTTTACTTGTTTACTTTCTCTCCGTGTGTCGGATGCGGTGCGGACGCGGTGCGGATATGTGTGTCCCGGCCTTTAGACAGCCGAAGGCTTCATCGGCGGCGACCAGTAACCCCACCCAACAAGGGGCTAAGCCAAAGGCACCAGCTTCAGCGGCATTGTCGGGGACACAGTACTACTACCACTACCGATATGGTAGTGGGGCAGAACGGTGTACACCGCCGTGTTCGTTTAGAGGTCCTAGCTCTTCGGTCAAAAAACATCGGAGGATGAAGGGAAATAATTCAAAAAATAAAATTGGCGGGGAGTCGCCACATTCGCGGGCGCTTCTCAGCAGAAGCGCTCGTGCAGGTCCAAATCGATTTTTTAATCGATTCTGGTGCGGACATATCACTCATTCCAGCACACACTTTTAGAGTACAAACTACATGCCCTAATTTACTTCTGCGAGCCGCCAATGGATCCACGATCCACATTTTTGGCATGAAGTTGCTGGAACTGAACCTAGGTCTTCGCCGACGGTTCATCCACAACTTCATAATCGCCAACACTAACAAAGCTATACTCGGTGCGGACTTTCTCACAAAGTTCGAACTCATACTCGATTTTAAAAATCGAGAATTAGTTGATTCACAGACCTGTCTTCGGACTGACGTCTGTGCAACTGGTGAGTATATGATCGAGAGCTTTGAATGCCAACATCTTGGCAAATATAAAGAATGGTTAACGAAGTACGCTTCTTTAACACAACCTCCTAATTTTAACCTACCGGTTAAACACAATGTGCAACATCACATTGTTACTAATGGGCAATTACCTTTCATTACCGCTCGTAGACTTCATCCTGAGAAGCTCAATGTGGCGAAATTGGAGTTTGAACATATGGTTCAACTAGGGTTTTTTTTTGTTTTAATAATAATAATAATTTATTTTTGGACAGTACACAGGATTTACATCTTTTAGAGTACATACAGGAATTACAACAACAGAAAGGATTTATAAAAAACTTAAAATTAGATTTACAAATTAGAATTAAATTAAATTACAATAACATTAAAACTAAAATTAAAATAAAATTAAAGCAGAAATAAAAGAAGAAGAAAATTAAGAATAAAATACAGAATTAAGTAAAAAGAATGATGTAGGAAAGTGAAGAAAGAAAGATAAAGGAAGCTAGTGAGACGAAGAAGATAGAAAAACAGATGCATGTTTTTTGAATACTGTGGCCGTGCTCATCCTCTGAATATGACTAGGAAGATTATTCCAGATTCTAAGAGTATACACAAAGAAGGAGCGACTATCAATTAGGGAAGTGTGGGCAGGAATCAGGAATTTGATGGATCTCAAGGATTGCAGAGGAACAAGGAAGTCAGCAAGGTAGCAGGGACTTTTGGAATAAAAGACCTTATGCAAGAGAAGTAGAGCCATGAGATCAAGGAATTTAAAGAGGTCACAACCCAGTAGGGAATTTTGGACACCCGACGCATGATCAGACCTTCTCATATGAAAAATGAACCTAATGCAATCATTAAATGCCACTTTAAGACGCTGACGGCAGGATGAGCCGAAGGAAATATACACCAACGAGCCATACAGAAAATGGGGAACAACAAGTGATTTGATGAGTTTAGCTCGAATAGGCGAAGATAACAGACTTCCATGTAGCCGCAATTTACGAAGAGTGCCATAGATTTTAGAGAGCATCAATGAGACATGATTACAGCAGGAGAGTTTGGAATTGACAACAATACCCAGATTTTTGCCCCATTCAACGATTGGTAGAGGAACATTATCAAGTAAAATAGGCGAGAAACCATCCAGGGACAGCGAGCAACGACTAAGAAAAAGTACTTGTGATTTAATTGGATTTAGTTTAAAGAGATTACTAGAACTCCACTCACTAATTTGAGATAGGGTTCTATTGAGTTTAGAGATACAGTACTCAATCTGATGAGGAGGACACGAGATATATAGCTGAAGGTCATCAGCATAGAGATGAAAAGAGCAGTGACAGATAACGGATGGAAGATCATTAATATAAAGGGAGAAAAACAAAGGACGAAGAACCGAACCCTGAGGCACACCTGCAGGTACTCTAAGGAAAAAGGATATCGCATTATTGTGCCGAACACACTGAAACCTATTAGAGAGAAGAGAAGAAAAAAGACGAACAGAAGAAGAAGAGAAGTGATACCGTTGACTAAGTTATGAAGGAGATGTGAGTGAACCACAGAGTCAAACGCCTTGGAGAAATTAAGAAGAATTAGTACTGCAATATCACCTCGAGCAAGAGCGGAACGAAGATCAGTCGTTACCTTCAGTATAGCAGTTTCGCAACTGTGTAATTTACGGAAGCCAGACTGGAAATTAGAAAGGAAATTATAAGAATCAAGATATCGCACGACTTGAGTAAATACAATTTTCTCAAAGACTTAAGCTAGAAAGGGAAGAATACTAATAGGGCGAAAATCAGACAAATCGGAAGGGAAGGGCTTTTTAGGTACGGGAGTCACTAAGGCTTTTTTCCATAGTAAAGGGACTTGGGAGGTTGTCAGGCAATAATTAAAAATATGCGTGATAATTTCAACAATTAAAGGGGAGAGAATCTTAAGAAATCGAGGAGAAATTCCATCATAGCCAAAACGGACGAAATGGAAAGCAGTATTCCAAGTACTTCAAGTGAGTCAACACAACGAAAATTAAAACCATCAAAAGATAGAGCATTGGAGAAAGGGGAGCAAGAAAAGGAAGACAATGAGGAATTGGGAGGGGATTGAATGAAGGATGCATTCAGTGAGTTTACATCTACATCATAAGAGTTAAGCTCAGAGGAATGAATGCCTAGAGAACGGAGATTAGACCAAAGTTGCTTAGTGGACAGAGCAGGATCAAGTTTCCGGGAGTAAAATTCAAGCTTGGCCGATTTGACTTTGCTATTGATTAAGTTACGAAGATTTTTGTATTCATGAAGGTACCTCAGGATCCTCGTTTTGCGATAACGTCTATATAAGAACTCACGCTCAACAATCAAGTTGCGGATTTCGTAAGAGAACCAAGGACAAGTTGGAGTTTTACAACGTATTCTTGTAACTAAAGGGACACATTGATTAAATAGAGAGCGAGTGAAAGAATTAAACAGATCGACTTTGGTGTCTATGCAGGTTGTATTATAGATATCAGCCCAAGGTACAGACGAAGAAGCTTCAGAAAGGCGAGTAAAATTGATGTTATTGAAGTCACGATACGAAGAAAAGGCAGGAGGGAAGAGGAAGGGTAAAAAGTAAAACGAAGCGAGAGAAAGAGAATATCGTGATCAAAGAAGCTAGGGGGAGAAATTTGGTTATGTTTTAACACTGAGTTGGTGGAGGTAGCAGTGAGTACATCAAGGAGCGATGGATTATGGCAGTTTAAGAATGTGGGCAGTTGATTTAGGATACGTAGATCCAATGACCCCAAAAAGTACTTGAGTGTATTCGCACGTTCATTAGCCTTCAGTAAATCAACATTAAAGTCACCAGCAACAATTATATTATCGTAATGACCGGAAAGCCTAAAGACAAGATCAAAAAAGTTACCAGCAACATCAGGAGTAAACACATTAGGTGGACAGTAGACACTTAGAATAACACATTTGTCATGGGATGATTTTATTTCTACTGCGATAAATTCAAACTGTGAGCCAATGGACTGACCCACTACTTTTGAGGAGAGAGAGAGGAGGTGACATAAATAGCAACACCACCCTCAGTACGACCCAAGCGATCATTTCGATGAAAAGAAAAAGTAGGCAAGGAAACATAAGAAGTTGGAATTTCTGGTTTAAGCCACGTCTCATTGACTACAATAACATGCAATTTAGTGTTATCAAAAAGGTATCTCAGTTCATCCATTTTATTCCTCAGACTTCTTGCATTGAAGGTACATATATTCAGCCCTGAGGAGGAGGAGCAAAGAATATTTAGTAGCGTTCCTTCATTGTACACTCTATCAGGGGAATTCATCATTAAAAAATGAGCAACAGAGCCACAGAAGCCAAAACACACATGGAAAAAGAAAATAAAGAAAAGTTGAAGAACTAGGAAGAAGGAAGAAAAATAGAAGAAGAAGAGTAGGCGAAACACTTAAAGCTAGTATAAAAAAGGAAACATAAAATAAGATGTAAATGAAGTTAAAGTAAAGCATAGCAAAAACAATAAAACAAAGCAAAATAATTAAAAGAAAAAGAAAAAGATTACAAATATTAAAAAAAAAGAAGAGAAAAAAAATAGAAAATATTAAAAATAAAAAATAAAAAAACAAAATATTAAGCAGTAGCATCAAATGCTGACACTCCGCGACTCCAATGTTTCGATGGATGGACGCTCCAGTTCGGATAGGTCGCGCACAACAATCGGGCAGTCATCTCTAGTGAGTTTAATGATAATGTGTACAAGGCCATCCCGGGTGTAAACTGCAGCCAAGATCCCCATTTTACGTAGTTCCAAGGCTGCTCGCAGTAATTTGTTATTCTGTGGCGATAGGCTCTCATTAATGTGAACAGGAGGGAATTTATATTTTTTTGATTTTCTCAACGCAGCCATGAAAGCCTTGGCTTCACGCTTGCTGGATAGTTTTACGATGATTGGAATGTCCCTGCTACTGCTTTTGCCCCGCGTCAGTCGGAAAGCATCAGCGTAGGGAGACAGTTGATGGTTTACTTTCGCAGCTATGCTCTTGATAAATTTGAGTGGATTATCATCAGGTTTAACGGGGATTCCTCGAACAATTACGTCACTCAACCTCTGATGATGCTGCAGGTCGTCTACGCCAGACCTAGTTGAAACGAGTAGATTGTTTATTAGCTTCACATCAGTCGAGAAGTCTGTTATCAGCTGTTCTGCCTTGGAGACTCGCAACTGTAGTGCTTCGACGGACTTGTTGATAACACCCAGCTGATATTCACAGCTGTCGGAGATCGATTTAAGGCTTTCCTTTAGGCGCCGCTCCATAGAATCCAGGCGTTCAGTCAGGTAATTAAAAGAGGCCGAATAATTAATTAAAGAGGCCGAATAATTAATTAATTACATTTCTCTCTCTGGATTCTGCAGTGACTAGTCGTGATAAAACCTTTAGTGATAAACTGTGATAACTAAATATCGGCCATTTTGTATATTGGGTGAAATTGTTTCTTTTTACTTTTTATATATTATTAAAAATTTACATATTTTGCTTTAATTTTAATTTAACTTTTTATTATAAATTATTCATCATGTGCTTTTCATCATAAAGGTTTTCAATTTAATTCATAAATTCAAATTTTCAAGCTTAAATTTAGTTAGCGTGGGCCTATCCCCTTTGTTTCTTTGTTACGGTTAGGCCTCGTGTTCATTACTCTAAATCAAAATTGCCGTAAATCTATATAAATTTAAATCATCATAATTAGGGTCGCTAATTGTAGTGTATTAGATTTTTTAATTTATCAAATTTTTTATCAATTTTTTCTAGATTACTGTTATTCATGCATGCCTGCCTTTGTTTGGGTAACGGTATATTCAATTTTTTCTAAAGAAGTTTAATTAATCACTTTATAAACTAAATGTGTAACATTCTTGAAAATTTTAATCATTCTTTTGTGGTAAAAGTGCTTTTAGTGTTTTTTAATAAAATTGCAATGTGCTTTTAAATTTACCTATAGATCTTGATATCTATCTTATCTTTTTTTACACTTTTAATATATAATTATTATTTAAAACAAATTGGAGTTTTTGTGTGTGATCTCATTGTTTCGTACATACGGCTATTATTTAAATTTCAATAAATTTTAAATTCTTTTACAAAACGCTTATTATAGCATCCCCATCCTAGTTGCCCTTTATATCTTTTCCTTTTTTTATAAATTTTTGCTTTTCTCATCGATCATACGGTTTGTAATATTATGACCATTTTTGTCTTTTACAAAATTTCATATAGGTGTAATTAAACACCTAAACTTTTAGTCAAAAAATCGCTTAATCCATCAGATCATTGCACTAGTCTACGTGTGCCGGAGTCTCTGGCCTTCTGCGCCTCTGTAGTAAATAGGGACATTTATAATAATATTCTTTCTCTCCTTGATGATGAGCAGGCAACAAAAATTAAATTGTTAGAATCTTTCTCACTTCTCAGGTCCATCTGTATTGAACTTCCCAAATTTAATATATTTTACTCCCTACAAATTCGCCCCCAAAAAAAAGCCTTCCTTTATTTTTCAATTTTCCCAGTATCTTTGATTTGCCTTAGTGTGAGATTCGAACTTTTATAAGATAGTCATCGTTGGTGTTTAATTCAGAACCATCAAAGCGCAAAAATTTGCAATCGAATAATCATTAACAAGTTATTACATTAAAGTTTTTTTTTTTTTTGTTTTTTTCTCCTTTCCCCCTGGGTGACATCCTATCCCTCATTTTGATTTCAATAACCTCCACTCTATTTCAGAAGCATCCTATTCTCTATTCTATCGTAAATCTTGACTCTGCCCACAGTCCTAACTCAAATTATCTTAAAAAATACTCGATTCAGCTTGCCTATTAAAATATGATAACATAATTAATGAAATGTCGAATTTGAATATGATTCAGTCCTTGTTCTGAGTTTGTTTATATCAATATATAAGATATAATATTTTATGAAAGTAAACTCACTCCCTGGAAATTTACAGGTATTACAGTGCAAGATTTAAAATTTTCAAATTAAGTTGTTTTAGCTTTGTCTTTAGATCATTCAAGTGCACAGAATTGCACTCGTTTTCAATCACCAACTTAGTTTTTTCATTTAATTTTTTCCTGTGGGTCATATTCCTCTCCCTATATTATACGTATAAACAATCTCCACACTACTTCCAAAGCATCCCTTCTCCATGCTATCGATTATCTTGACTATATCTAGTCAATCTCTATTTTTCCTAAACTGTATCCTATACAGCTCGCTTTAGTAATATAGAAAAATAGAATCAAAGATATTTTGAACTTCAATACGATAAAGTCCTCATTTCTGATTCCATATATATCAACGTATAAGACACAACTATTTTTATAATTTCAATTCACTCCCTGACGATTCCTTGGGATTCATATACTACCCTCAAAACTTGAGCTATTTAATCTAAGTTTTTCTTATGACTTTTTAGTCATATCCCTAAATATTACTCAACTCCTTTGATCATATAGTGAAAATTACCATTTTTAGGCATTCCATCCCTTTATGTCGGATTTTTAGAAAAAACTATCTCTCATGTTATAAAATTCTTTTCCCTCTTCCTGTCCCCTCACCTAAACACTTTCTATTCCTACAAACTCACTATTTATATTTTTTCATCCTTAATTAATCCTTTAGATTCCCCCGATTCATAAATAACCCCGGCTTTCACTGCAATTGCTTCTTTCCTAATTCTAAATCTTCTTATCTCCGACATGTTATTAAACACGACACAAGGTGGCATTAGGGATGGCTCTGATAAATCTAAATCTTCAAAAGCTATTACGGGCAAAAGAACGTCCACCAGATTGGGAAGCAGATCCTCAGACAAGGACAGTACTGTATGCTTAGCAAAAAGCAAACTTGAGAAAATCAATGTTATTGACTCAAAAACCCTGATCTCATCAAAAACAAACCCACAATCTATGAACACCAATTCTGGAGTTTCAACTTCATCTATAAGTGTCGAGCAAAAAAATGTTGATCCTAACCCGAATGAGAAGGGAGAGAACTCGCGTTTAAACAAAGATAACCAAATTCCAAACCCTGAAAGCCATATTACAAACTCAAATTCTCTAAATAACTTTTTTGGCTATACCACAGATGATGTCGGACCTTTTACTGTCTATTTCATAAACAATAGTCCTGAAAAATACTCTAAATCCTTTGGAAGTAGGGAAGGCTCTAAATTCTAATTTAAATCAAATAGAACAAATTATCAAACTATCTGCCAACAAAGGAAAAATAAATTTTACCACTGCTGAGAGTGCTAATTCCTTTCTCAAAAAACATCCTGAAAACCTGAATATAAGAGTGTACATACCTCTTAATGCAATTGCCACTCCAGTCTTATTACATGGGATTGACAATTCCTATAATGAGAATGAACTTTTCAATGCTTTAACCATTGGCAATCCTGCATGGAAAATAAAAAAGGTTTTTAGAGTCAGGCGTAAGAAATTCATAGATGGTAAACCAAGTTTCATGAATACCAACATGATAAAAGTCTTTGTAGCGGGAAAAAAAACCCCAAATGAACTGAAACTTCACTATATGGCCTTTAAAACATCAAAATTTGTCCCTTCACCGCAGAGGTGTTTCAGGTGTCAGAGGTTCGGACACCGTGAAAATTACTGTAAATCTAAACAAAAAATCTGCCAGAGATGTGGGGAAAATGGATGTGATTTGGGCAAAGACTGTAACAAAACAGAAAGGTGTGTAAACTGTGGTGGAAACCACGGCAGTTATGACAGAACTTGCCATTCTTGGCTAAAAGAATTCAACATTGTTAAGATCATGCGTCGTGGTCACCTCTCCAGAAAGGAAGCTGGTCGAGCCTATCACATAAATTCTGGTAAAGTAACCAGCCCTAAAAAAAGAATTAATATTATCTCACGAAATACCATAGAAGCTCCTCTAAAACCTTTATACAGCCGTGCCTTACATCCATCCTCTTTTAAAAGCATAAATAAACCTTTTAACCCTTTTAAAACTATTAAATCAAATACCGCTCTAAATAAAACAAGTACAAACAAAATCAAGTCCCTGGTTGAAACCTTCAAGAGAGAAAACCACAAAGTTCATGAAGACGCTTCAAAAGAAAACGAAGGGTTACTAAAACATATCCAAAATTCAGATCTAACCCTCGATAGCTTATTCGAAAATTGGTTGAACAAAAAAATGGGCAATGAAACAAACTCTGCAAAAACTTTTAAATGCTAAAAATTTTGCAGATAAATATCCAAAGTCTACGCAAAAACATAGATGAACTTGAGTTCTTTGTCAACCAAAATAAAGTTGATATCTTAATTGTTGCTGAAACTTGGCTCTTGCCCACAGACCAAATAAAGCTTCAAAATTTTCATGTAATCAGAAATGATAGACAAGATGGTTTCGGTGGTACCGCCATTGCTATCCATAAAACAATAACTTTTAAAGTCGAAAAAGTCAAAAACTTTCTTAATGCTTGTGCTATTTCGACATTAAATTTGAAACCCAACTTGACAATTTTCTCTATTTATGCTAAAAGTAACGTTAGTAATACATTCTTTAAAAATTCTCTCTTGAAGATATTTGATCAGGCTAGCACCTTTCCAAGAGCTATAATAGCTGGTGATTTTAACGCCAGATGCATTGACTGGGGGGATTCAATCTCTAATAGAAGAGGTGAAATTCTGAGAGGTATAATATCCAGTTTTGGCTTTTCTAACCACAGTAATGGCCTTCCTACCTGCATTTCCAGAACAACAAATCCTACTAAATCTGTTATCGATTTATTTCTTACTAACTTTTATGACATAAATATCAAAGCCAAAAATAAACAAGTTTCCTTTGGTGGCAGCCCTCACATTCCTCTCATTTATGAACTTTGCTTAAATAAGCCCAGTCAAAATTACACTAAAATAATAACCAAAAATAAATTATTCAGTCTTCTTAAGGAGTTAGACATGGAACATAGTGATCCAAATACCATCCTTCCGGAAATCTCTAAAGCAATCTCTAAGGCTACGATCAAAATCAAGCCTAATTCTTCAACTTTTATCCCCAAACCTTGGTGGAATAACAGACTAAACGTTCTATATAGATTAAAATCGATATTTCTATCTAAATTCAATAAATATGGTAAATCTGCTGATCTAATAATGCTCAATAAACTTAATGCCCTCTTCATAAGGGAAAAAAAATTATCAAAAAATCTTGCATGGAACAAGTTTATTACAGAACTTTGTCATAAAACTAATATCAAAAACTTTTGGAACACAATCAACCGCATGAAAGGTGGCAAATCTAAAAATGAATTCTATTCCAACCATGTCTCACCTAGCGACTATTTAAATTTTCTTTGCAGCTAAGTTATAACTCCATCTTTCAATCCATCTCTTCACCCAATAGAGGCTCACAACCTCATTGAATGGTCTGTATCTAATCTTGATAAAACTCTAAAACACAAAAAAACTAGTTCATCTCCTGGAATGGATGGTTTCACATTCGAAATGATTCGAAGTCTCTCTTATAGTGGCAAATTAGCTTTTATCAAATATCTGGAAAGTATCTTCAATTTGGGCAAAATCCCTAATGAATGGTTAAAAATTAAAATTGCCCCCATCCTAAAACCAGGAAAAGACCCCACAGTTATATCTAGCTACAGACCCATTTCTTTAATATCAGTTCCATTAAAAATTATGAACATGTTCATAAAAGACATCATAATCAATATATATTTTACTACTTTACTAGAATTTGAAATCCCTCTCCCCCTTACAAACTGGATCTCCAAATTCTTTTCCAATCGTGCTATAAGCCTGGGAGGTGTCTCTAAACTAGTAAATGGCGGCCTTCCTCAGGGTAGTGTCATCAGTCCCATTCTATTCAACATGTACACTTCTAAACTTCACGATATAACTTCATGGGGGGTAAAACTTTTCCAATTTGCGGATGATTTCTGCCTAATCGCTGGTGATGATAGTGTACCACTATTGGAGTCTAAGCTTCAATTGGCCTTATATGAATTTAACAGTATTGCCAATAATAGGAAAATATTAATAAACTCAGAAAAATCTAAATTCATGTTAATTGGTAGCAACAAAACTTTAAACCTCTCATTGGACATGGGACGCTTGGAGTGCTCCCCCAGAGTTAAATTCGTAGGGTGGACCTTCACAAAAAATCTCTCTAGTCGTATTCAATTAAACGAAGCAGTTGACACCTTAAACTCTAACTACAGAATCATTAAAATCCTAAGCAGGAAAAAATACGGTGCCTCTCCCAATACATCAATGTTACTCTTTAGATCTCTTATAAGATCTAAATTGGAATATGCTAGAGCTCTTTCATTTACCGAATTCATTACCCTAGAAAAAAAATTTTATACCCTTACAAATGGCTACCTTCGGTATTGTCTGGGCTTAACCAAATCCACTCCCAACCACGTAATCTATGCCTTAGCCAATGAAATGCCTCCAGCCATAAGAGCTGAACTTATTACTGCCAAAGAGGTTGCAAGGATCATAAACATTGAAAACAATATTCCTGATAATTTCAACATCCAAAATCCTAAGTCACCACTGGAAAAGGTCACTGCGACTTACCTTGACCTCTATGAATTATATGACAACGGAGATCGTTGTCCTACCATCAACGCAAATATCTCGGTAGATGTATCTCTCCTACAAATCTTCAAAAGCTATTACGGGCAAAAGAACGTCCACCAGATTGGGAAGCAGATCCTCAGACAAGGACAGTACTGTATGCTTAGCAAAAAGCAAACTTGAGAAAATCAATGTTATTGACTCAAAAACCCTGATCTCATCAAAAACAAACCCACAATCTATGAACACCAATTCTGGAGTTTCAACTTCATCTATAAGTGTCGAGCAAAAAAATGTTGATCCTAACCCGAATGAGAAGGGAGAGAACTCGCGTTTAAACAAAGATAACCAAATTCCAAACCCTGAAAGCCATATTACAAACTCAAATTCTCTAAATAACTTTTTTGGCTATACCACAGATGATGTCGGACCTTTTACTGTCTATTTCATAAACAATAGTCCTGAAAAATACTCTAAATCCTTTGGAAGTAGGGAAGGCTCTAAATTCTAATTTAAATCAAATAGAACAAATTATCAAACTATCTGCCAACAAAGGAAAAATAAATTTTACCACTGCTGAGAGTGCTAATTCCTTTCTCAAAAAACATCCTGAAAACCTGAATATAAGAGTGTACATACCTCTTAATGCAATTGCCACTCCAGTCTTATTACATGGGATTGACAATTCCTATAATGAGAATGAACTTTTCAATGCTTTAACCATTGGCAATCCTGCATGGAAAATAAAAAAGGTTTTTAGAGTCAGGCGTAAGAAATTCATAGATGGTAAACCAAGTTTCATGAATACCAACATGATAAAAGTCTTTGTAGCGGGAAAAAAAACCCCAAATGAACTGAAACTTCACTATATGGCCTTTAAAACATCAAAATTTGTCCCTTCACCGCAGAGGTGTTTCAGGTGTCAGAGGTTCGGACACCGTGAAAATTACTGTAAATCTAAACAAAAAATCTGCCAGAGATGTGGGGAAAATGGATGTGATTTGGGCAAAGACTGTAACAAAACAGAAAGGTGTGTAAACTGTGGTGGAAACCACGGCAGTTATGACAGAACTTGCCATTCTTGGCTAAAAGAATTCAACATTGTTAAGATCATGCGTCGTGGTCACCTCTCCAGAAAGGAAGCTGGTCGAGCCTATCACATAAATTCTGGTAAAGTAACCAGCCCTAAAAAAAGAATTAATATTATCTCACGAAATACCATAGAAGCTCCTCTAAAACCTTTATACAGCCGTGCCTTACATCCATCCTCTTTTAAAAGCATAAATAAACCTTTTAACCCTTTTAAAACTATTAAATCAAATACCGCTCTAAATAAAACAAGTACAAACAAAATCAAGTCCCTGGTTGAAACCTTCAAGAGAGAAAACCACAAAGTTCATGAAGACGCTTCAAAAGAAAACGAAGGGTTACTAAAACATATCCAAAATTCAGATCTAACCCTCGATAGCTTATTCGAAAATTGGTTGAACAAAAAAATGGGCAATGAAACAAACTCTGCAAAAACTTTTAAATGCTAAAAATTTTGCAGATAAATATCCAAAGTCTACGCAAAAACATAGATGAACTTGAGTTCTTTGTCAACCAAAATAAAGTTGATATCTTAATTGTTGCTGAAACTTGGCTCTTGCCCACAGACCAAATAAAGCTTCAAAATTTTCATGTAATCAGAAATGATAGACAAGATGGTTTCGGTGGTACCGCCATTGCTATCCATAAAACAATAACTTTTAAAGTCGAAAAAGTCAAAAACTTTCTTAATGCTTGTGCTATTTCGACATTAAATTTGAAACCCAACTTGACAATTTTCTCTATTTATGCTAAAAGTAACGTTAGTAATACATTCTTTAAAAATTCTCTCTTGAAGATATTTGATCAGGCTAGCACCTTTCCAAGAGCTATAATAGCTGGTGATTTTAACGCCAGATGCATTGACTGGGGGGATTCAATCTCTAATAGAAGAGGTGAAATTCTGAGAGGTATAATATCCAGTTTTGGCTTTTCTAACCACAGTAATGGCCTTCCTACCTGCATTTCCAGAACAACAAATCCTACTAAATCTGTTATCGATTTATTTCTTACTAACTTTTATGACATAAATATCAAAGCCAAAAATAAACAAGTTTCCTTTGGTGGCAGCCCTCACATTCCTCTCATTTATGAACTTTGCTTAAATAAGCCCAGTCAAAATTACACTAAAATAATAACCAAAAATAAATTATTCAGTCTTCTTAAGGAGTTAGACATGGAACATAGTGATCCAAATACCATCCTTCCGGAAATCTCTAAAGCAATCTCTAAGGCTACGATCAAAATCAAGCCTAATTCTTCAACTTTTATCCCCAAACCTTGGTGGAATAACAGACTAAACGTTCTATATAGATTAAAATCGATATTTCTATCTAAATTCAATAAATATGGTAAATCTGCTGATCTAATAATGCTCAATAAACTTAATGCCCTCTTCATAAGGGAAAAAAAATTATCAAAAAATCTTGCATGGAACAAGTTTATTACAGAACTTTGTCATAAAACTAATATCAAAAACTTTTGGAACACAATCAACCGCATGAAAGGTGGCAAATCTAAAAATGAATTCTATTCCAACCATGTCTCACCTAGCGACTATTTAAATTTTCTTTGCAGCAAAGTTATAACTCCATCTTTCAATCCATCTCTTCACCCAATAGAGGCTCACAACCTCATTGAATGGTCTGTATCTAATCTTGATAAAACTCTAAAACACAAAAAAACTAGTTCATCTCCTGGAATGGATGGTTTCACATTCGAAATGATTCGAAGTCTCTCTTATAGTGGCAAATTAGCTTTTATCAAATATCTGGAAAGTATCTTCAATTTGGGCAAAATCCCTAATGAATGGTTAAAAATTAAAATTGCCCCCATCCTAAAACCAGGAAAAGACCCCACAGTTATATCTAGCTACAGACCCATTTCTTTAATATCAGTTCCATTAAAAATTATGAACATGTTCATAAAAGACATCATAATCAATATATATTTTACTACTTTACTAGAATTTGAAATCCCTCTCCCCCTTACAAACTGGATCTCCAAATTCTTTTCCAATCGTGCTATAAGCCTGGGAGGTGTCTCTAAACTAGTAAATGGCGGCCTTCCTCAGGGTAGTGTCATCAGTCCCATTCTATTCAACATGTACACTTCTAAACTTCACGATATAACTTCATGGGGGGTAAAACTTTTCCAATTTGCGGATGATTTCTGCCTAATCGCTGGTGATGATAGTGTACCACTATTGGAGTCTAAGCTTCAATTGGCCTTATATGAATTTAACAGTATTGCCAATAATAGGAAAATATTAATAAACTCAGAAAAATCTAAATTCATGTTAATTGGTAGCAACAAAACTTTAAACCTCTCATTGGACATGGGACGCTTGGAGTGCTCCCCCAGAGTTAAATTCGTAGGGTGGACCTTCACAAAAAATCTCTCTAGTCGTATTCAATTAAACGAAGCAGTTGACACCTTAAACTCTAACTACAGAATCATTAAAATCCTAAGCAGGAAAAAATACGGTGCCTCTCCCAATACATCAATGTTACTCTTTAGATCTCTTATAAGATCTAAATTGGAATATGCTAGAGCTCTTTCATTTACCGAATTCATTACCCTAGAAAAAAAATTTTATACCCTTACAAATGGCTACCTTCGGTATTGTCTGGGCTTAACCAAATCCACTCCCAACCACGTAATCTATGCCTTAGCCAATGAAATGCCTCCAGCCATAAGAGCTGAACTTATTACTGCCAAAGAGGTTGCAAGGATCATAAACATTGAAAACAATATTCCTGATAATTTCAACATCCAAAATCCTAAGTCACCACTGGAAAAGGTCACTGCGACTTACCTTGACCTCTATGAATTATATGACAACGGAGATCGTTGTCCTACCATCAACGCAAATATCTCGGTAGATGTATCTCTCCTACATGGGTTGGGCAAGAAAAGTCAAATACCTAACAACCTTATCCTTAATCTCATGCTGGAAAAAAGAAATCTCTTTCCTAGTGACTCACTTATTATTGCTACCGATGCCTCAATCTCAAATAACATCACAGGGATTGGAATTTACTTTGGTGACTCCTCTCTAAATAAGATCTATTTTCCTTTTGGCTTATGTCAACCTTATCAGCTGAATTGTTGGCTATAAAAATGGCTTTAAGTCATGCTAAACACATGAATCACTCGAAAATAGTACTCATTACTGATAGCCTAAACAGCTGCAAGGTGTTGGATACGAGGAAGCGTTCAAACCTTGTAAACTCAATTCTATTAGAATCTCTAAACTTCCACTCTGTAAGTATTTTATGGGTACCATCACATTGTGGTATTCCTGAAAATGAAATGGCAGACAAATTAGCTGATAGAGCCAGAGATTTTGGTGAGATACTCTCTCACAAACTAAGCTTTGATGATCTAGTCCTAAACATAAAAAATAAATTACTCATTAAATGGAACAGACAATACCAAAGAGAGTCCGAAATCAAAGGTAGATTCTTCGCATCCATTGTCCCATCTGTCCCAATGATTCCATGGTTCAATAAGGTAAATCTACCTCCTAGGCTTTACAGAATGATCAACAGAATCATAACCGGTCATACATTTGACGATGCAAGACTTGCATCTTGGAACGTCATTCCTGACAATTTATGTCGTTTATGCAACAAAATAAACAATAGTGAACATATGATTATTTCTTGCCTCAAATATCAGTCTGTCAGAAACTTATTCCCTATCTTTAAAAATGCCAATAGCCTACTGGATGTTCTATCGCCTCTCAGTATCTCAAATATCCTCCTTCTGGCTGATTTTTTGACAAAAACCAAGATCTCGATTTAATAATTAATTTCACAACGCTGTTACTCATTCGTTATCACTCTTACCTATATCTGTGCACATCCCTAATCCCAAAATTAATCCAATAGTTTTTGTTTTCTTTTATTAAAATCTTTATTGCTGTTGCTCTTACGAAGCTCTAGGATCACACGCAGAACCTTCTTTTTCAATGCTTAAAATTCACCCTGGCCACTTATCATTTGTATATAAACCTATTTTATAATCCACACTACATATCACATGACTAGTCAAAATGGAACTCTAAAACGCTCCCATCCAGAGAGGGACTCGTCGTTTTCTGGACCATCCAAAACAAGCTGACAAGGCACATACAGTCTTGTGTCGCACCAAAGATATCATCAAGTTATAATTAACTTACAATCCTTCATGCTGTTATGTGAACGACGCAACTATAATCCCGGATCTCCTGATTACATAATTCTTCATCATAAGCTTCAAATTTGACAACAATCCAGTTTTTCTGGACAATCTCTACTTCAAATCATAAAAGCTAGTGCTTCCTACAAGTGTTTCTATCAAACTATAACTATAAACATAAAAGAAAACTTTTGCACATAAATTAACTATTATTGTTCCTGATGACGTCCCCTCTGCCTTGGCCTTGTGCATGGGATTATGATCTTAGTGTTGTGTTTTTTGACTTTAAAGGCCTTTTAAACTTTTTTAAACATATGTGTCACAATTCTTTAAAAAACTTTTTGTACCTGGGTCTATATCGCAATATTGCCGAGACCAAATAAATGACCTTCTGGTCACGCTAGCTTCTTGCTAGCAATTAAATGATAAAAAAAATGATAATTAATTACGATTCAGTTTTCAGCAATTGATTGGATAAATCTTCCAATTTACTGGAGAATCGACACCCAAAAGCTTTGAGAAGCTCCTCAAAAGAATTATTATCATCTCGCCCGCTTTCTGACATTACTCGAGTGGTGCTTCTGGTTATCACAGGTGATGTTTTTCTTGTGCGGCAACTTACCAGCCATCCTAATTTTATCAGCCATTATAACGTATAATAAATTGTTTACTTTAAATGGGAAAAAAAAGGAATGGACTGTGATCTAAACACACGAAAACGGTTGAAATTACCGAACACTACACAGCAGTACTACTCAGGCCAAGACATAGATGTCGAAGTTGAAAATAGTAGAAACAATTGTGGAAAACCCTGATACAGCATTAGAAATTAAGCTCTTGCGTACATTTTAGATAACAACAAAGCAACAGTATGTTAGCACCAATGACGTCAATAAAACATAATGCTGATATCTATCCTGCATGTGACGACGTTCTTACTGCAGAAAAGCAATGTTCTTTGATCATATTATTAAACAAATACATCAAATTATTTCTCTTGAAAATATCTACACTTGAAATTATTTACAAATGGGGTTGCGATGGAAGCAGTGATCACGCACAGTATAAGCAAAAGTTTGAAAACATTGATTTGATTTGGATTTGTCGACCATCGTCGTCTCCCGCAGCATCTCCACTCCATCTGGTCCCTAAACGGTATATAAATGATTGGAGGCCATGCGGCGACTACCGTCGCATTAATGCAGTCACGGTGCCAGATAGATATCCTATCCCGCACATTTACAATTTTTCTGTGAACCTTCACGGATACACGATTTTTTCTAAGGAGCTGCTAGCTGCAGCGATCTCTTCTTAATCTCACATGCACTATCAGGGAACATTGATGTTCACAACTGCACCACCCTTCCGTCCTTTTCGGATCACTATACCGTAGTCTTGGAATTTGCCTTCGCTATCTTCCACCCTGCTACAACTTCTTCTCCAATGTTTCGTTAACTTGAAAAGGTTAACTGGGAACAACTTGGCAATGATGTCAATAATGCTTTCTGCTCCCAGTTTCTCCCCAATATTAACCTCAATAATGATGACATCGACTCTGCCATTCACCTCCTCAATCACAAGTTCATCACTTCTCTAGTCAGAAATGCGCCTCTGAAGTCCCAAAGATTCTTAGACAGACTTCCCGTAGTCATCCAAAACCTTTTCTTAGCACGCAAAAGATGGAGCGAATGTCAAGCGCATGCACACAGTGAGCCGCAAAAATATATGTACCTCTGATATGAACACAGAAAAATTAGTATAACTTCTGTTTTATATAAAATATATAACATTTATTGTTAAATTTATAATTAGTGATGGGTAGACTTAAGAAATATATAACCAAAATGTTTACTTCAAAAGTTGTTATGTTACTAACAAAAAAAAAATAAAGTCTAATTTTTTGACGGAAAACACATATGCAAAATTATAGCTACCTTTAAAAAATGTTAGTACATATTAGTATATATTACAACAACAATCCAATTGGTTGGTTGCATTTCCTTTGGCTTTTCGGATGGCTTCCAGCCTTCTTGGCATTGACTCCACTAATTTTTTGGTGAAGTTTGGTTCAATTTTATTCCATTCTTCTACTATAAGGTCCGAAAGTTGCCTTTTGCTTGTGATTGTACGGTTCCTAAGTCGTTTGTCCAACTCATTACAAACATGTTCAATAGGATTGATGCCAGGGGATTGAGGAGGGGTGACAAGCATATGTGGAACAGTATATTGGCGCACAACATACGCGGTATGTTTAGGGTGATTGTCCTGTTGAAAGTGATAATCAGACTCAATGCCCTCTTTTGTGCGCTTTCTTTCAAAATTTTTTAAAGTATATTTAAATATACTTCCTTATTCATTATACCATCTATTATTTCTAACTTCCCGACGCCTGCTGCAGACATGCATCCTCATACCATCACTCCCCCACCGCCATGCTTCACAGTTCCTTTTAAATTCTTCGGATCCCATTCTGAAGAGCGTTTTCTCCAGACCAGTACGCGGCCATCCGAACCGAACACGTTAAATTTAGACTCATCTGAGAATATTACTTTTTTCCAAAAGTCGATATCTTTAAGTCGGTAACGTTCCGCAAAGTCCAAACGTTTTTTTTCGATTTGCCTGGCTAATAAAAGGTTTTTTTCGTGCTGCACGTGACCGATATCCAGCCCGTTTCAGTGTCCTAATGGTGTCGGCGTGAACTACCTTATTGAATTCGTCCTTTAAAGTAGAGCATATCTTAGGCGCAGATACACGTGGATTCTGTTTCACCATTCTCACAATATCTCTTTCTTCACGAAGAGTTAATTTCTTCGGACGCCCACTACGCACCTTATTTAGAATTGTGTTATTATTTTTAAATCTGTTTATCACTTTTTGAATCGACGACTTGCTTCTGTTAACAATTTCACCAACATCATTGTAAGATTGGCCTTTTTTTGTAAATATACCATATACTTTCATTCTTCTACTGGAATTTCTTTTTTCTTATTACCGCCCATTATAATAAATTTTACGCAAGCGAATCTAACTGAAATACACTGTAGAATAGTAAACTGATTCATTTTCATATTGTCTGGGATTCATAACGGGATTTCAGAATTTCTAGGAAACTGATATTTTAGCCAAACGCTACATTTTCTAATTAAAGTTGCCAGAGTACCTATAATTTTGTATATGTGTTTTCCGTCAACAAATAAGACTTTATTTTTTTTTGTTAGAACAGCTTTTGGAGTAAACATTTTGGTTATATATTTCTTAAGTCTACCCATCACTAATTATAAATTTAACAATAAATGTTATGTACATTATATAAAACAGAAGTTATACTAATTTTTCTGTATTCATATCAGAGGTACCTATACTTTTGCGGCTCACTGTACATAACTCCCGTACTAGGGAACTTGACAGCCGGATTCGTTTACTAAATTGTATTGTCGCACCCAGGGTCTCTAGATCCCTGAATTTGTCGTTCCAGAACAAATTCATGACTATGAAGCCGGGGCTCACACTACACAAAGAAATCAATCGAATCATTGGCCGTAAACGCCCCCAACCTTCGATTGTCTTAACGCCGGCTCCCTAACTATTTTAATTTCGTCGGCCTATTTTAATTTCGCCGACACATCGTCCTGCAGTGACAACTTATCTTCCCCCTTTTCAACCCCTCGGAGACTTGAACTCATCATACGTTCTCTCAATGGTAAAAGATCCTCGCGCTTCGACAACTTTTCTAAAAATCATCAAAATAATAATCAAAAAAAGCGGTCCTTTCATTCATATCCCCCTCTTAATATCGTTAACAATTGTGAATTTTTATAGCGATATATTTACCGCTGTGTAAGTTGACTTGATGTCAACGAGATTAAGTATTGTTTGGTTTAGGTGCATAAACCTATACCAAGTAAATGTACCCAGATGCTTGAACCAGTGCACAGACGGAGAATTTAGCCCAAGTGCATAAACTTGTGCTAAGTTAAGCTCAGGATGAAGAAAATAAACTTGGACAAGAATAATCATGCCGATTATACAACTCGCCGGATTGACTGTGGAGGAATAGTATATTTTCTACGCCTCTTGTAGAATACGAGCATTCTGATATTGCTTTTAGACACGGAATTGCGGGCATTCCGCACCCGTGTGGAATATTCATTCCATCACTTGTTATGGAATGACTACTAAGGGCGACATCTGTTGCTCAAAAGCCAAGAATATGATGGTGTTATTCTTTTTATTTATTAATTAATAAATTAAAGGAAAAAAAGAAATATTTCCATAATAAACAATCAAAGATGTTCCGCTAGACCATTTTTGCTTTAAATAAACAATTCAATTATTAAATTACAGAACATAAAAGCATTTTTTAAATAACTTTTCGGCGGCATCTATTGCCAAATTATTTAATTAGGAATAGGTTGGGCCTTTATCCGTTCAACTGATATTGGTGCTGTTTACCAGTAAATGCCATTGATTCTTAACTGTCATTTTCTTCAGTTGTGATTTTCTATATTAATTAAACATGTCCAGTAATTGTGTGCCTTCGGCTCGGGTGGCAAACTTCCACTTGTGCGGAATATGCATCATTCCAAACTTGTTACAGAATATACTAACATTGGCATATTTTTTAAACAGGTCATAAAATTTTCCTGTAATTGTAAATTTTCTGCAAATTTTTGTTTTTGTATCTGGTACAGTTATAAGAACAGCAGTACCCAAGTCTTGTATATTTTGTATCTTCATTTGATACAACTCATTTTTTCTACAGGCACCCATGACACCTACAATTAACACTACCTAAAACATAACACATTAAGAATAAGAACTTAATTCAACTGGCATTCAGGTTTTTACTAGGGCTGTGCGAATAATTCGAAATGTCGAATAATTCGGACCGAGTATTCGTTATTTCGAATTATTTGAAGCAAATTGAATAACTCGAAATATTTTCGAATTATTCGAAACAAATCGAATAACTCGAAATATTTTTGAATTATTCGATAAAATTAACATAAAATTAATTTTTTTAATGTTATCATAAAAGTATCGTAAGTGAATTTGATCGCTTGTTAATAAGTAATATGTAATTGATAATAATAATATGTAAATTTACATATCAGGAAGCTAATTATATATTGATAATATAACTTTTTGACTACAACACACACACTTCTGTCAAAAATGGTAATATTAAAAAAACAATATGATTAATAGTTAAAATTCACAAATTAATAATTCATTCTGACGTTTTTTATTATGACAATCATCTACATATAATTTAAACCACTATAGACAACTGGTATTAAATAAAAACTATTGTTTCATTATTTATTTTTTATTGTTTTGAATAATTCAAATATTCGATTTTTCGAATAATTCGATTAAATCGAATATTCGATTTTTCGAATTATTCGATTCGAAAATCGAATCGAATAGCACTATTCGATTCGATTCGAACAGTATTCGCACACCCCTAGTTTTTACCTTTGTACCAAGGTATAAAATATCTGGTGCTTCAAATATAAAGCTATTCACTTGTTCGGCTGTTAAAATTTTTAATTTTTTTTCTTGGAAACCAGACGCCTGTTTTTTTAAGAATGCACGAAATTTTGCATATTGTGACAAATCACTATTATGTTTAATATTGAATGTTGTACGTAACATCGAGTACACCTTCCACAATGTTGAAGACTTCATTGTATTACCTAATCCAGTAAAATATGCGAGAAAAACATTTTCCGTAAAAAAGTTCGTATTTTTGGTTTTACGCCAATCCATAAATTGTTCGTAAGAATGTAGATATACTTCCTTGGATTTGGTAGGTAGTAACTCTAGCATCGTCTTATTTGCTAAGTCAATAAGTTCTGGGGGCGTACAATTCTCATTACTGGACATGTTTAATTAATATAGAAAATCACAACTGAAGAAAATGACAGTTAAGAATCAATGGCATTTACTGGTAAACAGCACCAATATCAGTTGAACGGATAAAGGCCCAACCTATTCCTAATTAAATAATTTGACAATAGATGCCGCCGAAAAGTTATTCAAAAAATGCTTTTATGTTCTGTAATTTAATAATTGAATTGTTTATTTAAAGCAAAAATGGTCTAGCGGAACATCTTTGATTGTTTATTATTGAAATATTTCTTTTTTTCTTTTAATTTATTAATTAATAAATAAAAAGAATAACACCATCATATTCTTGTCTTTTGAGCAACAGATGTCGCCCCTGGTAGTCATTCCATAACAAGTGATGGAATGAATATTCCACACGGGTGCGGAATGCCCGCAATTCCGTGTCTAAAAGCAATATCAGAATGCTCGTATTCTACAAGAGGCGTAGAAAAATTTTATTCCGATTTAACGTTTGGCATATTACAGAATACGCCGAATGAAAAATGACCGAATGACGGTACTGCAGTGTGAAAAATTGTTATTATAGAATCCGCTAGTAAAACCGCATTCCATGCAAAAATTGTCATTACAAATCGGTATCTAATTTACTGCGGATGTGAAAAATTTCGGTCTAGTTTTCTTGCGATGAAAACTAATAAAATGTGAGTTTAAATTTTTTAATTTAATTATACTACCAACTATAAAAAAATTAAGTCTGAAATTAATTTTTTTTACAGAAAACGCACAACGAACCGAGTTCAGTTTGAGGAAATGGTTCGAATGATGAAGACGCATCCGGACATATGCAGCAAGGAACAATACAAAAAGAAATCCTGAAATCGGTCAAAAGTTTTGGGAAAACATTCGAGACAAATTAAATTCCGTGGGACCACCGATAAAAGATATTGCGGACTGGAAAAAGGTTAGGAGATTTGCTCAAGTCAAATAGATGTTTTAATTTTTTATTTCAGGTTTGGAGTGACTTGAAATGCTCGTTAAGAAAAAAATTAGCGCACAATAAACGTCAGATTCGATGTACTGGCGGTGGGGATTATTCGCAAGTATCATTCAGCCTATTGGAGGAAGAAGTGATTGAACTGGTATGCCTTAGAGATTGTGTAGAAGGTGTGCCAAAAGCCAATAAGTTCGGGGTTCCACGTAAGCGACTTTTTAATTCCGACGATGCCAAAAATGAAAGTACTACAGCTGAAAATAATTTACTAACAGTAACAACTAACGATATAGAGGAATCGCTGTTACCTGAAGAAGGGGCCGAAATCCAAATGTATGACAGCATTAATATGGAAACGTCTACAGAACCTGTTCAAAATAAACGGCCCAAACACTTAAGGCTGTTAGAAAACCAAATAAAAATTCAGGTGAAATTGTACAACGATATTAATGAAAAATTCCAAGAAGGATATTAAACCAAAAAAAAAATATACAGGGCACTGGACAAAATAACTGATCATCAAAAGGCTATAAAGCAAACTATGAATGACCTATAACAAGAAAATAATTGGCATCATTTAAAAATGGAGCAGCTTGCATTTGAAAAAAATAAAATTAAACAACAACTCTTAGAAATTGAGTTACAAAAAGAGAATTTCATATAAGGAGTAATTTTAAGCATTATTGATAATAGCCATGAAGACTGATTAATACTATAGAAACATTACAGCTCATTATGAGGTCGCAGTTCACAATGAGCTGGCATATAATGATGTGGTGGCACACTTATCTGCTCATTAAATTAAATGAAGTGTCTGATAAAGTGTTTGTTTAAAAAGAGAAATAAGTTAACACAAAATTGATTTAAAATGGATAATGAAATACTTAGCTATATTTCATATTATCAATTTTTGATAAAAAAAAAGAAACTTTCGACGAAACGTTTTATTAGAAAAACGAAAACAACATTGGTTAACAGCTGTTTTTTATAAAAGAAAAATACATTTTTTAATAAATCTTTTATTTATGAAGAAAAGTCTTTGTAGAAGGTTTTGGGCTTGTGTAAGCAAAATTATTTCAAATTTAAAATTGAGTTAAAATATCTTTTAATAAAAAAACTCAGCAGCAGGAATTACATCGACTAGAAAAAATGGACACTATATTAAGAAAAGCAACCTGAAAATTTCCAACAAATAGAGAATTTCCAGCAAATGCACTTGTCCTAGTAAACGATAGATGGCACTTTCACCTCATTATCCCATAATGAGCTGCTTTTTACCTCATTATCGGCACCGCATAATGATTTCTTTTTACTTAATTTTAGGGATTTAATGAGCTGTATGCTCATAATGAGCTGAAGTGTGTCTAGTATAATTCTGTGAATTATAATAGCCACGAAGGCTGTATTTTTTTGGGATATATGTAACGAAGAATAGCAAACTAATTTTTACAATGAATAAAACATTTTTATAAGTGAAAAACAATGAAAATTTTATTACTACCCTAAAAGTTCAAAAAAGCACGAAGCGAATATGCATGCCTGTTCCGCATATGGAGATCAACAGAGGATAGAATTTCAAACGAAGAACTATGGCGCCGTGCCGGCCAAGAAAGAATAGACGACCAAATCAGACGAAGGAAATGGAATTGGGTTGGCCACACCTTGCGACGCGAAAACGAAAGTCTAGCCAAACAGGCCCTCGACTGGAATCCGCAAGGATCCCGTCGAGTCGGAAGACCTAGAACAACGTGGAGGAGAACCCTACTAGCAGAAGCCGCAACAACTGGGAGATCCTGGTCGGAGCTAAGAGCTGTCGTGCAAAACAGAGTTCGCTGGAGGGCAACTGTTTCAGCCCTATGTCCCATGAGGGATTAAAGGAGCGCAATAATGATGATGAAAAGTTCAATAAAATTTGGTTTCGAAATTCATTCGCCTCTGTAGAATACCTTCGGTCTTCTTCCGTTTGAATATCATCGTGTGTAATTTCATCGTCCTCTTGAAATTGTTGTTCAATTGGCCCATCATTATCCGTAATATTAAAGTGTATTCTAATATTATGAAGAGCAGCTGCCACATTAATTATTTTCACAGCTTTTTCAGGTGTGTAGTGTAAATGTCTGACTACTCAAGCTGGCATCTACACCAATTTTTCCATACGCCGATTGTACGCTCGACAATATTACGGCCGGAACTATGGCTTTTATTAAAACGGCTTTTGGAAGTATTAACCCCAGCACTTCTGAATGGGGTAATAAGCCATGGCAAGAGGGGGTAACCAGCGTCACCTTAAAAAATTGTTGACCGATTAGATTAACACAATAAACAATTTATAAGATGAAAATTCTTACCGAGTAATTTTTGGTTTCTATCCCCATTATTGTATATGCTTTCGAAATAATCGGAAGCTTTACTGTTTCTCCAAAAAAAGGAATCGTGACTAGCACCAGAGTACGTAGCATCCAAACACCGAATCCTCTGCTTATGGTCACATATCTAAAAGAAACAAAAAAGTCTATAAGAAATAAAAAATAAATATGCCACTAAGTTCTTACTATCATGGTATTCAAACTAAAAAATCCTTTGCGGTTGTAAAAGAGATGAGCATTATCACCTGATGGCTTGGCTATTTTAATGTGCGTGCCATCGACACACATAACAACACCAGGGGCCAGTTCACGCAATTCGACACTCGACGCTTTATGAAAACGACATAAGTCGTCGTGTCGAATGTCGTTTTCACAAAATAACTGACTCCAAAAAGTATGCAAAATCTCATGAAACCGCTATAATAATACTGTTACATACTTTTGACAATGTACATAAGCAGGAAGAGATTAGGGTTGCCAACTTTTGTTATGGATTATAAGGGACGAATGATCAAAATAGCAAAAAAATACGGGATTTTACTTTCTTCCCCGGGACAAATCAAATGAAAAAAATTTATTCAAAGGTTCTTTTATTTATTCTTAAAACTATATTTTCCAACGGACTTTGCAGCTACAAGCATGTTTTTTTGCGTCTTTACGAACTTGTAAAAGCTAATACAATCATAATCGTAATTAAATATTGTCAGAAGTTCCGCTTTTATCAAATTTACTGAACATCTATTCCGCACATCTGTCCATTTAAGGCCCATTTGCGAAAATACTCGTTCTACATAACAATTTGAGCTTGGAATGCTGAAAATGAAAGAGATGATGTTAAATATATTCGATATATCGCTCTTCGCAAATGCTCCGATTATTTTCATCCACTTTTCCATCGCATTTAGATTTTTGTCATTAATAGATGTTACAGTGTCTAAACTTTTTTTGATGAGTTGGTATTCTTCATATAGCGCATCCATATTTATTTCCTCAATTCGCAAATGCTCCACCGCTGTTTGAAAATGATTGTAATCTATCGGTGACTGCAAGTTAAGAAATATCAGCTTCGACAATAGGTTGTTATCAGAGAAATCGTATCGTTTTGCTAAATATTCGAGAAAATTTTTGTAAAATTGCCGAAAATCATTCTTGATTGATTCCCCTTGATTTGCGCTTAATACGCTAAGTATTTGTGCCGCTTGACTGCCAAAAAAGTTGTCTTTCAATCGTTGTTCAATCTTATTGCGAATTCCATGGATTTCCATATGCATTTCTATAACAGTAAGTGAATCTGATTCAATCTTTTTCATGATTGTTTCTAATGAAAACATTACGTTTTGGACAAAAGACAAGTATATCAATGCTTTTCTCTCTTCTTCATCAGATGCAAATATGTCCTCTATTACACGCGGACATTCACTGCCTATTTCTTGAAAATGGGACTTTAAAGCAGGCCATATTTTTAAGATTCTTTCCAAAGCAGGTCCGAGAGATAAAAATCTTGTGGGGACATGTTTTATTATTTCTTCCCACTGCATCTCATTAGCTTCAAATTGATTTTGCAAGTCGCTTCTTCGTTTTGCCGATCTACTGAAGTGATTACATATTTTCAAAATTAAACTTTCAACATCGAGCAACAATCTATCGGTACTAAACTTTGTAGCATTATGAAGAATATGAATTGGGCAGCCGGCTTTGATGATTTTGTCATTCTCTTTAGACAAAATAGTGTAAATGGAATGATTTCTGCCGAAGTTCACATTGGTGTTGTCAGCGGAAAAAGCCGATACTTTATTTAAAGAAAGACCATTTTCCTTCAAGGTTTCCTTTAAGAGCTTCGACACTTGATCAGCACATTCGTCATTACATTCTACGAATTCAAGTAGACGATTTTCTATTCCATTATCATAGTCAAAAAAACGAATGCAAATTGGGAACATTTTTCTGTTTTTTTTATTGCTTGCATCCGTAGATATAGAAAAATACAATTGTTTTTCCTGTATCGTATTTATAATAATCTTAACTGACTCTTTAGATAATATTTCACACACAATACTCTCAGCTTTGGTTCTTCCGCAATTAAACTTTTGAGCAATTTTTGAATCACTGCAGATAAAAGGCAGTAGCTTATGCGAGCAATCCATGCTATTATAACTTAAAGAATGCTTAACCGTGTGATAAACAGAAGCAATTTCTCCGGCAGCTATTTTAGCTTCCGATTCTGAAGCAGACGTCTCTGGTTTTGAAAAATAATTTAAAAGGCTACTTGATGCCCTAGTGCTTACAATCGTCGTGTGAGATTTAGTCGATGCTTGTTGTTTTACGTCAGTGATCCCACCATGAGCACAAGAGAAATCTTTACTGCGTAGCTGACAAAAAGCTTTATAAGAGTTTTCCTTTACTCGCCTTAACCAGGAAAAATTGCTTTCCCAGTTGGAATTGTACTTGGTAAGCCTTTTAGACTTCTTGGCAGGAACAACACCACTACCAGATATATTATCACTACCAGATATATCATCACTACCACCTTCGTTATCCCTCATTTTAAAAGAAAGTTTCAATAAAATAAAAAAATAGTCGCGCCCAGATGAATTTTCGACAGTTCACTTTAAACACAAACGATGCAAACTAAAACAGCGGCCTACTATTTATTCGGATCTGAAAGTAATTTAATTTGAATTCGGAAATTCCGAACTATATATTTATATGGGTTTCTGAAAAATAGAACTTTCAGATCCTAAAACATAGTAGGCCTCTAGTATAGATACCTAATTAAAGCAACAGATTTAAAAACGGCAGGGTCGCTTCCACGCTGTCTACGCTGGTTAAGGGTCGGGCGGGTTGCTGAGAGACGTCTTGAGCTTGCAAAAGAACTCCATCACCCTGCCGCCCTCGCCCTACATTTCTATGTGTGTTGATGTTGTGTGATTTGATTATGCAGGGAAATACGGGACATGGCCTGTCCCGCCGGAACATTTGAATTTATGTCAAAAATACGGGACGTCCCGTGAAATACGGGACGGTTGGCAACCCTAGCAAGAGATACACATAATAACCCCTAGTGCGGTTCTCGTCAAACAACCGAATGAATGTCAAATCGAAAAAGTAGTAGTTCGATTCTCGATTATAGTGAACCGAGTCGATTGCAATCGATGACAGTTCACGATTGCAATTAGAGGGTCGAATGCATGTGTTGTGTTTATATTTTTTTGTAGTTGTCGGAAAAAT
Source organism: Thereva unica (assembly GCA_949987705.1). Lineage (NCBI taxonomy): Eukaryota > Metazoa > Arthropoda > Insecta > Diptera > Therevidae > Thereva > Thereva unica. The sequence goes on along the minus strand of OX465281.1, from coordinate 118,623,221 downwards.
GTAAGTTAATTTAATTTTTTTTTTAATATAAATAGCTTCTGTTGTAGTATAAATGCTGTACATTTTTTTTCGGCTTTACAATTCTCACATGCGTACCATCAACGACACCAATAACTCCTGGAATGTTACTTTTATCGTAGAAATACATTTTAGCCAATCTCTTTTCCTCATCCGTGTAATTGAAATTAATCCACTTTGGGCAAATGTGTCTTTCAAAAACATCTAACATTTCTGACAGCACCATCGATGTTGACTTTTGCGATAACCCAATATTAAAATCATTCCCGACACTGCTTTGATATGACCCACTAGCGCAGAATTTTAAAAGTGCTGCTAATTTAAGTATGGCGGGAATGCTGGTACTTCTAACCGCAGTTTTTAATTTGGGTTCCACTTCATTTAACAGGTCTATAAAGGCGTATTTGGTTAGCCGAAATGTTTGAACAAAGCTATAAAACATTTTATTAATTTGTGATTGATTATCGAGCAATAATGTAAACTACTCACCAAGTATCATGCAAACCTAAAATATTAGATTTGTCTCTTAAAATTCTTCGTTTACGAATTAGATTTAAAATTTTCCTGGAATTTTCTTCTTCCTCGCTACTGCTCTCCCCGAAATAAAATTCACTTGATAACATTGTACTTTATTTTATATATTTACTTTGACACTTAAAATTTCCTTTTAAAAATTTGTCAAAATGACAGAAACTTGACAGAAAATTCTCAGTTCTGTGGCAGTACCTTTTGTTCGGTTCGACTGCGTTACGTACTACCATTCTTTTTCACAATCGAATCAGCTTTCGATTATCGATCGATTGACGAATCGAATTTCGCACTAGGGGTCAATATTAAACTTCAATTAATTAATTATTTAAACAAATTCATAATAACATTTTAAAATCTTAACTCTGAATTTATTTTTCTGCAATGTGGTTTTTCTAGATAAACTCTTTCTGGAGCAGTTTTATTTTTTTATTTTTCGACTATCACGTAGTTTATCTTTTTCTATTGCATTTCGCTTGTTCAGAACTGCAAGAAGTTTTGTGTGAATTTATTTCTTCTCGCAGCTTTTCTTCAAGAATAATGCGGGCTTCAGGAAATAAGAAGCGTTACATACTTTGGTAGCAGCTGCTTGATCCGTAGGCTTAGATGGAATAATTTTTTTCCACCCTTAGAATTTAAATCTGTTAATAAGCTAATGAATTCATTCATTCATACGACAATTTCTTGTAAAGGCCTATTTATCGAGGAAGGACATTCTGCATTACTGCTGCCAGAGCCAGGTCCATATAATCTCATATGAAGGCACTTCTAAACATATTGTTCATATAACACTTTCTTCTAGTAGCGTTATATGAAAAACTTCATAAAATCCACAACCAGTCTTAGCAATTGAATTCTTATTTCCCACTAATGTTTTTTTGATGTTATATTACAAACCTCGCCATACCTAAAATATGTGTAATATAATTGTAAATTTTTTGCTTTATTTATTTGAGATACTTTTTGCTATCCATTATAATTTCTTATGTTCGGTCCGTTTGAATTTAATTTTTCAGTTAATTGGTACCACAATTAATTTTTTAACATTCCAGAACCAACATTCGACACCAACTTTGGCGTCGAGAAGATTAACGACACTTTTAAAACGACAAACATAAAATGTCGACTTGTGTGAACCCAAAACGACGTTTAACACGTCGTTTTCAGTCGACGTCGAATTGCGTGAACTGGCCCAGGTATTCTGCACATTGAAAAAAATTATAACCTTGACTCATTTTTTTCATCTTCGGTCATTTTTAGCGATATCCATTTGGGACATAAAGTCGCTTCCAAAATATCAAGCACTTCCGATAGTACAACCGATACTGTTGGTTGTGCCATACCAACAAAGTAATCCTGACGGACACCGTTCTGGTATCCACCTTCTGCTAAAAATCTTAAACACGCTGCCAATTTAAATTCTGGAGTTAGTGAGGATGTTACTACCGGTGGTAATTTAGTTTTTAGTTCTTTTAAAACATAACTAAAAGCGGCTTTGCTTAGTCTGAAGTTTTTTATAAATCTGAAAAATAAATGATAACAATGGTTAGGAACAATGAACATAAATAAAACTAAATTTCAGAAAAATTTTACTCATTGGACGTTTGGTAACTGGAAAATGTCTTGGCACATATTTCGGATTGTTTTCCGAGTTTCTTTCCTGTTATTTCCCTCGTCTAAATTTAAATAAAACCCAATGGAATCCATAATTACGTACTAAAAACACTACTAATTACTTACTAAACACACGGCACTTAAATATTTATTTTTCTAAGTCGAAAATATCGTGGAAAAACTTCAAAATCATGGAAACTCGTTAATCAGAAAGTGTTTCACAGACAACGCATCCTCCCCCTCCTCGGTGTACGACCTAAGCCCCTTCAATCTTGCAGCTTCCCCCTTGCCTTTTATAATGGTCGCGACTCTCTACACAATAGAGGGTAATTGGTCACTATGGACTGGCACCGCCCAACTTTATATAAACCAGTACAAACAGGCACCTTGCCTATTTTGCCCAGTCAGCCTGACTGACTCGAGAGAGTTGAACTACCAACATAATCTATGCAAGTCACTATTGAAATAATGTGTTTTATCATAGTCTCAGAAGCCTTCCATTTTAGTCAAATGAATTCCCGGACAAGAAGTCCCGAATATTGATAATTGTAACTGAGCGGAAAGAAAGAAACAAACTAACAACTATTAACTTTTAGTTAGTATGCTAAATAATTGTAAGGTCCGGGTCGGGCAATGTTTCGTCTCTAAACTGTGAAGCGCATTTTAGTCTGTTCACTGAAGAATCATTGCTTCTTCCCGATGTACCTTTTGTGAACATGCTCAATATAACATAGGACTGATGTCAATGCGCGGCTCCGTCCATTTTACTCTATCTGTGATACAACTACAGAGACCTTCGCTGCCAGCCTATTCACCTGGCTTCGTATTATTAGATTATCTGTAACTCCTAGATATTAGCTCTTAAATATAACTTAGTGCTTAAGTTTTGAATTGTTATAAGCATTACAGTTGTCCTATGGACTAGTATCTTCACACTTTGTTCTAAAACTTGTAAATAATATGCCATTGATCGAAGAAACTGTTTGAGTTTGATATCTCTTGAATTCTTTTCAGTTAGTTGCCTTTGTTTTATAATTTTAAATTATTTTGTGGGAGAAGCGAACCATTAAATCATCAAAAATTGAAAATTTTTTATGAACGGTACATATTTCTTTAAAGTATAAGTATTTCTTGAACAACCAATATTTTTTTAAAGTATTAGATTCAATTTTCGTTTAAAAATCTTTTTCAGAATTGCAACTCTTCATAATATGTCTCAACGGTCCTCTGATGATGAGGAAGAAGGCCAAGCCTTTTATGCTGGAGGTTCTGAAAGGTCAGGTCAACAGGTTCTAGGGCCACCGAAGAAGAAAAATTTTAAAGAACAACTTACCGAAATATTTCGAATGGCCCATGATAGTGGAGTAGTAGTAGACCCTTCTAGCCAATCGACTGCATCGAATTCACGAGGGGATTCTTATCAAGGAGTTGGACTGCGCCTAGGACAAACAGAAGATGATCACACTATGGTAGCAGAACGAAATAGACGTACAAGCTCAGAAAATATTGAACCTGTTGTTTTGAAATTGTGGAGTCAAGGATTTTCTATTAATGATGGGGAGCTAAGGCCTTATGATGAACCTGAAAATAGGGAGTTTTTAGAAAGTGTTATGAAAGGGTAAGACAAAATATGGAGTTTTTATATGATGGTATTGATTGATTATTTCTATATAGGCAAATTCCTAACGAATTACGACAAATTGGTAACATTGTCAGTGTCGATCTAGAAGATCATAGACATGAAGATTATAAAAAACCCTTAGTAGAAACAAAATCATTCAAAGGTTCAGGCCATATACTTGGCAGGTAAGATCATGTGTTTTTGAAGGTATATTTACTTCAAGGTCCGTAAACCTTGTAATTAAATCATAAACATCAAGCCTGGTTATGCCGGATAAAATCTAGGATTGTAGATAAAAAAACAATGTATAAAATTTCGAAAACCCCAGATATTTTGAATATCCAATTTGTGTTTTGCGTTAAATCAATAACTAAAGAACATACATGCAGTTTGAAGTTTGAATTAAAAATTTAACGTACATTATAAAGTTGTAGCAAGATATTTTTATTTATTGGTATAGAGACATGCTATATTTTTTTTTATTCTACACCAGAATTTTATATTGTTAGTTAATTATATTAAATTAAGTTTGTCCTCATTTGTCAGTTGTCTCACTTGTGCACTTTTATCATAACTTTATTTTACTTTACTGTTCGTAAAACATTATCCTACTTGAAAATTGGTGATGATGTTTAGCATTTTAAAAATATTTCTGATTACGGATAAAGCTAATAAAGGCCTAATTACAATGAAATTTACGCGAATTACAATATCAAAGAAATGCACTGGTTACAATAATGCATCTATTCAGAATCAAATGGCAAAGTATTTCTATATCCACTTTTTGATTTATTATTTCGGGTGCTTACACTAAATTTACAAAGCGGCAGGTTAGTTTCAGTTAAATGAACAAAAAATCTTATATGAGGGGGAAATCGTAACGCTTTAGGCGCTAGGGCGTTATGAAGTTTTCTTAGAGTTTTGTATATCACCCTATTTTTGAACCCTAGGACTTAAGGTGGATTTACATATCCGACGTTTTTCTGTCGCGCCGCTCTTTTTTCCAATTTCGACCAATAGGAAACAATCTCTGCGACATCTTACCGTCACGGGCAAGAGCTGAACGAACTTCAACTTTTCCTGTGGCAGCGTGATAGAAACAGCTGATTGTAAGCAAAATTTGTGGTTATGTGTCGCTGAAATGTTTATTTATTAGAAATTTCATTTTTTTGCGTGGATTAAAGAGAGGTTTTATTTAAAATAGTTTGTTTGTTAATTTATATTTTTTAGTTACTTTCATTTTTACTCTCTCCAAGTCTGTTATCAAAATTCACGATTGTTTTTGTCCGCGACAGAATTCGTCACAAATGTAAAACGCGTATTGAAAATCTGCGACAGAAATGATCAGCTGTGATACGGCGCGACGGAAAAATGTCAGATATGTAAATCCACCTTAATTTTCATGATTAAGATAGCACTATATTCAGAATACTACCACCTACCTAAAACTGTAAAAATGATGCTTGTACCTTACCAACTTCCGGAGTTATTATATTCACGAAAATAGGGTCAAAAAATACAGGGTGCTATGAAAATCTTTAAAAAGAATACATACTTCAAAACGAAATCTTTAAAAAAAATACCCCCCCCCCCCCCCATTATATTTTTCGCTCGTCTAAAACCTATCAACAGCCGGCCCTTTGTAAACTTAGTCTATACGCTCTGTATAACAATTTATATTTGTTTAACTTTCAGCATTAATAGCTTATCTGAAAATTTTGTTTAAATATTAATACTTGGAAACAAAAAGACTATGTTTACAATATTTTTGGCAGTCCAAGGAATACGAAAAGTATCTTGTATCCGCTCATTGTAATCGTTGAAGTGGAAAACGAATAGTAGTCCATTCGTTAGGTGTTTTCACCTCGAACTGAATGTTAACTCATTATTTTTTAAGTGTGATGAAAATCCCAATATTATTAGTTTTTTAGCATAATCCCAATATTTTAGCATTTGGTCATATTTTGAAGCAACATATCTTCTAAACGGGAGTGACTCAAGTTCCTGTTATTGATATCAAACAAAAGAATACACATACCTAAAAGATGAACTTAATTTTGTTACTCTACGATAATTAGTCTAACTCCTAGACTCAATTTTAAGTAAATATTGAAAAAATACATCCTGTATTCTAGTGAATAGCGGGGTTAGCCCCTTCTCTAGAACAATATCAGGAATCACCCCTTAGTCCAGTGCAATTAGTAAATGAAATTGCATTTTATGATGTACGAAATTTGTTTGGGTAAATCTAAGAATGTTAAAATCAAGTTTGTGGGGCGCAGTGTGTTGGGAAAAGCCGCCATCTTGAAAAAGAGGGAGAGGTCGCTTATAATAAATATCTCGTTTGCATGCAATGGTAGCTGAAAATGATCAATGGCAAGGTGTTGGAAAATAAAATTATCTACAAAATGAGCCCTCAACGAGGTCTGTAAGTTGATTTAACTCAAAGTTATGGCCGCTCAAATTCAACCTTGATCGTGTGGTTGGGGTCGAATGCAGTTGTTTGCGATGAATTCGCAAGATATTAATTTGTGTGGGTTGATGCCGATTACCAAACTTAAAGTGTTAGTAATTACCTTCATCATTTTCAGCTATCAAACGAAATATTTATTATAAGCGACCTCTCCCTTTTTTCCAAGATGGCGGCTTTTCCCAACACACTGCGACCCCACAAACTTGGTTTTAACTTTCTCAGATGTACCCGAACAAATTTAAAAAAAAATTTCGTACATCGTAAAATGCAATTTCATGCCCTTTTTCGACTAATTGCACTGGACTGCCTGAAAATATTAGCCGCGTAGTCCAACAGAGGATTTATCAAACGTCTGATGACCTATACAAGTTGCGAATTAGGAGATACGAGTATTTTATATCTTTAAAACGGCGATATCTCATCTCGTACGCGAAAATGTATAATATTATTTTTTGTAGATAATCTTTGTATACACTATTTTTGATAAGACTTGCGGTTTAAAAGATATTAGCCGAAAATGGAATTTTCTGTGGGTGATTTTTAGGGCTAGCGTTCAACCAATTCTCCGAAACTCTTTTTTAAGATATTCTACTTACTAAAAACTATTAAAAAAATGGTAAGTTAACATTGTGTTAGAGGACGACGGTCTTCTCTGACGATTGGACTATAGTGGGAAAACTATTTTGACAGTTTAATCCGATTCTGTTTCCCTCTGGTTCATTCATTGTAATTGGGTTGAAGATCCTAAGTGTCTATCGATGGCTCATCTATCAAACTTCGCAACTCTTCAAAATCATGTTTCTGGTTTATGGTTCATGGCACCAGAAATGTTATTTACTAATTTACAGGCCATGTAATTACATGACGGCATTTATATACAATGCCTAAAGAATTATTGAACAGATAGTTTTTTCTTCCTCCTATAAAATTTGCAAAATGGAGATACGATGTTTGATAACTAAGCCATCGATATGGTAATGATTTGATAATTATTTAGAAAGCAAAGCACTTTATCATAGCGTAAACGAAGTTGTATCCTCAGTTTTAAATATTACAATAATAATTTATTTTTAGTCCTGCGCCAAATGTAGGAGATTCATCTAAGGTCATCGTTTCCAGGACAAAAAAGGATAATAATCAACAAAGGTAGGTATTAATTTAAATTTAATAACAGGGTAGAATTTTAGAATATATAATTAGATTAGAAAATTGAAACTCGCAATCTTCCGCCGGGATTTTTTTTTTTTTTTTTTTTTTTTTTTTTTATGTGAAAGACTAGAGTCACAGGAAACGCCCTTTATACTGTGTCGACAATCTATTTTCTTCATATAGAGTGCAATGTCGAACAGCAGCTCTAGCCGGGGAAGAAAGGAGCTGTCACAACCTACCCGCGATATTTTTTTAGTCCACCTACTTCCAACCATTACTGTCGCGACTTTGACATCGGGGCATCGAGAAACAACTCGCTGGAGTGTTGGGATGGTCTGCAATTGAAACTTTTCGCTAGCATTCTTTCTTCAGACTCGCGTACACACGCTTATATTTATTTCGTCATACATTTGCTCATGTTCTTCATTCGTTCTGGTTAATCCTTACATTCGTCCATTCATTTTGGTTAATCCTTACAGGCCCAAAGATTCTTCTTAGGATGTTTCCCTCGAAGATTTTGAGCTGATATTCTGTATGTTTGGTCAATGTTCAAGCACAGTCTTTATTATTACCATAGATAAATAAAAGGAAAGATATTACATTTCAGTGTGGACTTTCTGTTCCGACGGTTTTCATTATAAGCTTCTAACAGACGAAAGCAATCCCCGCTAAATTGGCATGGTCAAGAGATTTGAGATGTTTCATTTGAAGAGAGGTAAAAGTAAATGGAAAGAAGTGACAGTGAAGCATAGGTTTTTTTTATAGTTTTTCATATTTCGGCGTATGTAGGTACGAATATGTAAAAAATATATTATTTTAGGTAAATTGTATTAAAGTGAAAATTTGCTACATGTATGTATTGTCTGTTTTTTTGTTTAAATGGCAAAAATGCATTACGTATTTTTAGGATCTTACATTTTTAACTTCCCAGTATAGTAAGTTATTGTAATCGGTCTGAAAATCGAAATCGAAAATTTCGACGTATTTTCATCTTTCAATGTCCCAATAGCATTTTAAGGAAAAAATTGGGAGGAAGTATGTGTGTGTGTATGAGTACGTATGTAGTTATTTTTTCCTGCACGATATCGCGCGAACCAAAAAAGATCGATTTCGTTGCGGTGTCGTTCGAAGCGTATTAACCGAAATATGATCTGAACAGATTTTTATAAAATTCGGTCGAGCCGTTTTTTTGTTTAAGCGGCGTAAGTGATTTTTGTACCTGCACGATATCGCCCGAACCACGAAGGATATTGACTTACTTGAGGTGCCGGTCGAAGCGTATTAGCGACAATATAATCTCAAAAGATATTTATAATATTCGGTCGAGCGGTTTTTTGGTTTAAGGGGACTCTTCACTGAAATGGCTAAAATCTGAACCGCTAGACCGATTTAGATGAAGTTTTGTGTCCGAATAGTTGTTATCGAGTAAAAAACAAAAGCACAATCAATTGTTGAAAAAAAATTTTAAGCAACATTTTTGTTAATAAACATCCGAGAAAAGGGGTATTTTCCGCGAGCTCCTTGCACGCGAATTTTATTTTCAATTTTATTTTTATTAGTGCCAAAATGTTCAGTAATTAATAATAAACAAAATTGTCAGACAGAATTTTGATATCTTTTTTTGTTTATGTCTGGCGATGTCGAAAAACAGCCGAAATTCTCGATTTTTTCGGTTTTTTATTACATTTTTGTTTATAACTTTATGAATTTATGAAAATTAAAATCGGTTGAAAATTGTTTAACGAGGAGCTCGAAGAAGTTAAAAAAATGAAAAAAAAAAAACTTTGTTAAAATAATCACGTTCAAAGTTTGACGCACACGTACAAAAGAGCTACGCAGGTAGCCGAAGCCAAAATCTTTGTTTCTTTTTGGATGGCAATTTGTCGAATAAATGAAGAAAATAAAGAACTAATAAAATGTTATACGTATATTAATTGTTATTAACAATTAATATAGTTTTTACAATCACTAGTAAGAAAATAGTTGAAAGAAACGAGCTCGTCTGTCGACGCGCGACGCTCGGAGTAATATCTCCGCCCGTGCACGCTATTGAAAAAACACGAAAAAAACTATGTTATAAACATTTTTTTTTAAATGTTACGCTACATAATTCAGAAAAGTCTACTCTATCAGAATATGCAATAAAAAAAATTCGTCAAAAAATCGATTTTCAACCAAATATCGGTGAAGAGTTCCCTTAAATGACATAAGTGATTATTGTACCTGCATGATATCGCGCGAACTATAAAAGATACCGACTTAAGGCCGGGACACACATATCCGCACCGTGTCCGCACCGCATCCGCACCGTGTCCGGGCAAAAACAAAACTCAAGTAATTTGACTCGGTGCGGACACGGAAATGTGGGGACTGACTGGTAAAATTTTATTTGTTTACTTTCTCTCCGTGTGTCGTCCCACACACGGTGCGGATGCGGTGCGGACGCGGTGCGGATATGTGTGTCCCGGCCTTTAGTTGAACGGCACGAAGAGTATTAAGCAAAATATGATCTGAAAAGATTTTCATAAAATTCGGTCGAACCATTTTTTTTTGTTTAAACGACGTTTATGATTTTTGTACCTGCACGATACTGCGCGAAATAAAAACTATATCGACTTCATTGAGGTACCGAAAAAAGAATATTAACCTTAAATTGACAAGTTGTGCTAATATCTAATAAACTCGATGCAATGAGACCCGTTCTAAACGAAGTGATCTTTTTTGGGTTCTTCACATTGATAGCCCTCGAACAAAATATCACTTGTCAAAATCCGACAACCTTTCAAAATTTCGTTACCCTTTACAAATGGATTAGCACTTTATGACGGGGAATTGTTTTCTCCGGAAAGCTTTGGAATTTCCAAATAAAGTCATTCGCTTCTCAGTTTGTCAACGGCGCTTCAGCACGTTCAACATGAACACCCGCTTTAGTGCAGCGAACGAAATGCGGAGGACATGTTTGTTTGCTAACGTTTAGGAAAAACAAATTCTCTAGAAAACTCTTGTGGATTTACTACTATTATAGTTATTTGAACTAGCTTTCACTAGTGCTAAACGTATAACTGTTTTGTAAGAAAGTCAGTTTATTCTATCTTCATTCATCATACTGGGAAGTTAATAGTGTGGACCGAAGGGGTCAAACCCACATTCTAACTAGTTTTTTTCAGTTCACACTTTTCGGTTTGTACTACTTTGCAAAAGTACCGTCAAATGGGGTAACTTTGTGATGGCGGGGTAACTTTGTGCAATTTGTTTTTTTTTAAGTTTACAGTCAGCACCATCTAGCTGAGTTCAATTTGAACTTTGATTTATTGTAAACATGAAGAGCTATCCGTAGACCCGTCACGGGCAATGTAAACATCGCTCTTGTTTATATAAACACATCCTAAAATTTGAAATTTTTCAAACCTAAACTAACCAAAAAGTGAAGTCAAGAAAACTTTAGTGAGAAAGAGAAGTTTTTTTTTTAATATTTATGTTATATACATGTGTATATAAACAAATTAACAATTTTCACACTGTTAATTAATTAATAAAGGAAAGATTTTAATCAAAATTTGAATATCTGATATGACAATTTTTTCATTAATAACGTTTTCAGATCTCATTGCACAAAGTTACCCCATCCCGGGGTAACTTTGTGCAATTTGCAAATTGTTTGTTTGTAAACAATGCACTTCATAAAAATCAACAAGTGATGGTGCAATGTGTTGTCAGATGTCCCACAAGTAATTCTAGAAAAAAAAAGTTGTTTATAACTTTGTTTTATAATAGTTATAATCATGCAAAGTTGAAAAACCGTGAAATACTGCACAAAGTTACCCCATTTGACGGTAGTTATTTTTGTGCGAATTTTTATTTTGTTTTCATTCATAACAAACATTTCCGGAATGTGTTTATTTTCCTATTTTTTATATGGCGAAATATGTTGAGATTTTTTTAAAACGTCTTTTGTCGCAGGAGGAAGTTTTTTAGTTCTGAGTTGTCAAAGTCGTTTTTAACAAAAAAAAAAAAAAACAACAATTTCAACTACATTTTTCTACAAAAAATACGTAATTAATCTATACTTCTTTTCGAAAATTAGTTAGCTTAAAGTCTTTCCTATTATAAGCAATTTTGCTTGGCTTTTTGGTAGTTTTCTAAATAAACTTAGGTGAAGTAAAAAAGTACGAAATAAAGCCTATTTTTTAATATTAAAATGGCTTGTAACTTGTAGACATTATTCAGGAAATATTACTAGCTATCTAATTTAAAAAAACTTATGTTAATTACGTATTGTTTAGAGAAAAAGTTAGTTGAAGTTGAAATTTAATTAAAAAAAAACCGAAAGACATGACCCTGGAAGGTTGGTTGGATCGAACCGTCACTTTTAAAATTTGGTGCTAGCAGTCAAATCTTCTATAAATGATATTATAGAATCCAAAAACAAATTACCCGAAACAAGATTTGCCTATCGGAAAGGTAGGTCGGCCACCACATGTCTATCTATGTGAGCGGGCCGTGTGTATCGCAGATGATGCGTGCCCTTGCAGGATGGATGGGATGTTTCAAATGTAACCACAGCTACTTTCGATTCAATTAATACAGTTCAAATATTTATTTAGCACTCATTATCTTAAATTAACATTAACAATAAACGCTTATAACCTCGCACAACTATGCCGTCGTCTTCCATGCGATGTAATTTCCCCCTTGTCACTTCATGTTCTCTCGATGGTGCGATGATGTGAATTCTTACATGTGTGGATGGTACTTGCATCGATGTTACATGTGTGGATGGTGTTTGTTTGTTGTGTTGAGTAGATGGTGTTGCTGACAATCTATAATCCAACAGACAATTACTAACTTGTTGCCATGATTGTTCTGGACCTTGACAGTGCTTATGATCGCGTTGATCTAGGAGTCTATATACCACTTTACTGGAAAATGAGGTGCCCCTCATTTTCATAAATTGGATCTGAAACTTCTCCAATAGAAGAATGAGTCAAGGGGGATTTTGGCTGGAGGCATATCTCAAGGTAGCCCATTCAGCTCTATCCTATTCAACATTTACAGTGCTAAACTGCATGCGGTAGATACCTGGGGTGTTAAATTGTTTTAATTTGCAATGCGGATAACTTCTGTACGGCCGCTGGTGGAGAGTGTCGAGTGTCGATGGAGTCTAAGCTGCAACTTGCATTAAATGAATTGAGCAAAACTGCTGCTGATAGACAAATTTTTTCTATCAATTGGGAGAAGTCCAATTCTATCGTCATTGGAAGATATAAACCCATAACCAGAGATAACATAATACTCCGTATAAAGATGCGATAGCTAGAACAAAAAACCCGAACGCTTTTCGCATCGGCAGACCTCTGAGATTGCCTCCACCTTAAAAACATGCAACATTTTAGAATTTCCAGCTACACGAGGAGGCTAACCTGGTCATGGTCCGCAGCACAAGGCATGCGGTGAGTTTGTCGATAAGGAAGCTAGAATTTTAGGGGGGCAAGGAAAGGAACTGACAACAGAATGTTTCTCGCAACATTGTCATCTTTCAAACGTTTGCCTCTAGCGCTACATTGAAGGATTTTCCTGATGCTTTGTATTTTAACTATTTCTTAGAACATTCAGTGTCTTTTTTAATGACTGTCTGATATCCACTATCAATTTCACTTGATTTCAAATTCTTGGTGAGAGGGTTTGCGATATTTTTAAAATAGGTACTTAGTTGAGGTTTTGGTTACTTTTTTTATTTTCTGGTATTTCGGTATTGACTAACTCGATTGATTTTAGAAACGAATTTAGGTAATTATTCTTTGTTTATTTCATCTGAATTTTCGCTATTGGCTTAAAATGATGGGTTTTGGCTTTACGTAAGTCTTTTGTTGTAGGTATATTGTAGATTTTTGGACACATTTTTTATAAAAAGTGCTACAAAGTCGCACAACCTGGAGAGTTGTTTGCATCACCCAAAGCTATAAAGCGCATAAACGTGCTCAGCTAAATCAGAAATTCTTTCGATTTCCAAAATCTGGGACAAGTGCTTTCCATAAATGCTTGTAAAGTTAACTCCCCGGGCACAATAAAAAATCGTACGTCTGCTCAAAACAATTCGAACGTAATTGTTTTGGTAAAAATAAATTAAAAATAGGTTCAATACCTTCCTTGTTATTTGCAAACTCTTCAATTAATGAAGATGAGGAAAGGCTTCATGTCAGGTCAATTTTCAGGGAAAACGTATGACAGAAGGAGTCTCGGTCTCGGACTTGCAATTACAGGATTTATCCATTTTAGTGTCACCTTATCAACAGTTAAATATTGAGCCCGTAAATATATACTGCAAACAATGGAAGATGAAAAATTTTTCTTTATATTTGTTCTTCTGGTGGAAACTAAAAAAACAAGTTTTCAATTTTTTGGACTTCTATTTTTTTAGTTATAAATTTTCAAAAAGTCGAAAATCTTAAATTTTAACAAATTTTGAATTTTTTAAATTTATCTAGTTCAAAAACTATTTGACATAGAAAGCTTAAAGTAGCTCCAATTTCTTCTGCTTTAATAAGGCTTTAGAACGTGATATACAACATAGTATCATTAGTAAGAAGAAAACTTGTTCCGGCATTTTGAAAATTTTGTTTTTGGAATATCTCAAAATAATGTTTTTTTTTTCAAATTTTTGAAAAAATTATATTTTGTACATACAATCTTAACGTGTATATAATGCCAAAATTTAGGATGGGACGACATTGGGATCATATAGAAATAAATTTTTGTAGGTACTCAATGAACGCAATATAAAAAAAAACATTTGGCTGCGGAAGAGCTGATACCAACCGCTAATAATGTCGCCATTTACTAATTTGGGTATGGCGAATTCAATAGAAATAAAGTCAATCCTCTAACTTGATCGAAAACTACCCTTATTACTAAATTTGAGGGTTTCATACTTGCTTATGAAAACACTCCAAAAAAATGTTTGTTTATAAATAGCCCTACTATAAATATTTTAGCGAAGGCCCCTTTGTACTGTCGACCATGTATTTATTTTGAAATGTCGAACAGTAGCTCTAGTCGGAAGATAGAGAGAAGTGAAGAAAAGATCTGTCACAACCTAGCTGCGGTTTTGTTTTTATTTTCACCTACTCCCAACCATTTGCGACTCTGACATCGGGGCATCTTGAACAACGCGCTGGAGTGTTATGCCTCCTGAAATCTCATCACCCAACCGATGGCATGCGCTTGGTGGATCGGGGAACCACTAGTGAAGGCTATGACAGGAGGAATCAGGAATGCAAAGAGGGAAGAAGAAAGAAGGAAAGTTATGTAGGTGGGAAATTGGGAAAGGCGGGACCTCTGGGATCGTAGTCAGGCGCCTTATCCCTAGACTACCGAGACCAAAATCAACCCTATCGGTGAAGCAGAAACCACCTCCACAGCGACCTCTAACCTTAAATTATTTTCTTTACGCCCAAAATGAAGATTCACCACGCCAACTTTTGAAGTACATACAAAACCGACTTACATATATAGGTACATATACAACTTTATTCAGCGCCGTAGCGAGGGTCTCGGGGGCCCTTGTGCAAGATTTCGTAAGGGGCCCTTGAAAATGAATTTTAAAAAAAAAAATGTGATTTCGAAGCCTTTTCGAAGTCCATTAAAAAAAGGGTTCAAAGGTCGTGAGAAATTGAAAACAGCATTATACTTTGGTTTAAACAATTTATTTATTTCTCATTACACTATCTTCTGTATTAGGTAGATATTTTTACCTCAGTCTCTTGCGTTTACTTATTTCTGAAATCTCTACTTAAAGGTCTTATTCATAGGGGCGTCAAGCGTCGAGCGTCAAGTTTGTACTGGTTTTTACGAAACAGAAAGAGAAAGATATATTTCTGCACTTGTCTGTTGCATTGTAAAAAACTTTACGCCCAATGCCTGACGCTCATCCCATGAAATCGCTACTTAATGCATGTAAATAATAAAATCATAAGCTCTCTAACAAAGCAGCGTTCATTAAAAAAAAGGGTTCTCGAAAACATTTTCTTTTAGATACTAATAAGGGCGTTCTAGAAAAAAAAGTTTCTCAGGTGCCCTTTCCATAAAAAAGTAGATCCAATTTTATACAATATTATAAAAACGTTATCGAAGATCTTTTCTAGCTCATACTTTAAAACGAATTCTAACAAAAAAAAATCTTCGGGGCCCCTCAGGGCCGGGGGCCCTGGTGCGCCGCACCGCCTGCACATGCCTAGTTACGGCGCTGACTTTATTCATTATTATAGTCTCCTTCAAGAGTGGTACATTCATTCCAACGCTTCTCTAACATTTCTATGTCTTTCTTATAGAACGATTTGATCAACCTCCTCATTGGAGCCATATTTCTTGCCGGCGACCATCTTTCTTTCTCTTTTAATTTCAGAACAGGTAATAGTCGCTTTAGGCTAAATCTGCATAAGTCGGTGTGCGCAGAAGCAATTCGAAGTACAACTTGGGCGATTTTGCCTTGGTTTCGATCGCCTATCGTGGCACGGTGCATTAACTTGGTGAAGGGGCACTTTTTTTCTTTGCCGTTTTCTTCGCGATTTCGTCTTTAGTTATGTAATATTCACTATGGATCTCCTTTCCTTTTCAAAATAGCCGAAGCACTCCCAAAATAAGCTGGGACAGACGAATTTTGCGTGTTTTGTCGCTTTGGACGGCTTTCCTGGTAGATGTCCCCTAAAAATCCTATGGATATGCCAGTAGTAGGGCCATCTATGTTTTTTTTATGTGACAGTGCTAAGCTCAGCAGTCACCCTTTGTATTACCAGTCCGTCATGTCATTTGTCACGTCATGGTGCAATGTCTAGCAGTAAGCTTAGTGAACAGCACAAATTAACGTGCCAATGAAAATAAAGGAAATTGTATGGTTACGCTTTAATTATAAGTTCACTGAAAGACAACTTTCCGAACTACAGTTTATTAAACGACATTAAGTACAATATTTATTTAAACAAAAACTTCCAAGTTCAAACAATTAAAAAATGTAATAAAAAGTGGAATAATGCCAATAGAAACCAAGTGTAATAATTGACTTGTAAAGGTGTGAATAGTGTATGAGTTAGCAAGAAATATTAGTGCATTGCGTTCACAATGTCTCTAAAGAGCATTACCTTGAACTATGACACTAATCCTGGTGTTGGTTAATGCTAACTGAATTTTAATAATTTCGGCTGGCCTTATATACCCAAAAAAACATAGCGTCGCCTTCTTGATTATTTTTGATATTATATTTGCACAGTTACAAATATCAAATGTCACCGCCTGCTGGATCCTGAATTAAACTTCAAAAATACCTTAGCTCGGTTGATTTTCAAGTAATTAATTTTTACATACTTTTATTAATTTTGAATTGTTTTTATGTTGTTCTCAACATACTCCCCGCCGTTGAACATTTTTGTTCAACACATTACTCATCCTTTGCACGTAAACGTTTTACAACTCCTCTTTTATGATACAGTAGACGCTCGGAAATTAGAACTCTCGAAAATTCGAATCCTTCGGAAATTAGAACCAGCGTTTTTAATACATTGCATGCTCTGAAATTAGAACCGTCAATTCTAATTTCCGAGCGTTTTTATTTTTTGTTTGTTTTTAACACTGAAAAATTGTCTTTATAGCTCCGATTGGCATTGCACTCAATGTGGGACTTGGGATTTCATGGAGAATAATAGAAGTGTAGCTTTTATTTGGCTTCCAGGGGAATCCCATGTTACTTATGTAAAGGGGAATCCCGTGTTACTTATGTAATTTTTATTGCCCGTACATTTTGTTCATTAGTATGTGAAATTTGAAAAGCGAAGTCATATTTCGGCAGTGTTTAAGTGAAATTTGAAACGTGTGTAAAGTGTGTTTTTTTTTGTTTTTTTTTATAAAATGCCAAATAAACGTAAAAAAAATACTCTGTCTTTAGAAACCAAGATAAAGATATTGGAAAAGATCGACAAAGGCGTTCAAGGAAAACGTTTAGCTCTTGATTTTAACGTAACAAAATCTGCCATTAGCTATATCAAATCAAATAGAGCAGCTATATTAAATGCAGTTTCCAACACCTATCAGGAAGCAAAAAACAGATCTTTACATAGTTGTGAATATCCAAAAATGGAAAGTCGGCTATATGAGTGGTTTTTGAATCAACGTGAAAGGAAATCTACAATGACTGGAGCAATAATAAAAGGAAAAGCTAAACAAATTTTTCAACAAGAATATCCCAATAATGATGACGATACATTTCGAGCAAGTGATGGATGGTTTTCCAACTTTAAAAAGCGACATGGCATTCGATTTTTAAAAATTGGTGGTGAGATTCTTTCTAGTGATGTTGACTCACTCAATCAATTCATTCACAAATTTCGTGCTAAAGTCGCTGAGATGGGTCTAATAGACTCACAAATATATAATGTCGATGAAACGGGATTATTCTTTCGTTGTCTTCCACATAGAACATATGTGTCTGCCTGTGAAAAAAGGGCCCCCGGATTTAAAATCCAAAAAGAACGTGTTTCAATCTTACTCGGCGCAAACTCCGATGGGTCACATAAATTGGTGCCATTGGTTATTGGAAAAGCTAAAAAACCAAGGAGCATGAAAGGGTTTAATAATCCCCTTCACTACGATTTTTCAAAAAATGCATGGATGACGTCCCGAATCTTTAATGATTGGTTCCATAAGATATTCATTAAGGAGGTAAGGAAAAATTAATCTTAAAGTTAGGTTTAGTATGTAATTAAAAATTTTGACTAACATTTTTTTGTTTTTATTTATCAGGTCATTCGTTTTTCAAGAGAAAATAATTTACCTCCAAAGGCACTTTTACTTATTGATAACTGCTCTGCTCATGCACCTATTGAACATCTTCGATCCGACGATGGGAATATAGTTGCATACTTTTTTCCACCAAATGTTACAGCAGCTGTGCAACCAATGGATCAAAATCCCATAAAATTAACAAAACTTACTTACAGAAGTAAGTTACTTACTCAATTAATAGCTGAAGGTGGTGAACTGAATAATGTTTTAAAATCCCACTCAATACGAGATGCAATAATATTAATCAAACAAGCTTGGGATGAGTTGCCTCAACGAGTGTTAAAGAATTCTTGGTCTAAATTGATAAACTGGGATTCTGACCAATACGACAGTGACGACGACATTCCAATAGCCCACTTAATGCAAAAAAAGGATGACTGCGATGAAGTTATCCAAATTAATCAAACGCTTTTACAAGAAATTGGCCCGAACAATTCCATCAGCGCAGATGAAATCGAAAAATGGAATGAGGACATGTTTGAATACTTATCGGGGCATGAAGATAGTAGCGATGACGAAAATTCAGACTGTAGCAGCAATAGAGATATTGTTGAAGTCACACGACTTACTTCTAATGTTTTAGCCACTGAGAGCGTAATTAATTTAATAAACTGGTGTAGAACTAGTGAACTGTTTTC
Organism: Thereva unica; assembly: GCA_949987705.1. Lineage (NCBI taxonomy): Eukaryota > Metazoa > Arthropoda > Insecta > Diptera > Therevidae > Thereva > Thereva unica. The sequence goes on along the minus strand of OX465281.1, from coordinate 118,604,350 downwards.
CACAAAGTACATGGCCAATCTTATGGCGCTCCCAACGATATTGTTATGACAAATTTAATAAAGCCAAAAAAACAAACAAAAATTACTGATTACATACATGATTAACAATGAGTAGTTATGAAATTTGACTCACTGAGTGACTAAACTTTTTAAATACATAGTTTAAAAACTTTTATTTTATACCAGTTTTTATATGTACATATGTACATACATATATATGTATATTTTTAAAATATTTTTTTTTTCTTTAAACTATGATGAATTTTAATGAATTGGTATGTTTTGCGTTCGTTTTATATAAATAAAATTAAAAAATCTATGCAGAAGTGTTTTTTTGTGTATTTTCTAAACGAAAATGCACTTTTATGTTGCTTTTTATTTAAAAAAAATAAACCTTTGGAAATTAGAACTTCTCGAAAATTAGAACTACCCCAGGAACAAAGTGGTTTTAATTTTCGAGCGTCTACTGTAATTTGAAAATAAAATCGTCGCATCAGCTCTTACTCGTATTCGGACTTGATAATGCTCTGGTAAATTAATTGTTTTCTCATTTTTTTTCGCTTCTTGATTTCCTCAAAATTAATTCTTTTCAAGACTTCTTTTGATAAATAAATTTCCACTCCTTCCCTGGTAATGAAGCTCTGAAAGCTATTTTCAATCCTCATTTTGAACTCTTTTACCGACGTGGTTGGACGCAGGCGTTTAAGGTCAGTTACTTTAGCTCCATTAATTATAGCTGGCTGGGTTAAGCATGGCCTTGTATGAGTTGTGTCTTCCACTTGCTGATATCTGACACGACGATCTTTATTGGTTTTCTTTACAGGTGACATTAATAAAACCTCTGGAACACCTTCATGATTCATTTCCGTTTCACTTTCCAGAATTGGACTTGGTATTGGGGAAAAATAAATGTCCTCTAATAGAGTAACTACCCCATCTTCTCCATAATATTCCATCTGGAATTGAAACTATTAATAAATTTGATTTTTTTTTTGGCAACACAAGAACATAAGCAACACAGGCATAACAATACTTATCCTAGATACAATAAAGATAACACAAGAACAAACATGAGAACACCTATTCTAAATATCGTTTGTTATTGTCTCGGTAGTCGATGAAGCGATTGGAAGTCGAGTCAGCTTGGAGACTGGTCTCTTAAAGGAGGTATTTTGGGTCCTTACTTGAACTACTCTAATTAGTCCGTCTTGGCCTGGATACACCTGTTCAATTCTTCCAAGTGGCCAACACGTTGGAGGCGAGTTCTCGGTTTTTAATAACACAATATCTCCAATCTGTAGATTCCTTTGAGGTTTAAACCATTTGGGTCGGTGTTGTAATTGGTGTAAATAGTCTCTTGACCATCTTTTCCAGAAATGTCTGACTCGTTGTTGCAAGTGTCTCCATCTTTGTAAAGGTGGTATTTTCTCGTCAGTACAATCTGGTTCTGGTACAGCATTTAATGCATCTCCAATTAAGGGGGCACACGCACCTAGCAAGTCAAAATTTTCGAATTTTTTTTTTTTTTAATATTTTGAAAGAATATACCCTCGAGAATGCATGTTTAAAATTTTAGATCGATAACTTGAAAAACAAAGGAGTTAGAAAGTATTATGTCGCGCAAGGCGCGACGGCCGCCTTCTGACCTGAACGCCGAAAGTCGCGCTGTCTTAAGCCTTCCTTTCAGACATCGTGAAATCGACTTAGCAAACAATTTTCGAATCTTTCTCATTAGTTAGGGAATGCCGTATTTTCGTCTATAAAAAATGATTATTCTGTTTTCAGTCTCAGTCTCAGGTAAAACTCTCAACTCCAAAACTTATCGCGAAAAAACTATCACCTAAACTTTGAGGCTGTTTTTCTCGAAACGCCATTTTCCGAGTTCGTTACCACGATATCTCGAGAACAGATCGACAAAAATGCATGAAATTTTGCAGAATTACTCAGTAAACCCTTCTTCACATATTGACGATCTCAGATTTTAAAAAAAAATTCTTATTTTTAAACAAATTACAAAAAATCATGTAATTTTTAGCATACTTAAAAATCGAAGCGCTGCCATTGCGTTTGTGTTTGCAGTTTTGAAAATCACCGATCGTCAATCTGTTTTATAAATGACTAGTTTTCATTAGAAATTGTTTTTTTTTGTTTCAGATTATTAGTTTGGACAGGACGTTGGTAACCGCCAGCAAAGTCACGGAGTACATGCCCCAATTACAGCCGACGTTGGGCTTTCAGTTTTTGTCATTTTGTGCACTTTTACTAGAAAATAAATAGTTTAAAACAAGCCCTTTAAAGTAAAAAAAAAAGCGTTCGGTTATTGCATATACTTCGGGAGAAATCGCGTCCCAAAGTTGCTCCCGTTTTTTCGCCTTCTAGGTGCGTGTGCCCCCTTAAAAAATGTCCACGCGTTAAGATCAACATATCACTGGGATCATTGCTAACATATGAAAGTGGACGTGAATTTAAACAGCATTCAATTTGTGCTAAGATTGTTGAAAACTCTTCAAATGTACAAACGGCATTCCCTAAACATTTTCGTAAGTGATTCTTTATTGATTTCACTCCAGATTCCCAAAGCCCACCAAAATGTGGTGCCGCAGGTGGATTGAAGTTCCATTGTATCGATTTGGATGCCAAATATTGTGCCGCTACTGGTGTTGATTTTGAGATCGCTTCTTGTAAGTCTTTGTCTAGTATCCTTTTACCTCCACTGAAATTCTTTCCACAATCAGAAAAAATGTCAGTACACAGACCTCTTCGTGACACAAATCTTTTAAGGGCTGCGATAAAGGCTTCTGAAGATAATGATCATACTGCTTCAATATGAACTGCCTTTGTGACCATACAAATAAAAATACAAAAATATGCCTTTAACTGTTTTGCTTTGCGACAATGAGATGTCTTTATGATAATCGGTCCTGCATAATCAATTCCTACCCGACTGAACGGCTTGCTTATTCGTACCCGCTCATCAGGTAAGTTGCCCATTAACTGTGTGATCGTTTCCTTTCGATGACATGTACAAATAACGCATTTGTGAATTTGGCTAGTAATGGTACGCCGTGCATCTAACATCCAATACTTATTGCGGCTAGTGGCCAATACTAATGATAATCCTCCATGAATTGTTTCCATATGAATTTTATCAATTATAAGGCGTGTTATATGATGATCCTTTGGTAATATAATCGGATGCTTCTTGTTGAAGGTTATATTGGACCTTTGCAAACGACCCCCGACTCTGATTATCCTTCATCATCGATAAAAGGGCTGAGTTGTAAAAGCTTGCTTTTGTTATGAACTGGAATTTTATTTAACAATTTAGTATATTCTTCTTTGAAACTACTTTGTTGAACTAGACGAAAGTCAGCTTGCTTTAAGTAGCCAAAGTCGGAAAGGGTTCCCGATGATCTCCGACAAGTTTGAATAAAACGGAGAACTTTGGCAAGTATTCGAATGAGCTGGGTGAATGATGAATACTTCAATAATATATCATCCTTAACAATGATGTTAAAACTTTGACTTGCTGGTTTCTTCGCTTCTAAGTCCGTTCGATCTAAGGTTTTCTGCCATATTGGCCATGTGCTTTCGGGACGACTTAACCATTCAGGACCTTTCCACCACATTTCATTCGACTTAAGATTTGATACTGTAGTTCCTCTTGATGCAATATCGGCTGGATTTTGATTGGTGGAGATATGACGCCAGTTGTCGTATTTGATAATCTCCTGTATTGAAACAACTCTATTAGCAACATAAGTTTTCCAACGCGATGGGTGTTCCTTGATCCACTGTAAGACTATGGTTGAGTCCGTCCAGGCATAAATTGGAACTTCTTTGAACTCCATATCGTTGCTGACTGTTTTTATGAGTCGTGCTAGAATTAGTGCCCCATTTAGTTCCAACCGTGGAATGGTTGTTGGCTTGATAGGAGCTACTTTAGTTTTCGAAGTTAACAATGTGCATGAAATTGTATTATTATAGTCAACACGTAAATACACAGCTGCTGCATATGCTTTATTAGAGGCATCACAAAATCCGTGCAGTTGAATGTTAGCACTGGGAACGTACAGAGTCCACCTGGGAATCCTTATTTGATTTAAATTTGTTAGATCTCCCTTAAAACTTTCCCATTTTTTGGCAATACCACCAGAGACTTGAGCATCCCATGAACAACCTGTGATCCACAATTCCTGAATTAACATCTTTGCAACTATGATTACTGGCGACAACCACCCTAGCGGATCATACAAAGATGCAACTTCAGACAAGATGGTGCGTTTAGTTGATGCTTTACTCTGCACGTGTGCTGTGAGTTGGAACGTGAAATTATCTGTTGCCGGATACCATCGTATGCCTAGTGTTTTGATATGGTCTTCTTCTCTGAATAATAAACTGTCCTTTGATTGAAGATATTCCTTGGGTAAATGGGACAATAGATCTAGACTATTACTCGCCCATTTTCGAAGATTGAATCCGCCGGACTTCAACATTTCTATTAATTCCGTCTGTAATTTCTTTGCCTCAGCCACATTATTGGCGCCTGCTAATAAATCCTCGACGTAAAAGTTGTTTAAGGTAGCCTTAGACGCTAATGGCCATCTATCTTTTTCATCTTCTGCTAATTGATGTAATGTTCTAATTGCTAGATACGGCGCAGAGGTTGTACCGAATGTCACGGTTTTCAGTTGGTACTCCTGTAGCCTTGGTTCAGTTGGATGTTTCCATATTATCCGTTGGAACTTCTGATGATCCGGATGCATCCAAATGATCCTATACATTTTTTCAATATCTCCTGTTATAGCAATTTTATGTTTACGCCAATTGAGTAGTATTGAAAATAGCTTGTATTGTATAGTTGGTCCCTTTAACAGAAAATCGTTCAAAGATTTTCCGTTGGTTGTTTTGCATGAGGCATCGAACACCACTCGCAGTTTAGTAGTGGTGCTGTCCTTAAAAACCGCGTGGTGAGGGATGTAATAATGTGGTATTTCGGTATCTCCTGACTCCACCATTTGCATTTGGTTTAAGTCCAAGTACTCATTTAGGCACTTTGCATAATCCTTGGCTAGATCTGGAAATTTTTTGAAATTTTCTCATTAACACATTGAATCGTTTTAACGCTTGTGGTTTGGATTCTCCTAATATTGGCGATTGGTTGTTGACAAAGGGTAGTTTCACTTCATATTGGCCGTTGCTGAGGCGCTTATGAGAGGCTTGAAAACATCCTTCACACTGTTCCTCTTCCTTAGTGAGCATAGGACTTGATGGAACTTCTTCAACTTCCCAAAATTTAGAAATTTGATGACTTAAATCTTCGGTTGTGACTGTCATCGGAATTGAATTGTTTTGTGGTGCACTTTTTGTTGGTCCTAATAATATCCAACCAAAAAGTGTGTTGACTGCAACTACAGATGATTTTGTTCCTTTTACTACGCCTTCTAGTAAGATCTTTGAGTATGTGTTGACTCCTAGCAAAGCATCTATTCGTCCTGGTTTCCAAAATGTTGAGTCGGCTAATGGCAGTCCCACTATGTGTCCGAGGTCTCTCTTGTGGATTTTGTATTTTGGAAGTGGATCCGTAATTTTCTCGATAACCAAAAACGTTTCGTTGATTTGTTGTGTTTCAGAATTGCATCCTTGTAATTGTAAAGTGGTTTGACTCCTTGCATTGGCCGCTGTAGTCTCGTTTACACAGGTGATTGAAATTGATGTTGGCGAACAACTAGCACCTAATTTTTGACACGCAGCTTGAGTGATGAATGAGGACTGTGATCCTGGATCTATAAGACACCGTAAGATGTGTCTTTCTCCCCGTTTACCCTTTGTTGCAACCAACGCAGTAGATAGAAGGGCATGTACATTTTGATTTGTTATAAAGGCTTGAATCATGTTGTCAGCGCTGTGGCTAGTGCCTTCGTCAGTGGCTCTTCTGGGGCAAATTTGAATCTCGCTTGCTGATGAGGTAACTTTCTTTGACTCGTCGGCAAGCTGTTTAATTCGACTGTCGTCGTGTAGTGATGTATGGTGTTTTTGCTTGCATTTGAAGCAGTTGAATTTACTTGTGCAGTCGGTATGAGAATGACTGCTTGAAAAACAATTAAGGCAGCGACCTGCTGATTTGATGGTGTTGAACCTTCTTTGTGGACTCATCTTCTTGTAAACAGGACATTTTTGAATGTAGTGTTTCCCTTCGCAAGCAGGACATCTGTCTTTCCTCACTATATGATATGATACAACCTTTTCTTTAGCGGTCGTAGGTTTAATCGCTGAATTTTTGGGAATTATTGTGTCTGCGATTGATTCCAGAACCTTCAGCCGAGTGTTCAAAAAAGACATAAATTGTTGTAACTTCGGCAGTTCCCTTTGTGTTCCGAGTTCCTCCTCCCAATGTCTAAGCGTTATGAAAGGGAGCCGTTGAATCAACAGATGGATGAGTAACACATCCCATGACGTGATATCCACCTTAAGATTCCTTAGTTGCTGCAGACACTCTTCTGTAGTCTCTATAAATTCCTTTAAACTCTTGGTTGATTCCACGTTTAACTTGGCTTGATTTACCAAACGTTTTAGTTGATGGTTGACCAATATTCGTGTGTTCTCGTATCTTTCCTTAAGTTTGGCCCATGCTGGTTCATAATCCTCGTTGGTGATTGGAACATGTCTCAGAATGCGTTCCGCATCTCCGATTAATGAAGTCTTTAAGTGATGCAACTTCTGCACTGGTTTTAGGCTTGGGCTATTGTGGACCAGCGACACAAATAAGTCGTGGAAGGATCGCCACATGTCGAAATCACCATTGAATTTCGGTATTGAAATTCTTGGTAATGATTCATGTTGCACGACATTTGCATGGATAGCGGGAGTTGATTCATTGTTAGACGTGATTTCCACACAAGTGAACTTTCGCAACCCTTCTACAAGATCACTCATGTAATCGATATACTTGACTTCAGAGTTTCCATAATGGTCTTCCTCTACGTAGGGATGAGGCTCCTCTGAACTCTCGGAAGTTATTTGATGCATTATTTGCATATCTACTTTCATATAATCTTCCCAAAGTTTTTTTAAGTCTGAAATTTTTGTTTCAAAGAAACCTCTCGTCCTTCTGGCATGTGCTGTTTTTTTCCATTCTCAACCAACCTTTCGATTCTATTTATCAGAACTCTCTCTTGAACCATTAAATCATTTAAATTTGCCATGGTTTGATTTGCAAAATTCAATGACTAGTTCAGAGAAGGAGGGGCTCTAACAAATAAAATCAAATTCGTCCTACGGAACTTTTAGACCAACAGTATGTGAGATGTGAGAAACAACTTGACCGATACTTCTAGCGTAGAAAAGATTCTTCAAAATACGGAGTTAAAGAAAAAGAAAACCTTTCGTACTATATGGTTCTTCGTAATCCTTGCTAATATTATAAATGCGAAAGTAACTCTGTCTGTCTGTCTGTCTGTCTGTCTGTCTGTCTGTCTGTCTGTCTGTTACGCTTTCACGCCTAAACCACTAAACCGATTTTGATGAAATTTTCAACAGACATAGTTTAGACCTTGGAGACGGACATAGGCTACTTTTTATGGAGAACAAAAGGGTTGAAGGGGGTGAAATGGGGTTCAATAAGTTGTAAGGGGATTTTTTTCTATTGAATAAAAAGTAACTGACTGACAGACAACGCACAACCTAAACCGCTAGAGCTAAAGGGCTGAAATTTTGACTGTGTATCCCTATAATGGCGTGGACATCCACTAAAAAGCGATTTTTCGAAATTCATCCCCTAAGGGGGTGAAATGGGGTTTATCCAAACCGCTGGAGCTATAGGGCTGAAATTTGGACAGTGCATCCCTATAATGGAGTGGACATCCACTATAAAGCGATTTTTTGAAATTCATCCCCTAAGGGGGTAAAATGGGGTTTATTCAAACCGTTGGAGCTATAGGGCTGAAATTTTAACAGTGCATCCCTATAATGACGTGGACATCCACTAAGAAGCGATTTTTCGAAATTCATCCCCTAAGGGGGTGAAATGGGGTTTACCCAAACCGCTGCAGCTATAGGGCTGAAATTTTGACAGTGCATCCCTATATTGGCGTGGACATTCACTAAGAAGCGATTTTTCGAAATTCAACCCCTAAGGGGGTGAATTGGGGTTTACCCAAACCGCTGGAGCTATAGGGCTGAAATTTTAACAGTGCATCCCTATAATGACGTGGACATCCACTAAGAAGCGATTTTTCGAAATTCATCCCCTAAGGGGGTGAAATGGGTTTACCCAAACCGCTGGAGCTATAGGGCTGAAATTTTAACAGTGCATCCCAATAACGACATGGACATCCACTAAAGAGCGATTTTTCGAAATTCATCCCCTAATGGTGTGAAATTGGTTTTTTTACAAACCCCTAAAGCTATAGGGCTGAAATTTTGACAGTGCATCCCTATAATGACGTTTACATCCACTAAAGAGCGATTTTTCGAAATTCATCCCCTAAGGGTGTGAAATGGGGTTTTTACAAACCGCTGAAGCTATAGGGCTGAAATTTGGACAGTGCATCCCCATAATGGAGTGGACATCTACTATAAAGCGAATTTTCGAAATTCATCCCCTAAGGGGGTGAAATGGGGTTTATTCAAACCGTTGCAGCTATAGGGCTGAAATTTTGACAGTGCATCCCTATAATGGCGTGGACATCCACTAAGAAGCGATTTTTCGAAATTCATCCCCTAAGGGGGTGAAATGGGGTTTACCCAAACCGCTGGAGCTATAGGGCTGAAATTTTGATAGTGCATCCCTATAATGGCGTGGACATCCACTAAGAAGCGATTTTTCAAAATTCATACCCTAAGGGGTTGAAACGGGGTTTATCGAAACCGCTAAAGTTATAGGGCTGAAATTTTAACAGTGCATCCCTATAATGACGTGGACATCCACTATAAGGCGATTTTTCAAAATTTTCCCCTAAGGGGGTGAAATGGGGTTTACCCAAACCGCTGGAGCTATAGGGCTGAAATTTTGACAGTGCATCCCCTTAATGACGTGGACATCCACTAAAAAGCGATTTTTCGAAATTCATCCCCTAATGGGGTGAAATGGGGTTAACCCACACCGCTGAAGCTGTAGGGCTCTAATTTTGACCGTGCATCACTATAATGACGTGGGCATCCACTTAGGGGCGATTCAAATTTATCCCCTAAAGGGGTTAAATGGGGTTAAGCCAAACCGCTAGCGATTTTTCGAAATTCATCCCCTAAAGGGGTAAAATTTTGTTTTACCAAACTACTGGAGCTACAGGGTTGAAATTTGGACAGTGCATCCCTATAATGACATGGACATCGACTAAGAGGCGATTACTCGAAATTCATCCCCAAAGGGGATGAAATGGGGTTAACCCAAACCTCTGAAGCTGAAGGGCTGGAATTTTGACAGCGCATCCCTATAATCACGTAGAAATGAATGACTCGAAATTCACTTTATTTAATATTCATTTGTGATTGCTTCATAATTTCTTACATCCACGTAAATAGGCGAACAAACTTAACGAACGTTCGTCAAACCCTAAAATGTCACTTTTCTTGATGACATATACATGCCAATCTACTTTAAAACTTGCAGATTTGTTGAGCAGAGGTAATATTCGCAGCAATTTGTTTACCATATTTATTAAAAAAATGCACTATAATAAACCCTTTGTAGGGATAATAACAGCTGACTTTTTTGTTGGTTTTTCTTAAGGAAAGCATTGCACATAATAAACAGTTTTTAAAGGCGTTGCAAGGCACGCGGGTTTTATGCTAGTGTAAAATAAAATTGTTAACGACAAACAGTGAACAAGTAAGCAAAAACGACCGTACAATTCCTGGATGGGACCACCAAAATGAACAGCACAAATTAACGTGCCAATGAAAATAAAGGAAATTGTATGGTTACGCTTTAATTATAAGTTCACTGAAAGACAACTTTCCGAACTACAGTTTATTAAACGACATTAAGTACAATATTTATTTAAACAAAAACTTCCAAGTTCAAACAATTAAAAAATGTAATAAAAAGTGGAATAATGCCAATAGAAACCAAGTGTAATAATTGACTTGTAAAGGTGTGAATAGTGTATGAGTTAGCAAGAAAAATTAGTGCATTGCGTTCACAATGTCTCTAAAGAGCATTACCTTGAACTATGACACTAATCCTGGTGTTGGTTAATGCTAACTGAATTTTAATAATTTCGGCTGGCCTTATATACCCAAAAAAAAAAAAACATAGCGTCGCCTTCTTGATTATTTTTGATATTATATTTGCACAGTTACAAATATCAAATGTCACCGCCTGCTGGATCCTGAATTAAACTTCAAAAATACCTTAGCTCGGTTGATTTTCAAGTAATTAATTTTGAAATACTTTTATTAATTTTGAATTGTTTTTATGTTGTTCTCAACACTTAGTACAATGGCGTGGGGGGGGGGGGGAGTCACTATGATAGTAGCGATAAAATTTTGTCAGTGCTGCTACATTCCTACGGTGGCTCAAGGGGTCGATGGTGGAGCTGGCGGTGTCGTCATCAGTTAATTCGAGTGCCCATTTTTACACCTTATCTAAACATGTCAAGGTGGTTATTGGAGCGTCGCCCCAAACGAGGGAGTTATATTCGAGAAGAGGCCGAATGTAGGATTTATAAATAACAGCATAATGGAAGATGGCTGGAGGAGGAACTTGCACATCTTAAGAAATCCCAAGCACTGGGATACTTGTTTGGCGATTTGGATTACATATGTGATCATTCCAACGCAAGTATGTGATGAACTTATTAAGTGTTGTAATTGATACACACATATGTCTTTATTTTCTTCTTCGTTACTTTTTCTAACAACTCAGTCATCTTCTATAGAATGACCTTTAATATAAGTTTGATAATATCTGTTCGGATAACTTTTTGAAGCTGTCAGAAGAAGCGCAATGTATAAATTTAAAACCGTTTTGTTTTTACTGGAAACCCCGAATTTCGAATTGCAATTTTTTTTGTAAAAACCGGTTTTTAAAAACCGACAAACCCTAACATACACCTATTAGATAAAAAATAAATTTTGGAATCAATACCTCTGCTCTCGGCATCGGAAATCGCCCCCACCATTAGCGGTGAGAGCTAAATTATTTAATTGAAGTTTAGGTATAAAATTAAATAATTTAGTTTTCATTCCCTAGGGGTGGGGCGGTTTCTGCCTGAGGGATAGGCATGTTTTAGAAACCTTGTCTTATATGAAATATATGTTCTCGTTCATTAAAAATTGGCGGCGAAACCTTTAGTTTGGACATAAAATAATTTAACTTCAGGAGTGGCTGTAGGGGTGGGATCCGCGGGTCTGACAGGGTTGATTTTGGGCCCCAAATAGAGAGTATCCTAAGGGTTATTTCTACACAAAAAATGGCGGGGTATTTTCATAAGCAAGCATGAACCAGTCCAATTTAGTAATAAGGGTTCTCCTGGGAGTAGTTTTCGATCAAGTTAGAGGGTTGACTTTATTTCTATTGAATTCGCCATACCAAATTAGTAAATGGCGACATTATTAGCGGTTGGTATCAGCTCTTCCGCAGCCAAATGTTTTTTTTATATTGCGTTCATTGAGTACCTAAAAAAAATTATTTCTATATGATCCCAATGTCGTCCCATCCTAAATTTTGGCATTATATAAACGTTAAGATTGTATGTACAAAATATAATTTTTTTCAAAAATTTGAAAAAACATTATTTTGAGATATTCCAAAAACAAAATTTTCAAAATGCCGGAACAAGTTTTATTCTTACTAATGATACTATGTTGTATATCACGTTCTAAAGCCTTATTAAAGCAGAAGAAATTGGAGCTACTTTCAGCTTTCTATGTCAAATAGTTTTTGAACTAGATAAATTTAAAGATTTCAAAATTTGTTAAAATTTAAGATATTCGACTTTTTGAAAATTTATAACTAAAAAAATAGAAGTCCAAAAAATTGAAAACTTGGGTTTTTTTTTAGTTTCCACCAGAAGAACAAATATAAAGAATTTTTTTTTCATCTTCCATTGTTTGCAGTATATACAGGGTGGACCAAGAATTCGTTAACATATAAATCTAATACCCCACGCAAACCCACGCTGCGCGGGGCTTGGGGAGGGGTCTTGCCGCTAGTTTGTTTCTGGGAAATTTACTCGCAATGGATCGCTTCACGGGGCCACAGCGCACTTTTTGTGTGAAACAATTTTATTTAAACTGCAATTCACTCATTACTGTGAGATGCTTATTTCGCGTTGAATACGATTTGCAAGACTTAAGTCAGTGTCCGAGTGCACCTTTAAGAAATGGGTGAAAAAGTTGGAAGAGACAGGATCTACACTAAATGTGAAACAAGCCGGCGGCCCGCTGACTTCTCGGACCGAAGAGAACGTGCAGCAAGTTGCCGCTTCTGTTCGACGTGATCCAGAATCCAGAATTTCGGTGCACGCTTAGAAGAGTGCAAAAGTCGAAACGGTGGTCATTTAGATGATATTATTTTTAAAAAATAAATTCCCATGAATTAATTTTCTTGTAAATACACAATTTTTAACATATGTCAAATGGTTTTTTTTATACGATTTTTTGAAATATTAACTCATTCTTGGCCCACCCTGTATTTGCGGGCTCAATATTTAACTGTTGGTTGATAAGGTGACTCTAAAATGGATAAATCCTGTAATTGCAAGTCCGAGACCGAGACTTACGTTTTCCCTGAAAATTGACCTGACATGAAGCCTTTCCTCATCTTCATTAATTGAAGAGTTTACAAATAACAAGGAAGGTATTGAACCTATTTTTAATTTATTTTTACCAAAACAATTACGTTCGAATTTTTTTGAGCAGACAGACGTACGATTTTTTATTGTGCCCGGGGAGTTAACTTTACAAGCATTTAAGGGAAGCCCTTGTCCCAGATTTTGGAAATCGAAAGAATTTTTGATTTAGCTGAGCACGTTTATGCGCTTTGCAGCTTTGGGTGATGCAAACAACTCTCCAGGTTGTGCGACTTTGTAGCACTTTTTATAAAAAATGTGTCCAAAAATCTACAATATACCTACAACAAAAGACTTACGTAACGCCAAAACCCATCATTTTAAGCCAATAGCGAAAATTCAGATGAAATAAAACAAAGAATAATTACCTAAATTCGTTTCTAAAATCAATCGAGTTAGTCAATACCGAAAAACCAGAAAATAAAAAAAAGTAACCAAAACCTCAACTAAGTACCTATTTTAAAAATATCGCAAACCCTCTCACCAAGAATTTGAAATCAAGTGAAATGATAGTGGATCTCAGACAGTCATTAAAAAAAGACACTGAATGTTCTAAGAAATAGTTAAAATAGAAAGCATCAGGAAAATCCTTCAATGTAGCGCTAGAGGCAAACGTTTGAAAGATGACGATGCTGCGAGAAACATTCTGTTGTCAGTTTCTTTCCTTGCCCCCCTAAAATTCTAGCTTCCTTATCCACAAACTCACCGCATGCCTTGTGCTGCGGACCATGACCACGTTCGCCTCCTCGTGTAGCTGGAAATTCTAAAATGTTGCATGTTGCTTAGGTGGAGGCAATCTCAGAGGTCTGCCGATGCGAAAAGCGTTCGGGTTTTTTGTTCTAGCTATCGCATCTTTATACGGAGTATTAAGTTATCTCTGCCATAACCTTATCAATTTGTGGCTCTACGATGCTTAGTTTCACAAGAAACTCCTTAAACTCAAATCAAAGAATAATCAACATGCTCAGACAGAAAAAGTTTGGAGCTTATATATGCTCTGGCAACTGAGATGCCTCCCACCTTAAGATTAGCATAATCACCGCAAAAGAAATTGCGAGAATCATATTCATTGAGAAAAAAGTTCCTGATTATTGCAATCTTCATTCTCCCAGTACTTCTCTTGAAAAGGTCACACTCATGTAAAAGAAATGTTTGATCTCTACGACCATACAGAGATCATTCCTGTCTCTAGCGAGGTATGGGCAAAAAGAAATCTCAAATCTGTACACTTATGTACGAAAAAAGAAGCAATTTCCCTTCTGATGGTCTAATTATTGCAACAGATGCCTCAATTGTATCAAATACAATAAGAATCGGTATTTCATTTGGCATTCATTATGTCGACTTTCTGCTGAGCTTATGGCCATTAAACTGGCCCTGACTCATGCCAAAACCATGAACTTTAATAAAATAGTTCTAATAACAGAAAGTCTAAATAGCTGCAAAGTTCTTGAAAAGAAAAAATCAAATAGTTTAGTAAATTCCATACTTACAGAATCTCAAAGCTGTGTCCAAATCAACATCCTATGGGTTCCCTCTCATTGTGGAATTGTGGAAAATGAGAGGGTGAGCTTTTTATACATTAGGTCTTTTTTGCTTAAAACAATTGGGAATTTATAGTAAAATAGTTTTGTTTAATATTTACCGACTAAGTTTAACAATATCTTTTATTTCGTATTTTGCAGGGCTACTGGACAACTTAATGTGGATAGCTCTCAGCCTACTACTATGCTGCAGATAAGATTGACAGATGGTACCCGAATTTCTGCTCAGTTTAATCTTTCTCACACAATTGATGACATTCGAAGATATATCATAACGTAAATGTGTCTTATTTTTATGTTTTAATTTAATCTTTCTTACTTTTAGAACTCGTCCGCAATATGAGAATCAATCGTTTATATTAGTTACGGCTTTTCCGACTAAAGCATTAACCGATAATACTAAAACGATTGAAGAGTCTGGGCTCTCAAATGCTTCACTTATGCAAAGGTTGAAATAAATATATGTATCGATATTGGAAAATTAAGATCCATCATATATTTTATGCCAAGTCGCAAAATATTGCAGTTACTACATCAGTTGAGTTTTTTAACTTTCCAAAAATTTGTAACTTTGGGTAATGACTAATAAAGCATAATATAATAAATATATGGGTATTATTATTGTACAAAATTTTTGTCGCATATTCTTCGAAAGCGCAGCTGGCTTTGCCTACTGTTCGACGAAGGTGATGTTTAATGGATTTCACACTTGTCTCCCAAAATGCGGGGCCACAATCCAAATAGATTGCTGAACATAAACTTCTGGCTACAAATCTCTTTAACGCCGCGATAAATGCGATAGTCGAAAGGTCCGAAACTAGTTCGATGTGCACCGCTTTAGTTGAAATGCATACCATAACACAAATATAGGCTCTGCAGTTGCGCATTTCGTAGAGATGAGGTTTTGACTGTAATCAATCGTCAATACCAACATTTGTAAACGGTTTATTTATGTTAACTCGAACTGTCGGTAAATCTGCCATTAATTGTGTCATTTTGTGTCCTTTCAGTTTGGCACATATGAGGCACTTGTGTGAGCTAGTGATTCATCTTCTAGCATCCAAAATCCAGTATTTTTGCCGTGTCGTGTTTAAAACTAACGATGTTCCTCCATGTAGAGTGTCGAGGTGTGTTTTGTCAATTATCATACGAGTAACTGGATGTTCCTGTGGCAAGATAATAGGATGTTTCCTATTATAAAGGATTGTGGCGTTGAACAGTCTTCCTCCAACTCGTTTGGCCTTTATGTTCCTACAATTATATTTGAATCTTAATAGCAACGCAATGATTCGAATGAGACGAGTGATGGATGAGTAGCGTATTAGTATATTACCGTTAAAATGTACTAGAAAACTTGTTACAGTTGGTTTTTTTAGCTTTTTGGTCAGTGTGCTCCTTGACTGGTGAAATTTTAGCCCATTGCGATTCTTTGGTTGTTAGCCAGCTTTGTCCATGCCACCACAAGGAGTTGTTGTTTAATTTTGATGCTGGCACACCTTTTGAGCCTTCATCAGCAGGGTTGTCTTTCGTTGAAATGTGTTGCCATTGGTTAAATCGAATGATGTTTTGAATTTCAACCACTCGGTTAGCCACATAGGTTTTCCATCTAGATGGGTGTTCCTTTACCCGTTGAAGAGTAATTGTTGAGTCTGTCGAAGTGAACGTTGGGATATCCTGTAGATCCATGTCCTTTTTCGTGCTTTTGATCAGTCGGGTCAACGTTACAACGTAGGAGCTACCTTTGTTTTGGAAATGAGAATCGTGGAAGTGATTTCTTCGTTGCCTGTTTCGACTTGCAACTATAAACTGCGGCATTGACGGGAGTCTGGGCTAAGCTAGCACGGTGTGCGGACGTGCGGGGTGCGCTGTCGCCGGTCACCCAGGCATTTCGATTTTAAAAAAATTGTCTCGTGCTGTACCGTTCAAACTTCAAAACTTCAAAAGTTTTTATTCGATAAATCCATGAAAGTTACAAAATTATACAATATTAGAAAATACTAGCCATAAGGGCAACCGTAAAACTAAATGAATGTACTTAAACAATTTAAGTTATAATGAAAGTAATAGAATACTGATGTTAATCAAGCCAGGTGAACAGTCTGACTGTGAGAATGTTAATAATACAGAGAAGGCTTACAAACTACTTAAAACTAGATAACAGTGTAACAACAACGGCACCAAATACCACTGAATGCACACATGTCAGTGACATTGGTACTGATATGGAGGTAGCACCGCCCTGTCAAGCATATCCCGTTCAGGCAATGTGCGTGTTGGCTGGAGAGGAATGTGTGGCAGGGCGAGGGGCAACCTAATTTACATGTCGGTGTACTTACGATTTATTATTGTTATTAAAGATTGCATTAAAAGAACGAAAGGGTACAATATTCAAATTATTATGGGTAATTTCAAGAAGACTTAACTTAAATCTAAATTTGTTTTATAATTATATTCCAATATATTACGTTGAGTACATAGCAGGGCAAGGTAATCGATAAGCTAATATCCCTAGTAACTAGACATAGGTCACTGTCTAAAAGGAATGTAGTAAAGATTAAGAATCTGAATTAAAGTTTAATTAAAAGTTACAAGTTTAAAGATGAGCTGAATCCTTACGAAAACTGGGAGTGGCACCGGGGGCCGTAGAGTGTGTTGTTAGCAGTTCAGAGCACTAGCGTGAAGTAATGATCAAAAGTCATCCCCTGTTGTGAGAGGAGTCGCGACCCAAATAAAAATTAGGAGGTGCATAGGCGAAGTCCCTAGGACTAAGGTAAAAGGATTGTAGACCAGAATTATCAGTCCAGCATTTTCTGATGAGTGGATTATCGTGATGTTCCAGTTTATTAACTCGGACCTTCCATTTCTCTTGGAGGTACGACAGGAGGGGCTGTATGTTAGCCCTATCATAGAGCTCGTTATTAGAGTAGAGTTTATTGCGGGACTTAAATTTAATTGAGAGACATTGCCTAAGTATCTTGCGTTCCAAAATTTCAAGATTGCGTGCCCAGGTAGTCGAGATAGTGTACCAGCAAGGAAAGCCGTAGCTAATGACAGGTCTAATGAGTTGTTTATATAAAAGAAGTTTGAATTTACGGTTGAGTTTGCTATTGAACCTAAGTACTGGACTAAGGCGGCCAAGAATGCCTTTTACTTTGGAAATAATTAACATAGCATGCTGGTTAAACTTTAAAAGATGGTTAAAGTTTATACATAAGTATTTAAGTTTCTTCTCGACTTTGATATTGATGTTATTTAGTTGAAATTGGAGGGTGCCACAGGTTTTAGTCGGGCCCCTCCTACCTCTACCCCAGGCATTTCTGAAAGCGATAAAATGTGTCTTATGTTCATTTAAAGAGAGACCCCAGGTCCCATAATAGCGTTTGATATGGCCAATATGCTTGCAGAGCCACTCCATACTTTTTAACGGATCAGGGTTAGAAGCAAACACCAGTGTGTCATCCGCGTACAACAATGCTGTGGTCATGTAGGAATAGGTTAAAAGGTTTAGGGCCTAGGATGGAGCCTTGAGGAACTCCAGATAAGACATCCACAGGGGAGGACGAAAGCTCACCTATTTGTACTGTAAGAGATCTATTGGAAAGAAAACTATTTATTATACGGAGGATGTAGGTGGGGAAGTTTAAGCAAGAAAGTTTATATATGAGTCCAGTGTGCCAAACTGAATCAAAAGCTGCTTTAATATCGAGGGAACAGACTAACGTGGGATTTTTGGCCCTGAGGCTATTACTAATTTCATTGTGGAGGACTAAGAGAGCATGCTCCGTAGAGTGGGCGGCCTTGAACCCAAACTGTTCATTAGGAATGATATCGTGTTGTTGACAGTGGTCATCTAACTCGAGGGCTATTCTTCTTTCTAATAGCTTCCCTAAGTTAGAAAGGCAGGAAATGGGACGAAAGTCGGCTGGGGAGTTGAGTTGGTTACTTTTAGGAATGGGGATTAATTTGGAGATTTTCCAGGCTTTAGGGAAGTAGCTGTTATTAAGGCAGTTATTAAGGATGGCGGAGAGAGGAGAGGCAATATAAGGACCTATTTTCTTAAGAATAAAATTGGAGAAGTTGTCGAGGCCAGACGATCTTTTGCCATTTATGGAGTGAATTAGGGTTTCAAGGGAGCTAGGTTTAAAAAACGGATAGGACAAATCTTCACTATTAGCAGAAACATCTCTAAAGTTAACAAGATAGCACGGGGCATTAAGACGTAGATTTTCGACTGTTCGGTTAACTAGTTCTCTGTTTGCTAGATTGTATCCAGGTTGTTTGTATTGAAATAGCTCTCTGTAATGATCAGCGAAAAGCCCAGGGACATCAGTATTGCTGCTGTTCAAGTTATTGAAAGGCTGTGGGCACTTTCTTCCAATAATTCTGTTAAGGTCCCTATACAGTGTAGGGCCCGGCTTCATGGAACGTAACTTATTTTGGAAAGATTTGTTTAGGTGTGAGGAGACGCGGGCATCAACAATTCGACTCAACAATGTTATTTGATTAGCTAGGGCAAGTGTAGCGTTATTATGGAGGAAAAGGTTTCTCTCGAGTTGCCGCTTCAGTTTTCTGCGCCATATCTTACGGGTGTTGAAAAGTTTTTGTATATCCTGTGGGAGTCTGTCACGAAAGCCAAAGACTTTAAGGGGTGCGGCTGAGTCAAGAAGGGACATGAAAGAGGAGTTGAGGGAATTAATGGTTAAGTCTATGTCTTCGTTGGACCAGTTATATGAGGGGGAGGGAAGGGCCGAGATGAGCGAGTCCCTAGTACTGCATCCAAATTGTTCCCAATTAACGTTAGCAAAGGAACGGTATTTAGGTTGAGTAATGAATAACGGAGAGTACGAAGCAAAATGTAATTCAAGCACAACTAAGTAGTGATCAGAGAAAGACGGAGAAGTATAGCAGCGGTGGTAGTCAAGACTGCCAGAAAATTTGTGGGAGGCAAGGAATAGATCAATACAACTGGAGGACCTCGGAAAGGTAGGGGAACCGGGATGAATAATGGAGAAAAAATCAAGTAGGGGGTTGCAATTCTTCCAATCCATAATGAGTTTACCATTACGATTAGTGGTAGAGTTGGACCAGTTGGGGTGCTTGGCGTTAAGATCGCCAGCAATAAGTAGGCCAACATATTTAGATTCCAGAAGGGAAAACTGTTGCATGAGATGGGAAATGTCCCTAGAACTGACATTGGATGGTAAGTACAGCGAGGTTATCAAAATACTACCTATTAAGGAGTTAGGAAGGTTAAGAGAGATTTCGACCGATACGTGGGAGAAAGGTATAGGGAGGTGAGTTTGCTTAGACTTAATGAAATTCCTACAACAGATAGCAGTACCCTGATGAGAGTCATTACGATAGATATTATATCCGCTAACAGAAAGTTTAGATTTAACATGTAGGTGGGTTTCCTGAATACACAACAGATCCGGTTTTAGGGATTGGAGAATATCCTGTAGGGACCATTTTCTACCACTCGAAATCAGAGAACCGGCATTTAGAGACGCAACATTCAGGGTTCTAGCAATCATTATCTCCAGCGAGAGTGAAATAGAATCCAAGAATGGCCGTCTTCCTATCCGGGCCCCTAATTCCTTTTATAGTAGGTAGAAATTTGCGGATTTTATCCAGAAGCTGAGGTAATTTGATACCATAAGTATCCTCAGGGTGTAAGATTTCATATATATCTTCGTTAGAAGGATTATTGTTAACAGGGGAAGGCTGATTATCTTTAAAACAGTCAGCATAAGAACGAGGAAGTTTGGGGGGAATTTGAGAGGGAATATGCAAGGTAGATCTAGCTTGTTGATGTTGGACGTTACGAAGTTTTCTCTTAAGTTCCTCACGCCTGAGGAGAACCGGGCACTTACTATGGGACGCAGGGTGACCGAAAGAGCGACAATTGACGCAATATGGTTCACTTTCGTGCATATTCTCGTGTTTACGAGGACAAAGTGTGGGTGGGTGATCACCGTTGCATTTGACGCACCTATAATCTCTATTGCAGTTAGATGCCGCATGACCGTGAAGTTGACAATTCCTACATTGAACAGGTCTGTTCCTAGCAATCTTCTCCCAGGAGACTCTTTGATGGAGAATTACCTCGACTTGGCGACTAACTTTATTAATGTCTGTTTTGGGGGGAAATTGAACAAGAAACAAGTTAAGAGAGATCTTGTTTCTTCTGGAGTAAGGGGTTTCATAGCGCTTAACACTATTGACTTGAAGAGAAGGAAAGTTAGTTATGAGGTCATCGAGGACTTCCTCAGGGAGGAATTCGGGGTGAACCCCACGAAGTATTAAAGACTCAAAGCGATCATCAGGATGGGAGAAAGTGTGCGACATGACTTTATTCTGTTTGAGCTTAATAAAGAAGTCGTTCTTATGTTCACGAGACTTGAAAAAAAGTTTGCAGGCTCCCCCCCTAGTTCTGGAGAGCTTGAATTCGCACTTCGGGTAAAGCGTGAATATCATCTTAGTAAGATACCTCACGCTGACATCCTGAATAATTATGGGTGGGCAGAACTTATTATTCATGTTATTACTATTATTATTATCGTTCCTGAGGAAATTTTCGCCCCCGGTGCCAGGCGCCCTGGGAGCATTATTATTAATATTGTTATCATTGTTAGTTACAGAATTAACCTTATTACTGTTATAATTTTTGTTATCATTGATAGAGAGAGGGGCAAATCGATTACCTTGAGTTACTGGACCGTTAGTTTTACTTAAATTAATACTATCCTTATTAACATTGTAGTGACTGTTGTTACGATGCTTGACCAGGGTCCATCCGTCGGCGTTGTCCATGAGAGCTGTTTCATTATTGGCGGTGGCTGGCGCCATTTCGTCATCAACCGCTTCGTGATGAGGTGGGGAGTCGTTAATGCTGTTGGCGTCATATCTGTCCTTGACAAATTTCTGGAATTTCCCGAGATCAGTTAAGGGAGCCAACTTCTGTTTTTTTTTGAATTATCTTCCTTATCATTCCTGTCCATAATGATATTACTATTTTCACACGTGTCTAGCACATAATCCGGGTATAGCGGGTCGGCATTTGCCAAAGTAGTGGAGGAGTGACTCCTCTTGGAAAGCACCCCTTTATCAGTTCCAATATAAATAAATAATCAAATTAATTAAATCAATTAATTAATCAATTAACACACACAGAATTTTCAAAATGGCGTCTTTGAATTTCACAATTCAAAAGATTTTGACAACTCGCGATCAAACACGTCCGCACTGCACAAACGTTGGACATGGAATCTGCTGTACCGTTCATAATCAAACCGAGTGAAATTTGTCGCTTTGTGTTGTGCTGAAACTGTAACTTTCTGTTTTTTGCTGTTTAAGTAATTAAACAATTAAATTTCCGAACTTTCATCAATAAAATCATCAATAAATCAATATATTTGTGACGTGTTATGCGAGTGAAGGTGTCATCAACTCCCGCACCGACAGTGATCGAACTGACTGACTGCACAAGTAAGTAAGTTCTTTCCTTCTTCCCACATCCCGATCTCGGCACCGCCGGCGTCAGTGCCAGCATCGGTCAGCTGACGGGATTCTCTTTGCATTAGGAGGCATAACACTACAGCAAGGAGTATCCCGATAGCCCCGATTATCATGACAATGGCAGTGCCGGTTACGACGGAGGTTGACCTTGTGCATACTAAGCCTCTATACAAATATTTTTGTATTGACTCCACTAACATCCGTGGGCTGCAAGCGAATTTTTATTCGGTAATGTGTCATCTCTGTGTTTTTTCTCCCCCAATCTTCGCGCTAAGGCCCGTATTCTTAGTCAGTTCTTATTCAAAGTTCATGCTTAAGCAATTGCTTAAGGTGTCGTTTCGATTCACAGTCGCTACTTAAGCATTTCCTTAAGCAAATGCTCAAGCATGAACTTAATAAAGCAAATCTTATTCAAATAAGTATTCATAGTAACTATCAACTGTTGATGCTTAAGCAAATGCTTAAGACGATCTTATTTACCCTTAAAAATGAATTTATTTTTCAAGTAGTCGTCAAGGGTGCCTTAAGCAATTGCTTATATTTGATTTTTCAATATAGTCCAGTGCAATTAGAATAATGTAATTGAATTTTACGATGTACGAAATTTTTTTTTGGAAATTGTTCGGATGCATCTGACAATGAAAAAATCAAGTTTGTTGAGTCGATAATTCCGAGCATTATATAAAATTCTAATTCATCCGACATGCGAAACTGTCTGGAAGCGAGTTATTTGCTGAGAAGTGTCGTAACCTTCGGGGTTGACTTTTCACCCGCTATGCCGCGGACATGAAAGGAAAGAGTTTCGGTCAATAGCTGATTTGAAAGATATTTTAATGCCCATATTTCTGCTGTTTACTACATTTTCATATGAGCAACCGTTTTTTTTATGTGACACACTAGAGACTTAGGAAGGCCCCTTTGTACTGTCGACCACGTATTTTTTTTTATTTTATTTTTGAAATGTCGAACAGCAGCTCTAGTCGGAAGATAGAGAGAGAAGTGAAGGAAAGAACTGTCGCAACCTAGCTGAGGTATTTTTATTTCACCTACTCCCAACCATTTCGCGACTCTGACATCGGGGCATCGAGAACAACTCGCTGGAGTGTTATGCCTCCTGAAACGAGTTGAATCTCATCAACCAACCGATGACATGCGCTTGGTGGAGCGGGGAAGAGAACTAGTGAAGGCTATGACAGGAGGAATCAGGAATGCAAAGAGGGAAGAAGAAAGAAGGAAAGTTATGAAGGCGGGAAATTGGGAAAGGCTAGGACCGTGGCACCGCCGGGAATCGAACCCGGGACCTCTGGGGATAGTAGTCAGGCGCCTTACCCCTAGACTCCCGAGGCCCCCAAAACGGTTAACGAGATAGATGGCGTTATCAGTTATTTCAAGCACGTGCAAACAAATCCATTTTACAATTAGCCCTGTCACTTTATACATGAATCTCTGAAAAATGCAGCTGGAGATTTATCAGCGGAATTCTCTTTATTTTGGGGTCACAAATAATTTCCTAAAAGTCCTTAACGCCAACCTCATTTCGTTATTTCCTCTGGGATGAGTGTTGATGAAGATGACAACATGAAAGAGGTGGGGATGTAGAAGAGATAGAGAGATAATCAAAAAAACATTTCATACCTTATAACCTACGGACTAGGCCTATTAGGGATACCATGTAAAACGCTGCTTGCATTATACTTCAAAGGTGTTGCGGAAAAGAATGCAGCGCCCGAGTTTTCGCAGCCCCTTATCTCAAAAACCATTGGTTTTGCGTAAATTCCGTATGAGGCATTTTTTTGCAGATTCATCTCACGAAAAATCTTTACTTAGCCAAAAATTGCATAAAACCGATAGTTTAGGAGATATTTGAGAAAAATTGATTTTCGTTACCTTTGACCCTCCATAACTCGAGTAGCCGGTCAGCTGGCTTTATGGACTTTTGGGAAATTATTTGTGACCCCAAAATAAAAGAGAATCCCGCTGATAAATCTCCAGTTGCATTATTTCAGAGGTTTGCTCTTTTTTTTTGAATAAAGTGACTGGGCTAAATATATTTTTTCACACTTTAATTAAAAAATCAAATTATAAGCAATTTGCTTAAGTTGCTTTGGAGACGACATAAATAGTAGAATTACTGGAAAATATCAAGGGAAATGCTTAAGCAATTGCTTAATAAAGTTCACCTTAAGAAATGACTGTGAATACATGATATCTTAAGAACGCCTTATTCAAATAAGGCGAACTTATTCAAGAAATTCTTAAGTCCATGCTTAAGAATCGACTGGGAATACCGGCCTAAGTGAAACCCAAATATTACCTAACGATGATTTAGATCGTTTCCAGGTTTCTGGGTACACATTAGTGCACAACCTCTCCCCTCATAGGGGAATCGCCATTTATATTAGGAAAGACGTAGCAGAGATAACAAAATACTCCGTATAAAGATGCGACAGCTGGAACAAAAAACCCGAACGCTTTTTGCCTCGGCAGGCCTCTGAGATTGCCTCCCCCTTAGCAACATGCAACATATTCGAGTTTCTAGCTACAAAAGGAGGCGAACGTGGTCATGGTCCGCAGCACAAGACATGCGGTGAGTTTGTGGATAAGAAAGCTAGAATTTTAGGGGGGCAAGGAAAGGAACTGACAACAGAATGTTTCTCGCAACATCTTTCTTTCTTTCTCAAGTTTCATTAACTCCACGCTTGGGAATTATCGTTTGTTCAAAAAATTAGCTATTGGGGCACGCTGTGCTTGGCGTGGGGTAATAACTTGAGAACATAATTATCTAGCAAACTAAAAAGCGCCCCGAGCGAGATATTTTTATGCGTTCTTAACTTTTTTTAGGTACCTACTTATGTTATTATGCCCAAATTATACAATCACCCGAGTACAAATAAAAGATGGCCTGACAATGGGTGAGCACCGGCTGCTGGGGAGCACATACAGGCTCACGACGCCTAAACTTGATCAAAAGATTTAAATGGCCGAGTGCTGAGCAGTACATATTGGCATACGATGGTAAATTTGAACCAAACAAAGAATCTTCATAAAATGTATTGTTGAATGTGCATAATGGGAACATGATCATTTTCGTTGTGTACAAACGTCTTTTGGAAGTGTGTTGTACTAGCTGCTGTTGGTTTCTGTTTTAGTGGGGAATGTTCTTATTTCATGCCCAATGACTATGTTTTAATCAGGGTTGGTGTTCGCCCGTTGTTAGGCCATATAAGATACCATCGTCGTCGGCCAAACTTCGCGCAAATTGCGTTAACACAAAAATATAATAATGGTAAGATAAGGCGGCTTTATGCGCTAGTTCGTAAAAGCAAGTGGAAAGAAACAATTTATAGTTTTGATGCTACTTTTCCCGTCTATAGAATGGTTTATCTATGGTATTATGAACAAATTGGCCCCTATTCCCATAGTCACGTCACCCATTGCAAAATGGCACAAACCAATCCTCGTATTCTCGTAGTCACCTATTGTAGAAAAAGTGATGGCATTTGTTTATACCTTTTACCGCTCAGCGGCCGTCGTAGTTGGTGGACTTAACTGTTCATAATTAACTAATATTTTTTCCATTTATTTTTACATTCCCCATTCCGAATAATGTTAAATCATCAGAAATATTAAAATAAAACATATTTCTTACCCTTTATCACTATCTAATAAAAAAAATCGTAGTGTCACCTACTATTTCCAAGTGATAAAAAATGACAATTTTCAGTGACATTTGCTTCAAAAAATGACTTCGAGAATACCACACCTAGTTTTGTAACATTTTATCTCACAAATTTTTTCCTTGTCACTTGACTATGAGAATACCACTTTAAAAGTGACGTGACAAAAAATGTGAGGTGAGAAAAAAAGTGAGATGACAATCGGAATAGGGGCCATTGTATTCCCACAGTAATTTGTTATGTAATCTATTCCTGGGAAAACGAAAAACTTTTATTCAAAAATAAAGAAAAATAACGTACGTACATGCTTCCAATATAAATAAGCAAATTGCAATCAATAAACATTCCGGTCACATTTAAAGTTCCGATTAAGTTGCGTTTATTACAAAACCGCGCAATAATTGGCTTTTTCGGAGGACAAGCCGGTTTTGTTTTTGTACATTAAGCCCATCTACTCTATTGAGTGAGCGAAGTATAGAAACTTCTATAAATCTCTTTTATGTTTAAACCAAAAAGAAGAAAATAAATAGATTCTCTTATACCTCTCTCAGTTGAATTCACAAGCAGGATTGGAGAGCTATGACACTTCCGAGGATACTCGTGTGGCTCTCAAAGGCTGCTATTGCCCTGCACTGGTTTATTGCTGGAAACTGAAGACAATAGTGGCAAGACTTTTACGTTTTTCCAATCACAAACTTTGTTTATATCCTATACATATCCGGCGTTGTATGTTATTTTGTATTTTGGAGATGTTATCATGTAATAACTAAATAAATTAACACATTACTGGATCTCGGCGGCACCCCTTTGAATATTACCCCCTCGGGCCGTCGCGTCGCCCGGGTTCGCCCCCTAAAGCCGGTACTGCACCTACGCATAGGAATAAAAGTAATTTTGACTTTTGAGAGACCGTCTGTCCGTCCGCCTGTCCGTTCGTCTGTCCATCCGTCTGTGCCCGTCTCTTCTCGTCTGTACTGAACGCATTTATTTAGGGAGCTGACATTTTTTACACGGTTTTTTCAAAAAATAGTAAATAGGTACTTTCATTTTCGTCTAGCCATCTTAACATTGTTGTGAGACCAATTATAACTATTCTTCTTGTTATATTAAGATTGTAGATTTGAGTCTGAAAAGGGCTTAATCACATCACAATTTTTTTAGCTTTTTCGATAACCTAATACGAATAATACTTTAAAAATAATCTACAGTGCTGCGTAAAAAATTAAGACCACCTACACTTTATTATGAAACTTTTACTTTCGATGCCTGCAGCTTTCGAATGATATATTGGGTTACATAAATGAAACACTCAAATTGTACCTTAATCTAGTGTCTATTTTGTGTAATAATTCCATTAAAATAAAACAAGACGGTATTGCAATATAAATTATAAATGCACTGCAATTATCTGCAAAATGCACTGCAAAATGAATGCTGGACCGTTCAGAACAGGACAACTTCAGGAAGCAAAAAAATTGTGAAAAGAGATGTTGGAAGTTCTTTCCTCAAGTTAGTTAAAGAAAATCGAGCCCTGCTCTTTCGGCAGATCTCCATTACGCAGGCGTCTGCTGGTCACATTTAACGAATCCTTTGCGCAAAAGGATAGTTTGATCGGACCACGATAAAAAAAACTTCACATGCAGACCTGCTCGAGCAAGAGTTTTGTGGCGTAGAAGGTAATGCCCAGAGGAATTGGAATCCGCAAGTTTGGAACGAATTTTTTTCACATATGAAAATGAAGTCAAGCCGAAACCAAGTGAATGTGGTCTTAATTTTTTAGGCAGCACTGTATATATGCACATATGTATACAAAAATGAATACATATTTATGTTGTGTGTAATCGAGGTTTGAAATATGAAATGACTGTTTGAGAACTGCTTGTGTGCAATGGCGCTTCAAAAAAAAATTGTCGATATTCCTATTGGGGAATATTTTTGGTATTCGCATAAGATATATATGATTTGTATACGAAATCGGTTTGTTTTTTAAATGAAATAAAAAAAGTGAAATCGTTCTGAAAAAAGGAACGCAGCAGCTAGCAGGATAGTGGTGTCAAATTGTAAACGGATTAAACTAAACGTAGCTGGGCTTCCTTTTGACTAAACCATTAAAATAATATTTTCTTTGCTTCCCTTCTAGTTTTATTGACGTGATATATTCAATCATTTCTTCCAGGAATTGCTTTACAAACCCTTCTCTTCTTAATCTGGCCTTAAAACTATTTTTACAAAATGGATTTTTGCTGTTTAAGCAATCTATTAATTTGTTTATTTCTGCAATGAATTCAGCTGTGGATTTCGCCTTGTTACTAGCTTTTCCAGAAAACACTCCCATTTGTTCAGCAGATTTGATTACTGCCGCACAAGTTTAACTGGACGCTTGCACAACTAACGAATCAATAATCTTTTCCCATTTATTTGGACTCTAATGTTTTCCGTAAGCTTATGGCTCATTTTTGTCACATTACTTTTCTCCATAGTAACCAACTCTTCTATGCATTTATAGTATGTAACTGGACCATCAATCAGCCTTCATCAAAGTATTTCTAATTGAGTTACATCTTATAATGCACAATAGAGATTTTCAAAATGTGGCTTAAATGTTGTTACGCCTAATCGGAAGAAACAATTTCTATTATTTGGAACTTGATCGCATACCATACCACCTCTAATATTTTACCCATCATTAGAACAGTATTCTATCAATTCTTGTAATTTTTGTGATAAACTTTCCCCAGTGATACTGGTTTTTGTAACGTAGTATGCAATGATGAATTTCCAGTTGGATAATATTCCTCTTGCCATAAAGGCCGATATACACGGTCAAATTGGATGTACATCCAGAATTTCATCAAACCCATAAGCGCAATGAGTTTTGATCGGCCGACCGGCCCACAATTGATAGTTTTGGTTGTACATCAGCCCTTCGATATACCCGTGTACATGCAGAAAATATTTGCAAGCTCAATATTTAATTGTTGATAAGGGGACTCTAAAACGGATAAATCCTGTATTTGCAAGTCCGAGATTAAATTCCTGCTTTCATACGTTTGCCCTGAAAAATTGACTCATTTTCATTAATTGAAGAGTTTACAAATATCAAGGAAGGTATTGAGCCTATTTTTAATTTCTTTTTACCAAAACAACTACTACCGCAATGTTTTGAGCAGACGTACGCATTTTTTATTGTGGTGTGGACGGGGGTGTTAATTTACAAGCATTCATGAAAAAGACTTGTCCCAGATTTTGGAAATCGAAAGAAGTGCATTTTTATGCGCTTTGCAACTTTGAATGATGCAAACAACTCCCCAGGGTATGCGACTTTTTTGCATTTTTACCGTTTTTTTCACAACGATTGCTCTATTGAAATAAGTAACCTCATGCCTCCACGGCAACTTTTCTCCCGCAACGCTAGACTTGCCTGCTCGGCTCACCCTTATAGTCTACAGCCCTTATCTTCGCCCACACTCCGATTTAGAAATTCGTTTATAACAAGAACAACGCGACTGTGGAAAAACTTACCTCAGTCAATATTCCCGAACTCATACAACACCCAAGAGTTCAAGCGCAAGGTTCACCACCATCTCCTCCAACATCCACCCGACTCCCCCTAATCTATCCTACCTTTCTCTCTATCCTTCGAGCTAAGTTTACTACTAGACATTGCACCATGACGTGTACGACATGACGGACTAGTAGTACAAAGGATGACACCTAAGCTTAGACTATCATATAAAAAAAATGCCTTTACAGGAGCATCGCAGAATCCACGTAACTGCTTAATAGGCGAGTTGGAGTAATTAATCCACCTCGGTATCCGAAGTTCCAAATTTTTCAGTTCATCCTTGGGTCTCAATTTGGGTGGACACTGGCTGATTTCATGCACATCCAGTGATCCATAAAACTTGCATCATTACCGCATCAAATGTCAGCGTAGATTTTAATTCACGATGTTCTATTGGCAGGTGTTCCAATAAATTTGAATTGTTGCTTGTCCATTTACGCAAAAGAAATCCTCCCGATGATGTGATGTCTATTAGTTGCTGTTGTAGTAATTTCGCATCCTGAACAGTATCAGCGCCAGTCAGTACATCACCTACATACAAATTGTGATATATAGCTCGAGCAGCTAGTGGCCAGGTATCCTTCTCCTCTTCCGCCAGTTGCTGCAGAGTGCGGATTGCTAGATATGGTGCGCATGCCATGCTGAAAGTTACGGTTGTTAACTTATAATCCTGTGGAACTAATTTTTGTGGAGGTCGCCAAATAATTCTTTGGTACGTTTGATGTTTTGGTTGAACTTCAATCATGCGGTACATCTTTTCGATTTAAGGATTTTCCTTTGGTGGTTTTGGCCGACGCATCGAAGACAACTCGTACTTTTGTTGTGCTGTGCCCTTCAATACCGCGAGATGAGGTAAGTAGTAGTGTTCCTCCTCTTCTGTAGGGGGATCAGCTTCTTCCATATGCCCAAGGCTAATACACTGCTGGTCATTTCAATAGGGACAGTCGATTTAGAAATTATTTTACCTAATTTCTTTCTTTTTTGACTTCGGAGCATACAGCTTAATATCCGAAATGAAAGAGTATAGGTAGTCCAGTCAATTTTGACATCCGAGGGTACATTAATTCGCACCTTGCTGAAAATTGTTAGGATTGTTCAAAGCACCGTTATAAATGAAATCTAAAAAGTCCCCATCGATCCGGCACCTGGAACCTAGATTTACTCGGGGTCAAAGGTCACAAAAACGGTTTTTTCCGATTTTCAGCAAAACGGTAACTTCTATCATAAAATAGTGTTTACAAAGTTTGTAGATTATGCGATTACCTACAAAAAAGGATCTTATACATTTTCCCGTACGAATTGTCATTCATGAGATATCGCCGTTTTAAAGATTTACATAAAGCACTCATATCCCCTCACTTGCAACTTGTGTGGCCAAATTGCCATTTACTTAAACTTTAATAACTTCTAGACCGATTTTAGTAGAGCAACGTAATTAGGCTCATCTTTTAGGTAAATGTGTATTCTTTTATGTGAAAGAAATAACAGAAACCTGAGTGACTCCGTTTAGAAGATATGTAGGTTCAAAATATGGGCAAACTGTCGTTTTTCAACAGTTTGCTCATACTTTGAACCTACATATCTTCTAAACGGAGTCACTCAGGTTTCTGTCATTTCTTTCACATAAAAGAATACACATTTACCTAAAAGATGAGCCTAATTACGTTGCTCTACTATAATCGGTCTAGAAGTTATTAAAGTTTAAGTAAATGGCAATTTGGCCATACAAGTTGCAAGTGCTTTATGTAAATCTTTAAAACGGCGATATCTCATGAATGACAATTCGTACGGGAAAATGTATAAGGCCCTTTCGTGTAGGTAATCGCATAATCTACAAACTTTGTAAACACTATTTTATGATAAAAGTTACCGTTTTGCTGAAAATCGCAAAAAACCCGTTTTTGTGACCTTTGACCCCGAGTAAATCTAGGTTCCAGGTGCCGGATCGATGGGGACTTTTTAGATTTCATTTATAACGGTGCTTTGAACAATCCTAACAATTTTCAGCTAGGTGCGAATCAATGTACCTTCATACCTATTTTTTGGTCTAATTTGACCGGACTAAGGATTACGCATACATCCATGTGGAACAAGTGGGCACTAGTAATGTACCGTTAATTTTGGCCTGCTATGTTTGGATTCAATGACAATTTTTAGCTGTTAAATTAGGTCAGTACTTCCAGTACTAGGAAATCATCTGTAATTGACGCCTTGCTTGAAATATGTGGAGATAGGGTGAGTTTGGCCTTTTGTCTCGATATGGCTGCTGGACTTGTGTTCACGCCTGTAATTTGTACTGTGGCGTTAGTAGTCTTGGCACATAGCTGCTTGCATGCCGCCGCTGTGATGAACGATGACTCGGACCCAGGGTCCACGAGACATCGCAATATTTTTTGTTTTCCTTGCTCTGTACGAACAACTGCCAATGCTGTTGCTAATAGCGCATGTTGATCCTTTGTAGCAAGGAATTTTTTAACGGAGTTTAGTTCTTCAGCACCGTCGACTGAATGTGATTTCGCTGTTGGAGAGCCGAGTCTTAATTTGTTGTCTCTTGCAGGAAGGCGTCCTTAATTCGAGTGAGTATATCTAGCTGTACCTTGGTTGGGATCATCGTGTGACGTGGTGTAGAGAACTTTTGCAGATTTAGTTCTCTCTGGATGTACTTCCATATGTAAGGAGGAGTGATGTCTTTGTTGGCATTTACGGCACCTGTATTTACTGGGGCACTCATTTACTTTGTGCTGACTTGAGAGGCAATTCAAACATCTCCCAGATGTCTATATAAAGTTACGCTTGGCTGTGTTGGTCATGGCTTGATTTCCTACATGTAGCGATGACCGATGAAGTGTCGGCCATGGTATCCTGGACAACCGGATTGGTTTGTAGCATGATGTGCATGAGTATTCTGACTTGTTGTTTTTGTATCTTGTGAGGGTGAAGACTTGGAAACTACGTCGGCAATAGATTCCAATATCCTTAAACGGTTCGTTAAAAAGTTTTGAAACTTTGAAAAGGTAGGCAAGGTTTGTGGCGACCTTTGTTCTTCCTCCCATAATCTTAATGTGATGAAAGCAGGCCTAGGACATAAATTAAAATGGCATCCCAGGATTTCGTGTCGACAACCAAATTCTTCAGTTGTTGAAGGCAATCGGACGTGGTGTTGATCAACGTTTTCATGCCGTTCGCTCTCATTGTCAATTTGGGGATGTTCATGAGAGTCTTGAGCTGGTGATTAACGAGGATGTCTTTATTCTCATAATAATAGAGTTTTCTTTCTAATACAGAAGGCGCACTTCTCAGCTGGGCTGAGAAACATTTACCACTGCCACTGTGGCTCAGCTGGAGTATGCAAACATAGAAACAAATATATATACAGAAACAAATAATGACAAAGCGTGCAAGAGGAAGGGAGTCATGCCACCTCAAAAAGGGATTTTTTAATATCAACTTTACTTGCTGGTGTTCAATTCTTTCACAGCAAGGAATTTTCCATGGTTCTGTCTGCTCAGAGCCCAATCACCGAATCACATTTAGGGCATTTAATGTTTTTTTATTACAGATGGATAACATTAATTCACGAAGAACGTTTAATTACGCACTTTCGGAACCACTTGATAAAGGAAGCTTGGTCATTCGGCTACAGTGGACATTCACCAACCTGAAACATCATCATATCTGGCCAAGATCACCACATCAACCATCACCACATTACATCGTCATTGATATACTAATATAATTTAAGTTTATTATAATCGATTTACAATTTACGATATTCATTCAAAATTTACTCTGGTAGCCCCATCACCTCAATAGATACATGCCTACGTATAAAATCGCATTCCCACTTTTATTATCGAAGCAAAGATCACTTCAAACGTTGCGGTTTTCTTTTGTATCCCCACTTGAATTAAATTCAAGCAAATTAATAAATATTGTTGCGAACGACTCGATCGCTCTCTCTGGACCGGATCTTCACCGAGGTAAGTTGATCTTGAACATAAAACCTTTACTCCTTTTCCTATACTCCGTTTGTTTTTGGGATTCGAACGACTGATTTGTAGCTTACATCGTTGATGAGGTGATGAAATTGAATTTTTAGTTTACAACATTGTTGAGGGTGTTTTTAAGTAAATTTTGGGTGAATATTCAACTGAAAATCTTTTTCATTGAATTTTGAATTTAATCACTAATTGAATCAACTTACTAACCCTTTTAACAATTGAAATGAAATTTCTTTAATACATAAAACTTTGTTCTATTTTGATTTGAATTACAAATTTAATATTTATGTTGAATTGACTTGATACTTGATATTTGACTTAATATTTATATTGATTTTCATTCTGAATTACAGATTTAATATTTATAGTGAATTAACTGGATAAATAAATTTTAAGTGTTTTGCATTGAATCTTACTCTTTTATTCAGGTGCTCTGCAATTAGAAGCCAAAAGGCGGCATTCAATCTTCATAATTATTTTTAGGGTTTTTGAAACAAAAACATATGGTCCTTCGAGACGGATGTGTTTCTAAGTGCAGTGCGTAGTGTTTAAAATGAGTCACGTGAAGTTAAAGTTTCTCATTTTATAAGATCTTAGTATAAAACATTAATGTGAACCTAGTGTTCAAGACTTTCTATTTTCAAAATAAGGTGTTTCATTGCAAGCAATTAATTTCAAAATACTGTTCTCGAACTATTCACTCGTTCAATTTATTATTTTCTCGAGGCAAGTCCCTCACCCATAGCAAGGTCTTACGCACCAAGCTAAATTTACATGAGCTTACTCTTACAATTTACTGCTCACATATTTTACGCAAGCCTAGTCATCAACTATATTGTTTTCCGAGGCAAGCCCCTCATTTCAAATCAAATCAATTGGAAGGTTTTCATACCAACCCATTTCATTACACTCTCGAGGCGAGTTTCTCACTTATATTAACTTCTTCCACACCAAGTGTTTATAAGAGTTCATTTCAGGGGATAACGCTCTAACTTTAATCAAGTGCAAGTGATACATTCGTGATATATCAATTCATAGTTATTTTACACAGTTTGTGATTGACTATATGAGTCATGGCGCTCCTTTCATGATCTGTTTAACTCATTAGTACATCAAATTCCTTCTCTTTCTAATGGGCCGACCACACTACGCGGACTTGGATCCCACGCGCTTTTCACTATACAGCCTCAGACAAAAGCGCGCATGAACTTTAAATTTTCTCAATCGTGAGCAAATTGAGAAAACAAATCAATTTTCATTTGATAGGCCGTACGCGCTTTTGGAAAGCCCGTATTGTGTGGACGTAAAATGTACCTTTTTAAGCACAGCCTCTTGCCCGTACAGTTTGGTCGTACTGCCTTTGCCATTAAAAATATCGCAAAAAAAGCCATTAAACTCTATATGAAAAAAGAGGCAAAAGCGCGTATGACCAAAGTCTGCGTAGTGTGGATGCACCATAATGCACAAAAATTGCATTATTTAAAATCTGTGTTATCTGGTGAAGCCGAGCATTTAATTCGACAGTTTCAAATAACAGATGCTAATTATGAAAAGGCATGGTCAACATTACTCCACAGATAC
Organism: Thereva unica; assembly: GCA_949987705.1. Lineage (NCBI taxonomy): Eukaryota > Metazoa > Arthropoda > Insecta > Diptera > Therevidae > Thereva > Thereva unica. Next base: position 118,569,670 of record OX465281.1, on the reverse strand, counting down.
AATAACAACAGGGTGTTAGTTAATTCTCAACTAAGAAGTTTATTCGTAGATATATACCAGATATTTGTCGACTTTCAACAGGCATATGACTCGATAAACAGAGAGAGGCTGTACAGGATCCTATTGGAATTAGGAGTCCCCTCCAAGCTGGTACGACTGATAAAATGCGCAACGAATAGCTCCTTGGCGAAAGTAAGGATTCAAAATGCAATAACAGAAGAGTTCGAAGTGCGACAAGGTCTTAGACAAGGAGATGGACTAGCCCCCATGCTTTTCAGCCTGGCCCTAGAATGGGTGATAAGAAAAACATCAGTACGGAGAAATGCGTCCATAGCAACGCAGTCTGTACAATTACTTGGATATGCGGATGACGTGAACATCGTGGGAAGGTCCTTCTTGGCAGCAAAAGAAGTCTATGTCGAATTAAAAGAGGCGGCCAAGGACATAGGGCTGAACATCAATGAAGAAAAAACGAAGGTGATGCAACAATCCAGAGCTGGAAGATTTAGAATGGGAAGAAATATAACTATCGACGAACATAATCTAGAAGTAGTCGATAAAACAGTCTACCTTGGGTCTACAATTACAAAAAGAAACGATGAAAAGGAAGAAGTAACTAGACGAATACTACTGGCTAATAGAGCTTTTTATGCCCAAAAACAAATATTGCACTCAAGATTTGTGCATAGAAAAACGAAACTTTCACTCTACAAAACAGTAATACGACCAGTACTGTGCTATGGCAGCGAGACTTGGACTATGTCCCAGGAGATAGAGGAACAAGTCAACAGGTTTGAGAGGAAGGTGCTCAGATGCATAATAGGCCCAACGAGAGAGGATGGGATATGGCGAAGGAGATACAACAACGAGTTGTATGAAATTTTTGACGACTCAGAACTCTCAACGTTTATAAAAATCAACAGACTAAGACTAGCCGGCCACGTAATCAGGATGAATGATAACCGTATCCCAAAACGGCTTATGGTGGCCGAAATTCCAGGAAACAGTCCAGTAGGTAGACCCAGGAGAAGATGGATGGACTCTGTGACTGCTGACGCAGAGACAATGCTGAACATTCGGAACTGGAGAACTGCTGCAAGGAACCGTCAGACTTGGAGAAATGCCCTAGAGGAGGCCAAGGCTCGATTTGGGCTGTAGCGCCATTGGATGGACGGAAGAAGTTTATTCAATCTTAAACAAGTGTCTAGTGAGTCGGTGAATTATATTAAATCCTTATTGGATAGATCTAACGAGTGTTTGTGCGAGTTGGAGGCTTTAGATGTTAACACTTCTTATTGGGATCCCTTGCTAATTTACCTTATTGTTCAAAGACTTCTTTCTGAAACCCATCGGATGTGGGAAACTGAACTTAATGGCGCATCAACGCTTCCAAGTTTTGAAAGACTCAAGCAATTTCTCGAGAAGCGTTTCCGCATGCTTGAAGCTATTTCAGAACATAAAACTACCCCTCAACAACGCCCTTATAGTGGATCACATTCTAAATTCCTCAGTCACTTGCTTCATCCTCAACGACTGGCACCTGCCCTTGCTGTAAGAAATCTCATACAATATCAACATGCTCTAAATTTTCAAATCTATCACATCAGCAAAAGTACGACATTGTAAAGTCAAACAAATTATGTTTTAACTGTCTTTCAACTTTTCACTCCACTTTAAATTGCTCTAGTAAGTTTAGGTGCATAAAATGCGGTAAAAATCATCATACCTTGCTACACAGAAATTCTCTACAAAGTTCAACTCCCAATAAGCCACAATATTCTAATATGTCAATTTCTTCTCCAGAGACATCAGCTTCCAACTTGAGTAGTGCACATAGTTCCCCTAATAACACCGACGCTACGGTTTTTCTCAATACCCAATCTCTCTGCTGTATTAATCAAAGCAAACCAATATCTAAAGCTCTCCTTGCTACTGCCTTGGTAAATGTTCCAACCAAAGCGGGTATGGTGACACTACGAGCTCTGGTCGACCCAGGATCAGAAGTGTCCTTCATCACTCAAACTGCAGCAAGGCAAATTAAGATGAAAGGCTCCTCTGTATCAATGACTGTTAAAGGATTAAATAAAACAGAGGTTACTCAAGTTAGCAATCGAATTGACTTTGTAATACAACCAACGGACCCATCCACACAGGTGCAAGTTCCTGTTACGGCCTTAATTGCTCCATCAATCACCAATCTATTACCATGCTCACGGTTGCCAATCGAAGGTTGGACTCATTTAGATAACCTTAACATGGCTGATCACCATTACTATTTACCGGGGAAAATTGACATGTTACTTGGGGCTGAGGTGTATTCAATTCTAATTGTAAATGGAATAGTAGGCACACTTACGGCTCAAAATTACTTACTTGGTTGGTTGCTAGTTGGCAAGACTGAATCTAAGGGTGAGGAATCTCACATACAATCATTTAGTACCCAAGTACACAGTGTTACCGAAGAAGATGATCTTAGTTCAGTATTGCGATCGTTTTGGGAAGTTGAAGAATTACCGAATCAGGTTAAACAAAGTGCTACAGATATAGAATGTGAGGAGTTGTATAAGAAGTCAGTGCGGCGATTGCCATCAGGCGCATATCAGGTGAAAATTCCGTTTATAAATAACCAAATTCCCGAATTAGGTTTTTCTAAATCTTTGGCTTTTAAACGGTTATCTTCTCTCGAGACAAAGCTGTCTCAAAGTCCACACTTATCCTCAGAGTATACAAAGACCCTACAAGAATATCTCGGCCACATGAAACCTGTAGATCACAAGTTCTCTTCTCCATCCTTTTATATGCCTCATCATGCTGTTATTAAGGATAGTACCACTTCAAAGGTACGTGTTGTCTTTGGTGCGTCAGCTAAAACCTCTAATGGTCGATCATTAAATGAATGTATGCATTCTGGTCCAATTTTACAATCCGATCTTTATTCCATTCTACTCAGATGGAGAAAATTGCAGTTTGCTTTGTCAGGGGACATTGAGAAAATGTATCGGATGATCCATTTATATCCATCGGACCAGCCTTATCACCGTATCCTTTGGCGACCAACAACCTCTGAACCAGTCAAGGAATTTCAAATGACTCGTGTTACTTTTGGAACTACGGCGGCTCCTTATTTAGCAATAACGACGCTACGTCAATTAGCTAAAGATGAACAAAATAGGTTTCCTAAGGCCGCCCAGGCGATCACTCAAGATTTTTATGTGGATGATGCCATAACTGGTGCAGATTCAGTCTCCGAAGCTATTTCATTATACAAGGAATTGACCCAATTATTGCATTCAGGAGGCTTCAACCTTCCCAAATGGTCATGTAATAATAATGAAATTCTCGCAGCCATACCGGAGGATAAACCGGAATTAAAACCAACCCTGGCGTTTGCCCATGACGACAAGGTGAAGGCATTAGGTCTGATTTGGCATCCAACATTTGATTATTTTACCCTGCAACACCCAGAGGTTTCAGCTGGGTCTTTTACCAAGCGACAGATTTTATCTTGTGTAGCAAAGCTTTTTGATCCATTAGTTTAGATTTCTCCATATGTGATTAAGCAAAAATTTTGATGCAAAGCCTCTGGCATCTTGGCTCACCTTGGGATGAAATACTCCCTACATCCATCCAAAGGGACTGGCAAGAGTTTCATACTCAATTTCCACAAATCGCTTCACTTACGATACCTCGCTGGCTCCAAACCAACGCATCATCAAATATTCAACTTCATGGATTTTCTGATGCTTCGCAACAAGCTTATTCTGCCACTGTTTATGTACGGATCATTGATGATCAAGGTTTTTCCCAGGTTAATCTTCTGACAGCCAAGTCTAAAGTCGCACCCGTAAAACCTATGACCCTTCCTCGTTTGGAGCTTTCAGGAGCGCATCTCTTGGCCAGATTATTGAACAAATGTCAAAGGGAATTAAATTACACTGCTGTTACCACATTTGCTTGGACCGATTCCATCATAGTCTTCAACTGGGTTCAATGCTCACCTCATAAACTTAAAACCTTTGTGGCAAACAGAGTCAGCCAAATCCAAGAGTTACTTCCATCAGTCAATTGGCGTTTTCTACGGTCGAAGGATAACCCGGCAGATTGTAATTCCCGCGGCTTGAATATTTCTGAATTAAAATCATCCTTTCTCTGGTGGCATGGACCACATCCTGGCCACGGATTCCCGAGATTTCTATTAACAATTTACTAGACATGCGTAAGAATTATTTGCCTTGTTCTTTATTTTCACATATTTTTCACGATACGATTCAGTCTTGTTCTTCATATTCCACTGCTCCGAGTATTCGCAAATGTATTTCGATTTTTGAGCAAGCTAAAAGGTTCCAACTCACCCATAACAAGGTACCCGACAGCCAAGGAGCTAAAGGTGGCAAAATTACATTTAATTCAAGCATTTCCAAAAGAATATCAGAAAAGAGCTGCGAGTTTCACCACACAGTACGTTACTTCCCTTAAGTCCCGGTGCCTGATTAACCCATAAGCATACTAAGCAGCTGCTTAGGGCCCCCGAAAAATTGGGGCCCCGAAGATCAGGCGTATAATTTTTTTTGAGTTTTAAAAGAAGAGCTAATTAGAAGAAGTTGGGAAAATGACTTTTTAAAATGGGGCCCCCCAAAATCAGGCGTATCATTTGTTCTTAGTTTACAAAAGAAATTTGGAATCAAAACAACATCATAATTTCCATAAAATGAGTCTTTGTTAGTTTGCTCGTCAAAAGTGCAGGAAAAAGAAGGTTTAACTTTTAAGCGATTGTTTTTATGTAATTTTGTATAAATGTAAAAATAAAATTAGTTTAATTATTGCTTTTTTAATAAATGTACATCATAAAAGAAAAATTTCTATCATACTTATACATTTATAAACAAAAAAAAATTGTTAACAAACAAATTTAGTAACTAAAATAATATGGGGCCCCATATCATACACTGCTTAGAGCCCACAGACTGTTAATCCGGCGCTGTAAATCCACTACTTGATGAAAATAACCTGATTTAGGTTGGAGGCAGATTAGCCCATGCCAACATTCCTAGCAACCAAAAGCACCAAATTATCCTTGCTGCTGGTAGTTGAATATATCCACAAGATAACCCTTCACGGTGGAACAGAGCTTGTATTGAATACCTTAAGAATGGAATATTGGATTCTAAAAGGGCGACAAACAATTAAACAAGTCTTACATGAATGCATACCTTGTTTCAAGGCATCAGCTAGAGCACGTCCGCAATTAATGGGTGATCTTCCCCCTGCAAGAGTGACAATGTCAGCACCATTTTCACGGGTCGGAATCGATTTTGCCGGTCCCCCTCAACTAAAAATGTCCAAACATCGTAGTGTCCGAGCATATAAGGGTTATGTTTGCATTTTTGTATGCATGGTAAGTAAGGCTATCCATTTGGAAACGGTGTCAGACATGTCCACTTCAGCGTTTCTCGCAGCATTAAAAAGGTTTATTGGTCGTCGTGGGTTGTGTTCAGATATTTATTCAGATTGCGGATCAAATTTCATTGGAGCCAATAAGGAACAAAAATCACATCTTTTACGTTTTATCAACGATTCTGAAAATTTCTTTAGCATTTCCGGTATAAATTGGCACTTTCGGTGCCTCATTTCGGAGGATTGTGGGAAGCTGGCGTTAAGTCAGTCAAATATCACTTACGACGAGTTCTTCAAGACTCAAAACTTACTTACGAAGAATTTTCGACTGTTTTATCACAAATCGAGGCATGTCTCAACTCCAGACCTTTACGACATTTTGTTTTGTTATTAACAATTATGAAATATTAACTTTTTTTATACTTTTTTCAATTATACCTAAAATTCAATCTTTCATCTAAGCAACGACGTTGTGATGAGCAAACAATATTAATTCAGCTGGTTACAAAAAATTTTCAAAATAAAAATGCTCTCAAAATTAATTTGTTTATAACTTTGTTAATTTTTTTTTTTCAATAAAATTTTTTCGTGGCATGATTGTGTACATAATAACCTACCGATTAAGCATAAATTCATTATAAATTATGAATCTTCGGTTTTTAGTGATACGTTTGAGAAATTTTTACTCTGTACAAATAGTACACATTTGTATTGCACTTCATAATATCTGCAGGCATCTTAAACTAGATTATGAAGTAACATCCATCACGATATAGAAGTTATCGACCCATAAAATGTTGAAGAACAGAGAAGTGATGCTGTTAGGGTGATGAAATAGCTAATAGTTTATAAACTAAATTTGTTAACGAAAAGTTAAATATAAATTTAAACTAGTAGGGATGTGGGTTCGACCCGTTCGGTCCACACGATCAACTTCCCAGTATGATGGATGTTGAATATTATGATTGGATATTTTAATAATAAATGAGCAATAGGCAATATAAAATATATGTATAATACCGAGAATTTTTCACAATTGTTTATCAATATTTTCGCTAAAATGTCAAACTAAATGTGCGCACTTACAAGATTAGGATGACGAAAATGTATATAAAATTGATGTGTTAATGTTTTTCGGCACCTCAATGAAGTCGATATAGTTTTTAGTTCGCGCGGTATCGTGCAGGTACAAAAATCACTTAGTCATTTAAACCAAAAAACCGCTGGACGGATTATTATAAAAATCTTATCAGATTATATTGTCGCTAATACGCTTCGAACGGCACCTCAAGTAAGTCAATATCTTTTGTGGTTCGGGCCATATCGTGCAGGTACAAAAATCACTTACGCCGCTTAAACAAAAAAACGACTCGACCGAATTTTATGAAAATCTTTTCAGATCATATTTTGGTTAATACTCTTCGAACAGCACGTCAATTAAGTCGATATCTTTTATAGTTCGCGGGATATCGTGCAGGTACAAAAATCACTTAAGTCATTTAAACCAAAAAACCGCTGGACCGAATATTATAAAAATCTTTTCAGATTATATTGTCGCTAATACGCTTCGAACGACACCTCAAGTAAGTCAATATCTTTTGTGGTTCGGGCCATATCGTGCAGGTACAAAAATCACTTAAACAAAAAATCGCTTAAACAAAAAAACGGCTCGACCGAATTTTATGCAAACCTTTTCAGATCATATTTTGGTTAATACTCTTCGAACGGCACGTCAATCTTTTATAGTTCGCGGGATATCGTGCAGGTACAAAAATCACTTAAGTCATTTAAATTAAAAAACCGCTGGACCGAATATTATAAAAATCTTTTCAGATTATATTGTCGCTAATACGCTTCGAACGGCACCTCAAGTAAGTCAATATCTGTCGTGGTTCGGGCGATATCGTGCAGGTACAAAAATCACTTACGTCGCTTAAAAAAAAACGGCTGGACCGAATTTCATGAAAATCTTTTCAGATCATATTTCGGTTGATACGCTTCGAACGACACCTCAACGAAGTCGATGTCAGTTTTGGTTGGCGCGATATCGTGCAGGAAAAAATGACCACATCCGTACGCACATACACACACACACACATACTTCCTCCCAATTTTTTGCTTAAAATGCTCCTGGGACCTTGAAAGATGAAAATACGTTGAAATTTTCGATTTCGATTTTCGGACCGATTACAATAACTTCCTATACTGGGAAGTTAAAAATAATACTTTATTCAGTTTTTTAAAAACATAAAAGAACCCTCGGCGTTAAGTTTTTGGGCTAACTCTTTCCAAAGGTCCTCAACAATTAATTTGTCTTTTTTTGTAAATCCTCTTACTATATTTCGAGATTATTTCTCGTAAATTCACACACCATGTTCTCCTGTCTGTCATTTTTATGCTTGCCCCTTTAAATTGATACATTTATTAAAATATTTTCTTAAATAAATTGTTACCTTTGTAAACAAATTGCAAATATTTACATTTTAAAATAAATCACAGCGCTTCTCCTGCTATTCCACTTTCAAATCACAAACAACAACTGAAATGGTTTTATTTCGATTGGCATTTCGATTTAATCGAAATGTGGAACATCTAATTTCGATTTGGAATTTCTATTTCACATACATGGAATTAATCGAAATGTAGAACAAATAATTTCGATTTCGAATATCAATTTCATAAAAATCGAAATGTGCAACACCATTGATTCTTGAAAGTACCACCACGATTCCTGGATGGAACCACCAATGTTTAATACAGAAAAATAAATTAAGAATGAGTTATCTGTACATCCTTACTAATATTATAAATGCGAAAGTAACTCTGTCTGTTACTCTTTCACGCCTAAATCACTGGGCCGATTTTGATGAAATATGCTACAAAGAGAGTTTAGACCTTGGAGACGGACATAGGCTACTTTTTATCGAGAAAAAAGGGTTGGAGGGGTGAAATGGGGTTGAATAGGTTGTAAGGAGGATTTTATTTTTTGGTCATATTTTCTCCAAACTTAGTAAAAATACTCCTAACCATTAATAATGAAATAGATGTTTCAGGATTTTTCGAAATTCATCCCCTTGGGGTTGAATAAATAGGTTGTAATGGGAATTTTTTTCTATATAATCTGTAGACTCATTATTGCAAATTATTATTCATGCGTCTAGAAAACAGCTTGGCTAAGATATGATGGATTAAATCCATTTTTTTGTATTGTGAGCATGGTTTTACTAAAAAAATGACCTAGCTGACTATCTTTCCCCCGTTATGTTCACAGCTGACGGCCAGTTGCGCATGAAACCCTTTGCAAAAATGAGTCTACAGATTATATTAACAAAAACTGGCCGTCAGCTGTGAACATAACGGGGGAAAGATAGTCAGCTAGGTCATTTTTTTTACTAAAACAATGCTCACAATACAACAAAATGGATTTAATCCGTCATATTGTAGCCAAGCTGTTTTCCAGCTGCAAGAAATCTTTTGAAATAATGTGTTTACAGATTATATTCACAAAAAATTGTCGATAGCTGCCGGCATAACGTTGTGAAGATAGTCAGTTTCTTTCTTGAATACATTATAAAATGCTAACGTTAAAAACCCATTCAGCACTTATTATCTGTCAGCTGACGGTGTTACCCCCATTGTGCATACAGGTGATTGTGCTTTTTCTTCTTCTAATTATATAAGAAATTTTATGTATAAGTTTCATTGAATCTGAAATGATTTTAGAAAATGTGTTTTTTTGACAGGTTTTTACAAGCGACTGACGTATAATCCCCCACTAGGTACGCAGCTGACTTTTTTTATAATTTTTATTATCACTTAAACAATAACTGTGCAAATGCTCAAGTGGTAAGAAATAAGCCGACGAACTTTTTTTTACCACTTTCACATTTTCCCACGACCACCCCCACCACGATACTGGCGTCTGACGGTTGTTTCTGTTGTCTTATCTAAACTATCAATTGCAAAAAAAATCAAGTGGTAAGAAATGAGCCCCCAAAATGCAACGCTGCCTCCCGGACTAAAACTATGTTCGGAGTTGAACGCTAGTCTACGTAAGGATGTGGGTATATAAGGCCTTGGAATGCCTGTACTAGTTTCACACCACACCTGATGGGCGGTAAATGGTATTGGCGTGAGAACTAGTTTTACCCGTGAGCCGTTGCTGGGGTGCTCTTGTAGAGATTTCAACTCTGTGTCACCTTGTTGAGCCTGAGCTAGTGTAGGCAGGTCGAAGGTGGCCGAGTCGACGTTGTCGGTTGCTAGTGAGCGCGACAAGTAGTCTGCGACAAAGTTTTGTTTACCCGACACATGTCTGATGTCTGTGGTAAACTGAGAGATTAGACCCAAAAGTCTGGTCTGTCGAGGGGATCGTTCAGTCTTTGTGTGAAGGGCGCGAACCAGTGGTTTGTGATCTGTATAGACCATGAAATTGCGTCCTTCAACGAAATAACGGAAGTGTTTGATCGCTGCATAGATTGCGAGAAGTTCGCGATCGAATGCAGAGTACTTCCGTTCTGTTGGTGACAACTTTTTGGAATAAAAAGCTAGACCGATGACCGTTGAATTGTTCCAATACGCCTCCGATTGCATAATCAGAGGCGTCAGTCAGACTGTATTTTGCATCCTCGATAGGATGGTTAAGCAGAGTTGCTTCAGCCATCGAGGTTTTCACCTTGAGGAATGCCGCCTGACATTCTGCTGGCCAGTTAAATACTTTATTGGCACGTGAGCGGTTGAGAAGGTCTCTCAAATGCTCGTTTATGGGCACCAACTGTTCAGCCAATTTTGGGATAAATCGGTGATAAAAATTCACCATTCCTAAAAACTTCTGGATCGATTTGACAGAAGTGGGAGGTGCAAGATCAACGATAGCCTGAACCCGATCGGAGGATGGAAGTATTCCATCCTTTGTGATGCGGTGGCTTAGAAACTTAATATCTGTTGCACCAAAAACGCATTTCTCTAGCTTAATGGTTAAACCGAAGCAATCGAGGCGTTTAAAGAGCTCTTCGAGGTGGACGATATGCTCATCCTCGCTTTTACTGGCGATAAGTATATCGTCCAAGTATACATAAACGAAGTCGAGATCTCTCGTAACTTCATTTATGAACCTTTGAAAGGTTTGTGCTGCATTTCGTAAGCCGAATGGAATACGGGTAAACTCATTGTTAGACATCCACATCCACCAGGAATTACACGAAAATCAGAAAATCCACATCCACCAGGAATTACACGAAAATCAGAAAATCAGAGAACAGCAACACTTAACATATAAAACCAAAACTTGTTTACTGCACCCACATAAGCCAAAGTTTGACAGTTTAATCATAGACAAATCATTCATGATTTGTCTATGGTTTAATGCAAACAATACACTAACACTTAAAGCAGAAAAATGTGGGCGGAGTAAACAAGAAGACCGATGCAGCGGTAATAACCGATCGTGAAAATTACGGTCAAAGTGCTGAGGTCACGTAGGCATATTATTATAAAAAGAAGGATCAGCTGTAAAATTATACTTCACTAGTTAGTTTTGTTTGAATTGGACATTTTTTGAATTTTGATCGCGAAAAATTGTAGCGAATACAGTAAATTAAATTAAGTTAGAATTTTGTTTGGAAAATAGTTAAGTGAAGCGAATGTACATACATAAACGTGTAAATAAAGTTTAAGTTTATTGTGCGTACGGAGTTTTGATTATAAAGAACATTATTTTTGGACGAATTTGAGGTGCGCGAAAATTTCGTTTATTTTAACTTCTGAACATTTTTATGGTCCTTCGAGCCGGATTGTTTGATTGTGAAATATTCGTGTTACTGGCATATTAGGAATAGTTTTGCGAACAAGGTGCCGGTTAATTTGCAAGTGGTGTGCTTAAAACGTTTGCGTTTTTTACAAGTGTTAAATTTGAGAGCGCGGACAATTAATAACATAAACAAATTAGTGCGTAACTCTGAAAGGACAGAAGAGTTTTCTAATAGTGCAAGGACATTACCCAGCTCATATTGTCCACCACGTGGAGTAACCAAGGAGCACCAGAAAAGATTCCAGTTACCTATTCATCAGATCGGTAAGTACTCCATTTTCTTATTTTTATATTCAAAATTACGCAAACATGAGCTTAAACACGTTAGAAGCGCTAATTATTGAGCAAGGATTCACGTACGACAATATCCAGAAATTAATTAGAAATTATAAAAAGGATTCAAAATCCAGGAAATCCAAAGTGAATTTAAATAATCGTCTACAAACGCTTGCTGAACACTGGCTGGAGTTCCGGAAAACTCACCGCGAAATTTTATTACTCAAGGAATCGATCAAAGAACTACCGGAGCTAGTCACGGAATATTTTGATAATGACGTCTACGACGAGGCACAGGAATGTTTTTTGGCCGGAAAGTCCGAGATACAGGAAGAAATGGAAGTCCTGCACCCTGAACCAATTCCGGCGGAAGTGATTCCAGCGGAGAAAGAGCATTGTGAACACGGAGAAGTGAAACTTCCGAGAGTCAATCTTCCCAAATTTAGTGGAAGCTATAGTGAATGGATGTCCTTCCGCGACTTATTCGTCACCTTGATTCATGAAAACCTTAGGATCTCCAATGTACAAAAGCTCCACTATTTAAAATCAACAGTACAGGGTGAGGCTGAGCAGCTCCTTAGGCATTACAATATTACCGAAGCCAATTATATACCTGCTTGGAAAACATTAAATGAACGATATAACAACAAACGCCTTTTGATCAAGTCGCATTTGAAGACACTATTGTCACAACCGGTGTGTAACAACGATTCAGCATTAAGTATCCGTAAGCTATTAGACACTACCAACGAATGTTTACAAGCGTTAAAAAATTTACATATTGATGTGGACAACTGGGATATGATAACTTCGTATGTTGTGAGTGAGCGATTGCCTAACGACACGAAGCGTCTTTGGGAACAAAATATTGGTGGTACACTGGAATTTCCAACCTACGAGGATTTACGGAGTTTCTTGGAATGCCAGTTTAGAGCGCTAGAAGCATTAGGAAGTGATGCGAAAAGGTCGACAGGAATCTCGCGGCAACCTAGTACTTCCAGGCAGACTCATCATGCCACTGCTAACATCAAGTGTATACTTTGTTCAGGCAATCATGGCATTAGATTGTGCGAACAATTTTTAAAATTAGATTTTGAGGGAAAAAGGAACGTAATACAAAAAAGAGGTTTGTGCTCTAATTGTTTAGGTCCTGGGCACATGGCAAAGTCATGCCCCAGTATACACAACTGTTTACGCTGTAACCATCGACATCACACCTTGATCCATAGCGACACAGTTATTGCGAATTTTGCTATAAGTAAAGATAGGGCGTCCATGTCAATGGACACTAAGGAAGGTGCTAAATGTTTTTTGTCCTCTGCCGAAAGGGAAGGGTTTCTAGCCACGGCCTTAGTTAGAATTTGTGCTCCATCAGGACAAGAAGTAACAGCACGGGCATTAGTGGATCCAGGCTCACAAGTGTCTTTTATTTCCGAACAGATGGTGCAACTGCTGAACCTAAGGAAATCGACAACAGCAGTAAACATTTTTGGTGTTGAAAATTCTAAGGCTGGTATTTCAAGGTTTTCAGTGAATTACATACTAAAGTCTAGGAACGGTAGTACAACATTGAGGACGTCGGCATTAGTTTTGAAATCAATAACCAACTTTCTACCTACTCGAAATATTAATTTACAGGAGAACTCGATAAACTTGAATAATTTGCGTTTAGCTGATCCTCAATGGTCTGAGCCCAATAGAATACAAGTTTTGCTTGGTACGGTTGATTATAGCAGAATTATACTTGGCGGCATCCGGAAAAGTATCAATGGAAGGATCGTTGCGCAAAACACAACCTTAGGATGGATTATATCCGGAGAAATGCCAGCACCTCAATCAAGGACATTAATAAGTTGTCATAGCCATATTGAATTAGATCACAGCATCCGACGTTTTTGGGAATTAGAGGAAACTCGAGAAGAACGACATCTAACCGAAGACGAATTGAAGTGTGAGCAATTATACAAGGACACCGTGAAAAGATCATCGGACGGACGCTATATAGTACGGTTACCGTTCGTGAATGGACAGCGTCCACATTTCGGCGCATCGCGAACCACAGCACTGCGACGACTCAACTTACTTGAAGCCAAATTTGATAAATTCCCTGAATTGCGCGATGAATATTCAGCATGCATGCAGGAATATTGCGAACTTCGCCACATGCTACCAGTATCGGTACGTACAAGAGACCTCCATGATGAACTACATAAACCAAAACAATTTGAACCATACTACTTGCCTCATCATGCCGTGTTTAAAGAAAGCACGACAACCGAGTTGTTTTTGATGCGTCGCAAAAATCCACCCATGGTCCATCACTCAACGACGTCTTGATGGTCGGCCCCAAGCTCCAAGATGATTTGTTGCAGATTCTTTTACGGTGGCGAAAGTACAAGATCGTATTCACCGCGGATCTGGAGAAAATGTGTCGCCAAATCAAGGTGTCGGAAGAGGATGTCGATTTTCAGCGAGTGCTGTGGAGACCATCGCCAGACGAAAAGATACAAGACTTTTGTTTACACACAGTCACCTTTGGCACATCTTGTGCTCCCTATTTGACTATAAGAACACTGCATCAGTTAGCTGACGATGAATCTCAAAACTTTCCAAGAGCATCGGAGATAGTTAAGTCGGATTTTTACGTCGACGATCTTTTGACAGGGGCAAGCACGATTGAGGAAGCAACACAACTTCAGGAACACTTGATACGTTTAATGCAGCTAGGCGGATTCAACTTGCAAAAATGGACCACCTACGATCCAGAATTGATCAAGGCTATTCCCCTGGAGGACCAAGAGCTCAGCAAGATACGTAATTTTGACTTTGAGGATGGGATTAAAACATTAGGCGTGCTTTGGTGCCCTAAAACAGATGCTTTTATGTACAAGATGAACACATACTTTGTTAACTCTGAGTCGATCACGAAACGAGATCTCTTATCGCAAATCTCCAAATTATTTGACCCCCTTGGGCTTCTCTCGCCGATAATGATACGAGCCAAGATCATAATGCAGAGTATTTGGCTAAGTGGCTTGAATTGGGACGACAGATTATCTGAAGACTTTGCACAAGCTTGGAACGACTTTCGAAAGGATCTGAAACACATTGAAGACATCAAAATACCCAGATGGTTGCACACCCTTATTGACGAAATTGAACTGCACGGATTTTGTGACGCCTCTAATCGAGCATACGCCGCAGTGTTTTATGTCCGGTCGGTCGATGAATTGGGACACATTCATACTCATTTGCTAACGTCAAAAACCAAGGTCGCTCCCATTAAACCGGTAACCTTGGCCCGTCTGGAATTATGTGGAGCTGTTTTGTTAGTGCGTCTCTTTAAAGCTATAAAAAAGGCTTTAAAAGGCAGTAAAATTCGCTTAACACTTTGGTGCGACTCCACTATCACACTTGCCTGGATAAAGGCACATCCTTCACGATGGAAAACGTTTGTGGCGAACAGAGTGGCCGAAATCCAAGAAACTATCGACTGTTCTTCTTGGAAGTATGTATCTTCAAAAGACAATCCCGCAGACTGTGCTTCACGTGGCATAGCACCATCGGAACTTTTATCTCATACGCTATGGTGGTGCGGTCCAAGTTGGCTTGAAAAATCTGAAGAACATTGGCCGATTCCGACTCAACTTGAAAAAACCAATCTAGAAGAAAGAGCGAGCGTAAAAATCTATCTAGCTCTAGCAGTAGCCCTCAACGAAGGGGAGACGAAACTAGTTGCAAAATATTCAAATTTAACACGATTGTTAAGAGTGTCAGCTTACTGTTTTAGATTCATCAACAACTGCAAGGCAACACAAAAGTGTCTCTCGACTTGGTTGACTACACCAGAGCTGAATAAAACACTCACATATTGGATAAAGGATGCACAAGCAGATGAATTCCCAGATGAATTGTCGACTTGCAGATCAGGAAAGGAAGTAACCAACGGCAGATTATGTAGTTTGACGCCATTCCTCGATGATGAAGGAGTCTTGCGGGTCGGAGGACGATTGCATCACGCAGACTTGCCATGGTTTGAAAAACACCCTATCATATTAAGTTCCAATCATCCGTTAACTAAACTAATAATATTGGACTCGCATGAACGAACCCTTCACGGCGGTCTCCAATTAATGATGACGTGGATAAGGAAACGTTTCTGGATTCTAAGGTTGAGGAGCTCCATAAAGGGGGTGGTACACAGATGCATGAAATGCTTCAAACAAAGGGCGAAACCTGAAATGCAATTGATGGGAAATTTACCATCTCCCAGAACACGAATGTCGCGACCTTTTACTCATGTTGGCGTGGATTTCTGTGGTCCGTTCAACCTGAAGGTGTCAAGAGGCAGAGGACAAAAAACATACAAGGGTTACTTAGCCATATTCATTTGCCTCGCCGTTCGAGCAATCCACATCGAAGTTGTGTCTGATTTGACGTCCGAAGCCTTCTACGCAGCCTTAAAGAGGTTTATTAGTCGCAGAGGATATTGCTTGCATATATATTCCGACAACGGAACCAATTTTGTCGGGACCAACACATTAATAAACCATGACTTCAACCACCATCTGAAGCAATTGAATGCTGAACTACCCCAAAAAACCACAGCATTGAAAATTGAATGGCACTTCATCCCACCATCGGCCCCCAATTTCGGAGGATTGTGGGAGGCAACAGTGAAGTCCACTAAATACCACCTAAAACGAGTGATAAATGACGCAGTCCTGACGTATGAGGAAATGGCCACAGTTGCGACACAGATAGAAGCGTGTCTAAATTCTAGACCAATCACACCATTAACGGACGATCCAGAGGACTTGAACGCACTTACGCCAGGACACTTTCTGATAGGTGAAGCACCGTTAGCATTACCAGAACCATCTATTCTAGACAAAAGAATCACTGCACTCACGAGATGGCATCACTTAACACATTTAGTCCAATCGTTTTGGAAACGCTGGCATTCAGAATACCTTTCTCGCCTCCAACAACGGCCTAAATGGTTGCAAAAAAGGAAAAATCTTGAGGTAGGACAGCTGGTACTAATTAAGGAAGAAAAATTACCTCCCACAAAATGGATACTCGGTAGGATAATCGAAACGCACCCAGGGACGGATCAGGTTGTTAGAGTGGTCACACTGAAAACCAAGGATAGGATCTTGAAAAGGCCAATCTCTAAGGTGTGCCTATTACCATGCGAAGACAATACACATATCGACCAAGAGGACAGCACAAATACCACCAAGTTAACCTAACATACCATAAGTCGTTTCCTTTCCCTACATAATTCCTGTCCTACTGGTTCTTGAATCCCCATGTCATTTTTGTTTTTATTTTGTAGCAAAACTTAAAGCTTCATTACTTCCAGACTTAGTTTTGGATCCACAGGACCCAAGGCCCGGGAATACGTTAGACATCCACATCCACCAGGAATTACACGAAAATCAGAAAATCCACATCCACCAGGAATTACACGAAAATCAGAAAATCAGAGAACAGCAACACTTAACATATAAAACCAAAACTTGTTTACTGCACCCACATAAGCCAAAGTTTGACAGTTTAATGCAAACAATACACTAACACTTAAAGCAGAAAACTACATCTAAATTTTAACTTCTGAACACTCATATAGATCGGATGGCGTAATGAGTGCAGTCTTATGCACGTCTTCTGGGGCGATTGGTATGTGATGATATGCACGTACCAAGTCAACCTTTGAAAAAATTGTGCAGCCGTGAAGATTCACGGAGAAGTTCTGTATGTGCGGGATTGGATATCTATCCGGCACAGTGACAGCATTAAGGCGACGGTAGTCGCCGCATGGCCTCCAATCATGTGAGTCCCGTTTAGGGACCAGATGAAGCGGAGATGCTGCGGGGGACGACGAAGGTCGACAAATCCCCAATTGAACCATGTGGTCAAACTCTAACTTTGCCACCTTCAGTTTCTCCGGATGGAGTCGCCGAGCGGTGACAAAAGGTAATTGCCCTTTAGTCACAATGTGGTGTTGTACATTGTGTTTAACTGGAAGGTTAAAATTGGGCGGTTTTGTTAACGAAGCGTACTTCGTTAATAGCTCTTTATATATGCCAATAACTCGGCATGGGAATGTTTCGGGGTTGTAGTCGACTGTGGCGCACACATTAATTCGAAACTTGGCGCGTTTGTCAACTAAATGCCGATATTCGAAATCGACAGACAATTTGAACTTCGTTAAGAAGTCCGCCCCGCTAATGGCTTTAGTGGTGTCGGCTATAATAAAGTTGTAAACATATCGTCGGCGTAAGCCGAGTTCAAGTTCAAGCAACTTTGTGCCGAAAGTTCGGATCAGTGATCCGTTGACCGCGTACAGAAGGACGTTCGGGCTTCCGTTATGGGCCGGGAACGCCTTGGCGGGAACAATTGAAACGTCCGAGCCCGAATCAATCAGAAAATCCATCCGATTGTTGGTGTCACGGACGAATAAACGATATGAGCGGCCGGTT
Organism: Thereva unica; assembly: GCA_949987705.1. Lineage (NCBI taxonomy): Eukaryota > Metazoa > Arthropoda > Insecta > Diptera > Therevidae > Thereva > Thereva unica. The sequence goes on along the minus strand of OX465281.1, from coordinate 118,551,706 downwards.
ATACGCTCGCTCATGTCGACCCCCTGCCCCTTTAGTTTTTTTTAGGGTAGGTGGGTGGTTTCTTCGCCGACTTGGCGCCACCACCACTGAAACTGCAGGGGGCCTTGCAAGTGCGTGCTTCCTTACCGTAACGGTAATGGAAGTACCACAAGCTACCCCGCAGTTTGTTGGACCCTGATGACCGATTGGCCGGGGGCTGAGTAGGGCCGCCCTGCCATTTGGCAGGTGTTCGTCTACGCTGGCTGATCAGCTTATCTAAACGAGCCGTTAATTTGTTGATGTCGCGTTGCAGCGACACCAACGTTGGCTCATTGCTAGCCGGAGTTGCGCGGACGGCGGACGCGTATAAGGCCCCTCCGTGTGGAAGCACCTCCCATACTTTGTCCACTGTGGCAGCTAGTACGGCTAGTGTTTGGTCAGCAGAGGTGGCCAATGACACCTGAATGACCTGTGGAAGCCTCCGTTCCAACAGGTTTCGGATTAGGTCATCATTGACCGCAGCTGATCCGCCAGCTAGTGCTCTGAGAGCCTGGAGGAACTCGGAAGGTTTCCGATCTGCAGGCTCTGAAGTGCCGTACTTTTCGAGCAGGTGCTGTTTAATGTCCTCATATGAGGAAGCAGCATGGTCTACGGTGCTGAGCCGCATGCCGTTACCGCCTCTTCCGGCAATGCGGCCATAACGTTGTAGACCTTGGCTTTCTCAGATTTGCAGCCCGCCAATTGGAACATAATTTCCGCTTGGTAGAACCAAGAGGCGGGCTGGTGTACCCAGAATTTCGGGATATCGTATTTATATCGTATTTCGACACCTTAGCGGCATCGTCTCCCGAAGTTCCGGGCTTTGGCTCTTCTACTTGTGGAACGTCTTGTTCCATGCCGCTTTCTTCCGTTGTGGGCATGTTGTTATAAAACTAGTGGGATTGTAGGGACACTAAACTCTGACGCACTCCCTAAATACTTTATGTTTAGCTACCTGACTTTGTAAGAAGAGACAGGTAAGAAAAAGTCTGAAGTAGGCAATTAAAATAATTGATAATTGCCTTGAAAAAAAAAATTAATTAAAAAAGTCAGTCACTCTTGGATTTTAAAAAAGGACAAACACGTAATTCGCCTTATCGTTAGATTAAAATTAATGTAAAATATCTAATATAAACGATAATTAAAATTGTGTTTACCTAAGAAAGTGAATATAAAATATAGTTAGAATTGTGTATATTCCAGAATTGTTAAAAACTGGATGAATTAAATAAAAATACAAACTGAATAACAATAGTGTTTGTAATTGATGCCCCCATAACGAAGGAGAACACTTTATTGGTGACTCCGTCGCTGAATAGGAAGAAATTTAGCAGAAATAAGAGATAAGTTTAGAATTAAGAATTTTTGATGTTGCAGAAGAATGTTTTAAAAGAAAATATAACGGACCTCTGTGCTGTGGAGCTACAATTTCAATTGGAACTATAAAGAAGTGATCCAAATTTTCTGGATTGATTATATATTTTTTTGTTCTAGAAATAAAATTAGCTCATAGTTATTTTTTTTCAAATTTGATTTTCCTAAACTTATTTTTTTTCTATTATATTACATATGATAACATATTATTTACTTTGTTTTCGTTTCTGTGGCAAATAAGTTAGTTATTTTTCTGAAAAGTGTGAAGCCATAAGGGCGTTTATTAATTTTCTTTTGGGTCCTCTTTCAATTTAGTTTGAATTGAAAGCATATAATATGAACGACAAGGACTTGTCGGTAGATGATCTGTTGAATTTCGATTTGGATGCAGATATGGTAGAACCATCCGAAACAGGTGCGGTTACAGCACGAAACATAACTTTGTCCAACTTCTGGTTGGATGACCCGGCAGCATGGTTTTGCCAAACAGAAGCACAATTCGGTATGGCAGGAATCAGGGCAGACTCCAGCAAGCTGCTTCACGTTATACCGATGTTACCGAAAGAGGCAGTAAGATCAGTCATGCACATCCTTAGTCAGGGTAAAGATGCAAAATGAGCTGAGGCCAAAACAGTCCTCCTAGAGAAATATGGTTTATCCGAGGCCAGGCGCTTGGAACAATTACTTTCCATGCAAGAACCTGGAGACAATTTCTTCGTTCCCTACAAGCATTAGCAGGTTCTAGTACGGCGATGTCGGCAGACCTCGTGGCTAGGCTGTGGGAGCGCAGGCTTCCGCAGGCTATACAAGTTACACTGGCGGGGGTAAAAGACAAAACTTTTGAAGAACAGGTAAAGCAAGCTGACAACGTGTGGGAAGTACTCCCGCATTCCGGTACGTCCTACGCATCTGTTGTCCAGGCTGCACGACCTCGTGAGTCAAGACCTCGGCAACAAGCGACTCTGGACTCACTTCAACGGGACATGGACGACTTGAAGCGACTAGTCTTGAGTATGCGCCGGGACTCAAAAGCAAGTTCGCAGCGAAGTCGAAGCCGTACGCCGAGTCGGAGAGACAGGTCGAGACAAGGTAAAAGAGTGACTTTCGCCGAATCGCCAGCGAGAACAAATAAGCAGGAGGGAACGATTTGTTGGTACCATAGAACCCATGGTGAAAGAGCTACCAAATGCAAACCCCCTTGCAACTACAACAAATCTCAAAATTTAAACAAAAAAACTAAGTGATCAGGGGATCGCACCAACGTCGAGTGAGCAAAAATGGCGGCGCTCATATCGACTCTTCGTCCGCGATTCAAACAATCGTATCGATTTCTTAATTGATACTGGCGCGGACGTTTCTCTTGTTCCAGCAATGTCATTTCCAGGACACAATGGGTGTCCAAATCTTCTTTTGCGAGCGGCCAACGGAACAGTAATCCGCACTTTTGGCACGAAATTACTTGAGCTGCATCTCGGTCTACACCGAAGATTTGTTCATAATTTTATAATAGCAGAAATTACAAAGGCTATACTCGGTGCTGACTTCTTAACGAAGTTTGAGCTGTCCGTTGATTTTAAATATCGACATTTAGTCGACACATGCAACAATCTTAGGATTAATGTGTGTTTCACAGTCGACTATCAGCCCGAGTCCAAACAATACAAATTGATTGGTATTTATAAAGAGCTGTTAATGAAGTATCCTTCGTTAACAAAACCTCCCAACTTCAACCTGCCGGTTAAACACAATGTGCAACATCATATTGTTATTAATGGGCAATTAGCATTCGTTACGGCTAGGCAACTTCATCCGGAGAAGCTTAAAGTAGCAAAAATGGAATTTGAACATATGATTCAAATGGGTATTTGTCGGCCATCGTCGTCACCCGCAGCATCTCCACTTCATCTGGTCCCTAAACGGGATTCACATGATTGGAGACCATGCGGCGACTACCGTCGACTTAATGCAGTCACTGTGCCGGATAGGTATCCTATCCCACACATACAAACTTTTTCCGTGAATTTACACGGATGCACAATCTTCTCAAAGGTGGATTTGGTACGTGCTTATCACCAGATATCAGTCGCTCCAGAAGATGTTAGTAAGACTGCGATAATTACGCCGTTTGGTTTATACGAGTTCACCCGCATGCCATTCGGATTACGTAATGCTGCCCAAACCTTTCAAAGGTTTATTAATGAAGTTACGAGGGATCTGGACTTCGTCTTTGTCTACTTAGATGATATTCTCATCGCAAGTAAAACAGAGGAGGAACACCAGGCCCATCTAAACCAGCTCTTTGAGCGCCTAGATAGCTTTGGTTTGACAATTAAATTAGAAAAATGCGTTTTCGGGGTACCTGAGATCAACTTCCTTAGCCACAATATCACAAGAGATGGAATACTACCATCAGCGGATCGGGTTAAGGCTATAGTGGACCTCGCGACACCGAATTCAGTCAAGCAAGTTCAGAAATTTTTAGGAATGGTGAATTTTTATCACCGATTTATCCCTAACTTAGCTGAAATGTCGGTACCAATAAACGAGTATGTGAGATATCTTCTCAATTGCACTCGTGCCATGAAAGACAAAGCAATCCCTTGGCCTGAAGCATGCGAAGAGGCATTTCTCAAGATTAAGAAAGCAATGGCAGAGGCAACATTGCTGAACCACCCACTCGAGAATGCCAAGTATAGTTTAACTACTAACGCTTCCGATTTCGCAATTGGAGGAGTATTGGAACAATTTAACGGTCAGCAGTGGCAACCTTTAGCTTTTTACTCAAAAAAGTTGTCACCAGCGGAACAAAAATATTCTGCATTCGATCGCGAATTACTCGCCATCTATGCAGCTATCAAACATTTCCGCTATTTCGTCGAAGGACGCAGTTTCGTGGTCTATACGGACCACAAACCATTAGTATGCGCACTTCACACGAAAACCGAGCGATCCCCACGACAGACCAGACATTTGGACCTGATTTCACAATCTACTTCAGACATCCGTCATGTATCCGGTAAACAAAACGTTGCCGCAGACTATTTGTCCCGCTCCCTCACAACCGACAACGTCGACTCCGTCACCTTTGACTTACCTACGTTATCTCAAGTTCAAAAAGATGACAAAGAGTTGCAAAACCTCCAAGAGTTCCCCAGCAAAGGCTCTAAAGCAAAACTAATACTCACGCCAATCCCATTTACAAAACAACAGGTATGGTGTGAAGTTAGTACGGGTATTCCGCGTCCTTACATACCAGCTGCGTTACGCAAGTTCGCGTTCGATTCGGAACATAACTTGTCGCATCCAGGTATTCGTGCTACGCGACGAGCGGTTTCAAGTAAATACTTCTGGCCGGCAATAAACAGAGACTGCAATAATTGGTCTCGTTCTTGCCTTGGTTTGCAAAAATCGAAAGTGTCGAGACACACCAAGTCTCCGCATGAAGCTTTCAAACTTCCGAATCAACGATTCGAACATATCCATATGGATATTGTGGGACCATTGCCGCCATCTAGGGGATATTCATACATCCTTACAATAGTAGATCGATTCACTAGATGGCCTGAAGCTTACCCAATGAGGGATATTTCAGCGGCAACAGTGGTAAAGCCCTTTGTTACTGAAAATGTTCCACGTTTCGGCGCACCTCTGGAAATCACAACTGATCAAGGTACGCAATTCGAGTCGAAGCTATTCAATGAAGTTGCCAGACTGATCGGTACACACCGAATAAGGACAACCGCTTACCATCCACAAGCAAATGGGATGGTGGAAAGGTTACACAGACAGCTGAAAGCCGCCTTAATGGCAAGGGGTAACACTACTCATTGGAGTGAAGATCTGCCCTTTGTCATGCTAGGCATTCGTACAGCAACCAAGAGCGACTTACAATGCTCACCAGCAGAGCTAGTCTATGGTCAGAAATTGAAGTTGCCAAACTCGATTTCCATCCCGACTGATGAGAATCCGATAGAGCAATCAGAATTTCTTACTCGTCTACGTGCACACATGCAGAACCTTAAAGCAGTTCATCCTCGACAAACAAGTCAAAAGGATGTATACTTACCTAAGGCTCTAGAAGATTCAGATTACGTTTTTGTCCGAGTAGATCGGGTACGAAGACCTTTCGAATCTCCATATGAAGGACCATACCCAGTAATCAAAAGATTACGCAAGCAATTCATCGTCAGTTTGAACGACTCAAAGGCATATCAATCGACAGGCTAAAGCCAGCGATTATTGGTGACCACAATGATGAAAACGAGTTGAAGCTGTAGAAGACTTTACGGTAGTCGCTACGCTGGGAGGGGAGTATGTAGGGACACTAAACTCTGACGCACTCCCTAAATACTTTATGTTTAGCAACCTGACTTTGTAAGAAGAGACAGGTAAGAAAAAGTCTGAAGTAGGCAATTAAAATAATTGATAATTGCCTTGAAAAAAAAAAATTAATTAAAAAAGTCAGTCACTCTTGGATTTTACAAAAGGACAAACACGTAATTCGCCTTATCGTTAGATTAAAATTAATGTAAAATATCGTTAATATAAACGATAATTAAAATTGTGTTTACCTAAGAAAGTGAATATAAAATATAGTTAGAATTGTGTATATTCCAGAATTGTTAAAAACTGGATGAATTAAATAAAAATACAAACTGAATAACAATAGTGTTTGTAATTGATGCCCCCATAAGGAAGGAGAACACTTTAGGATGTTGTGCCTAGAAACTAGCCACTAATTACGCTTTTTCATGGTATTCTTTCTGTTGAATAACACTTCAGACTGGATGACAATATATTCAGTGGAGATTGATCCGCACTCACTTCCGACCCGCCGGATCTGGGAATCGAGGCCAATAATTCGAATGTGTCAAATTGAAAAAAAAAGCACATCACACATGTAAACATTATATAAAACGAATCTAAACATTTTTCTTTGCATGAATAAATATGTTTATGCCACATTCCTACAAGTTAGTGTTTGGAGTAATGGGAAGGCGCTAGATCGGGGTGCGAAAGGACCAGGGTTCAATTCTTGATGAATTTGAGTAATTTTTTTAGCTATGATGATTTATTGTAGTATAGTAAACTAAGCCTGCGTTGATGGTAAAATCTCAAAGCGGCGACTAATTAAAACCTTTGGTACATATTCAATTGTGAGCTATAACTCAATCTATAATAAGCTAAATAAGCCAAATCCGTTCTTAACTAAAACTTTTATTTCACGTTGCATTGATTTAACTTTGTCATAATTGAAGTATAATGAATAATGAATTATAATAAATAATGAATTATAATAAATATTGAAGTATAACAAGTAATGAAATATAATAATTAAGGAATTAAGCAAATATGATAACACTATGTAACACTTATACTAATACTTATACATTACGTGAGCAATACAGAATTAGAACTATCGAGATGTAGCGGTAGAAGCCAGTGGCTCTTGAACTCTGAAACTAACCGTACGAACATGAGTGTAATAAAGAACGTATTTTAAAAAAACAAGTATTTTATTAAATAAGAATATTACATGGCGCAGCCGGAAAACAAATTTAAATACCGGTAGTGATAAAAAAAAACGCCGGAACGAAAAAGTTGAATGGGCATCGCAAAAGCCAAGAAAGAAGTGCTGGTGAAAAGACCACGTGGAAGGCCACCCAAGTATTAAAAAAGTCCAACAATTATTCAAAAAATAAGTATGGATTACGTACGGAAAATAGAAAAATTAAATCTAGAAGGAAATATCTCCGAAAATTGGAGAAAATTCAAACAAAATTATGAAATTTTTTGTATTGCGGCTAAAATTAACAAGGAACCTGAGGAGGTTAAAGTAGCGGTTTTACTTAACACGTTGGGTCCCGAAGCAATAGAATTATTTCAGTCATTTAATTTAACGGAAGAAGAAAAAAAATCACGTTTAATTAAATTAAGTTCCTCACACGCATTAAGAACTAGTAATGGAACGGAATTGGAGTCAACAATATGAAAATTCTGGGATGATATGGTATTCGCGACGATGCACACTAACTCCACTTCTCCTTTTGATTTTATTTCATTATCATTATAATCATATAATTTTACTTCACTTTGATTTATTCTACTATTCTTAAAGTATTTGACATATTTTTCCGGCAATGTATTTACTTCAGAGCCTGTGTCTAATTTAAATTTAATTTCGAGATCTTCTATTCGTATTTTTTCAAACCACGACTTACTGTTATTGATTAATATAAAAATTTTCTAACTTACTTTGCCTTTGTTGTTTACTTATGGATTTAATTTCTCTGACTTTGCTGTCATTGCACACAATAGCAAAATGATTTTTCTTACCGCAATTGTTGCATTGTTTACCGTATGCTGGACACTTTGCTTTTTCATGCCTTGATGCACAATATTTACAATTTGTTGATATTTTGTTGAAATTATTTTTTTGCCTGAAATTGTTTACATTTTTGTTAGAATATTTAGGATTTGACTTATTACTATTGGAATGATACTTAATTTGGTTTCCTGCTGATGTTCCTGGCTTCACTGCATCAATTTGTGAGCAACGAGTTTCGCGCCCCACCTCTCTTGCCTGTATTTTTGAAGCTTCTGCTGCTTTTGCCATATTCACTGCTTTCTTCAGGTCTAGATCTTCAGCTTCTAGGAGACGTTTTTGAAGCTGTTTATCTGCCACGCCAATAACGATGCGATCACGAAGCATTCTGTCTTCCATGTTTTTGAACTCACAATTTCGCACTGTTTTTTTTTTATCCATGTAGAAGGAGTCGAACTGATGATATATTAGTGGAATATGAAAATATATTTCAGGGTATAGGAAAGTTTATGGAAAACCATAAAATAAAATTAAAGGAAGGTGCATATCCGGTCGTTAAAGCTGCGAGACGAATCCCACTTAAAATTCAAGAAAAGGTTAGGTCGGTATTAGAGGATTTATGTGATAGGGAAATAATTTCAAAAGTAGATGAACCATCAGACTGGGTGTCAAATATTGTTGTCGTAGAGAAACCAAACAAAAACATACGTATTTGTCTAGATCCAAAATATCTAAATGAGGCAATAAAAGAAGAAAAATACCCTATTCCTTCTTTTGAGGAGATAGCTGCTAAACAGGGATCGTAAATAACTGTTATATTTGTATTTTTGACTTAAAAAATCAAATAGTAAATGTTGTCTGATCTGCATAAAATTTATACTGGATAGTCAGAGTAGCGAGTTCTACGCGGTGGTGGGGTTACTTTTAAATTGTAGACTTTTATTATAAAAGTCAAGTTTAATAGTTAAAATTAATTTAAATTTTTTAAATAAACAATAACAGTTATATTTAACTAAAAAAGTTTTAGGTCATTAAAAACTCTTATTTTTGTTTTTTTATTTTTAAAGTCTTCCAAAACTCTTATGGGAAGACTTTTATTTTTCAAATCAAAAATAACTGTTAAAAAAGACTGTCTTGCATAAAAGTCTTTCTAAGATTTTTATTTTTCCAGTTTTTTCTATAAAAGTCTTTGAAGACTTTTATTTTTAAAATATAAAAATAAAAGTCTTTTGCTGAAAACAGATAAATAGTCCATTCAAACCGTTAAGAAAATCGAACCCTAAAGGTTTTTGGGGTCGCTGATCACGAAAATCGGGGTCCTGCGGTCCTAAAACATGGGCATCACCCTTAAAAATGCAAAAAACACCCCTTTTTAGGGGTTTTTCGCGATTATTTCGATAATAATGAAAACTAATGCAATGAAATACACTTTTTTTAATATTTATTTGCGAAGGTGGTTGATTTGTACTAAATCAACGCGAACTTTATGATAAGGGGTGATCCTAAAGGGTTGAAACCACCCCTAAATCGGCTACAAATAGAAACTAGTTGGGATGTGGGTTCGACCCTTTCGGTCCACACGATCAACTCAAGGGGGTGAAATAGGGTCAACTCAAAACCGCTGGAGCTATAAGGCTGAAATTTTGACAGTGCATCCCTATAATGACGTAGACATCCACTTAGAAGCGATTTTTCGAAATTCATCCCCTAAGGGGCTCAAATGGGGTTTATCCAAACCGTTGGAGCTACAGGGCTGAAATTTTGACAGTGCAGCCCTATAATGGCGTGGACATCCACTATAAAGCGATTTTTTTCGAAATTCATCCCCTAAGGGGGTGAAATGAGGTTTATCCAAACCGCTGGAGCTATAGGGTTGAAATTTTAACAGTGCATCCCTATAATGATGTGGACATCCACTAAGAAGCGATTTTTCGAAATTCTTCCCCTAAGGGGGTGAAATGGGGTTTACCCAAACCGCTGGAGCTTATAGGGCTGAAATTTTGACAGTGTATCCCTTTAATGACGTCGACATCCACTAAAAAACGATTTTTCGAAATTCATCCCCTAAGGGGGTGAAATGGGGTTTCTCCAAACCGTTAACGCTACAGGGCTGAAATTTTGACAGTGCATCCTTATAATGGCGTGGACATCCACTATTAAAGCGATTTTTCGAAATTCATCCCCTAAGGGGGTGAAATAGGGTTTACCCAAACCGCTGGAGCTATAGGGCTGAAATTTTGACAGTGCATCCCTTTAATGACGTGGACATCCACTAAGAAGCGATTTTTCGAAATTCATCCCCTAAATGGGTGAAATGGGGTTTTTCCAAACCGCTGGAGCTATAGAGTTGAAATTTTGGCAGTGCATCCCTTTAATGACGTGGACATCCACTAAGAAGCGATTTTTCGAAATTCATCCCCTAAATGGGTGAAATGGGGTTTTTCCAAACCGCTGGAGCTATAGAGTTGAAATTTTGGCAGTGCATCCCTTTAATGACGTGGACATCCACTATAAAGCGATTTTTTGAAATTAATCCCCTAAGGGGGTTAAATGGGGTAACCCAAACCGCTGGAGCTGAAGGGCTTTAATTTTGACAGTGCATCTCTATAATGACGTGGACATTCACTAAGAATCGATTTTTCGAAATTCATCCCCTAACGGAGTGAAATGGGGTTACCAAACTACTAATTTAAGTAGAAATTAAACAGGGAGCCAAAAAATTCAAAAATATAAAATCAGCCGCCCCAATTTATCCACCTAATAAATCATTTTTTACATAGTTTTAGTTAGAATTTCTATAGCCTGACCAACGTGCTAGGCTTTAAGCACAATATCACAATTGTTTTTATAGTGTAATTTTCGAACTACGATAGCTATTTTATTTGTTTTCAGCAAAAGACTGACCTGCTAAATGTCATTGTATAAAACGGAACACCCCATTATTCAGAAGTAACTCAAATACATTAGGGTACATATTTCCAATTATTGTGTGATTGTCGTTTTTATCCTGCATTTTGACTTTATTTAAAAATTCCACGAAAAGAAATATTTCTCCATGTATTTTTTAATTTGCTTCGGTTTAGGGGTGGTTTAACCCCTTTAAAAAAGGGTTTAAAGTGAAATTTTCCAAATGTTTCAATGAATAAAAATGGAAAATAAAATTTTTATGCAAAACAATAAATGTCAATTTTTTTCAATTACAATTTTAATGCAGGGGTAGTTTCACCCCCTTAAGGGTTTAAAATAATAAATTTATGGCTGATAATACCTTTTGAACCAAATTTCAAGCAAAAAACAAAAAATTTTTCTATTTTTTTTTATATAAAGTTGATTTTTATAATTGTGGGGGTAGTTTTAACCCCTTAAGGGTTGAAAATAATTTAGTTTTGCCTGACAGTACGCCCACAATCGAATTTGAAGCATATACTTGAAGAAAAATTTTTTTACAATTTTTTATATTTGTAGCCGATTTAGGGGTGGTTTCAACCCTTTAGGATCACCCCTTATCATAAAGTTCGCGTTGATTTAGTACAAATCAACCACCTTCGCAAATAAATATTAAAAAAAGTGTATTTCATTGCATTAGTTTTCATTATTATCGAAATAATCGCGAAAAACCCCTAAAAAGGGGTGTTTTTTGCATTTTTAAGGGTGACGCCCATGTTTTAGGACCGCAGGACCCCGATTTTTGTGATCAGCGACCCCAAAAACCTTTAGGGTTCGATTTTCTTAACGGTTTGAATGGACTATTTATCTGTTTTCAGCAAAACACTTTTATTTTTATATTTTAAAAATAAAAGTCTTCAAAGACTTTTATAGAAAAAACTGGAAAAATAAAAATCTTAGAAAGACTTTTATGCAAGACCGAAAAAAATAAAAGTCTTTTTTAACAGTTATTTTTGATTTTAAAAATAAAAGTCAATTTTAATTATTATTTCGAACAAAAAAAGAAAAAAATCTTTAATAACAATTTTAAAAGATTTAAAACAATACTAGTCAAAGATAATAGTTAAAAATAACTTTAAATATTTTTGGTAAAATTTAACTGTTACTGTTGTTTTATATCATATAAGTTTCAAAATAATGATTATTTTCTGATTTTGTCGATATAAGTTATAACAGTTACGATCCCTGCTGCTAAATTATCAAATAAGAAAATTTTCACAGTTCTTGATTTGAAAGATGGCTACTGGCATGTTGGTCTAGATGAAGTTTCTAGTAAATTGTGTACATTTTCGACACCTTTTGGGTGTTTTAAATTTAATAGACTTCCATTTGGAATTAAAACAGCCCCCGAAGTTTTTCAAAAACTAGTTGAGAGAAATTTTTCAGATATACCTGGGGTTACTATTTATATCGATGATATTCTAATAGCTGCCGAGAATGAACGGGAGCATGATGAAATCCTAAAGAAGGTGTTGCAAAGAGCAAAAGAAAAGAATATAAAGTTTAATAGGTCTAAAATTCAGTATAAAGTTAATCAAGTATGTTATTTAGGGCATATTTGTGCAGATCCGAAAAGAATCGAGGCGATAAATAATATTAAAGATTGTGAAAGTAAAAAAGATCTTCAGAAGTGTTTAGGAATGATCAACTATCTACGAAAATTTGTCCCAAACTTATCAGAGCTATGCCAACCATTGCGTGAATTATTAAAAAACAATATAGAATTCAAATGGCTCTCAAGCCATTCTCAATGTCTGTCGAAAATTAAGCAAGCTATTATTAATGCACCGACGTTAAAAGCGTTCGATCCTAGCAAGGACATTACTCTTCAAACTGACGCATCTAAATTTGGTTTAGGTTGTTGTCTTTTACAAAATGGCAAGCCAGTAAATTTTGCATCACGTAGCTTAACCTCAACGGAAATAAACTACGCGCAAATTGAAAAGGAACTTCTAGCAATTGTGTTTGCTTGCGACAAATATCACCAATTTATTTATGGAAATAAAGTTAGGGTGGAAACAGACCATAAACCATTATTAGGAATCATGAGAAAGGAGATTGGACAAATTCCTTCTCCTCGCCTCCAGCGAATGAAAATTAGACTTTTAAAATATGATTTGAGCTTAGAGTACATCCCTGGGAAATTTCTCTATATTGCAGATATCTTGTCTCGTAATTTTGATACAAAGATGGAGCATCCTGAAATAGAAGAACTTAATGAACTAGTCCACACAATTAATGTAAGTGATAAAAAGAAATTATGGTTGAAACAAGAAACGGCAAAGGATGTAGTGTTAAGCGAATTAGTTAGAATAATACAAGAAGGCTGGCCTCAAAATAAGCAGAAAGTAAATGAAGAAGTTCGTTTCTATTGGAAATTTAGAGAAGATTTATATGTAGATGATGGATTAGTTTACTTAAATGACAGGATAATAATTCCTTATAATATGAGAGACCATATTCTAGACTTGCTTCACCAGGTGCATCAGGGTATAGAACGCACTAAAATGAGAGCTAGAAGTCTTGTGTACTGGCCAAACATAAACCAACAAATTGAATCAAAAATCGCACGTTGCGAAATATGTCAAAAATTTAGTCATGCCGAGAGAAAAGAACCAATGATACCTCACGAGTTACCATCGTATCCTTTTGAGAAAATTGCAATGGATATTATGGAAATACATCGGAAAAACTATCTGGTCGTTGTAGATTATTTTTCTAAATATCCGGAGGTAATGCCTCTCAAATCTAAAACCGCGCAGGTAGTTATTAAAAAGTTAGAAATAATTTTCGCGACTCATGGCATACCGAGAGAAATAATATCAGATAATATGCCATTTGCGTCATACGTGTTCAAAAAGTTTTGCGAAAAATATGATATTACCTTACATACAACGAGTCCCCGATACCCACAATCCAATGGATTGGCAGAAAGAATGGTGCAAACCATGAAAAATCTAATAAAAAAATGCAATGAAAGTAAAGGAAAATTGTGGTTGGTATTGTTAGAATTTAGAAATACCCCCCTAAAAGTCGTAGGAAAATCTCCAGCTGAGTTGTTATTAAACAGAAAAACAAGATCAGTGATACCAGGGAATAGCAGAAATTTCTATACACAAAATACCAAACAAACAAAACAAAAACTAAAAGATAAACAGTTAAAGCAAAAATTTTACTATGATAGACATACAAAATCGGAAAAACAATTTGAGAAGAACGAACTAGTTTGGATTAGGAATGGGAGGCTATGGGAAAAAGGTACAATAGCAGCGAAGCACACTACCCCACGATCATACAATATACAACTTAATAATGGTACCATTTTGCGAAGAAATTCAAGAGATATTAAAAAACGCAAGATGCAATAAAAAGAAAGAAAAAAAAAAACGTAGAATGAAATCGAAGGACGAAATTTGCTTTTTCAAACCTTGATAGGGGAAAGATAAGTATGTAAATAGTAAGTAAGAAATTAAGATAGTGTAGCAAAGTGATAGTTTTGAATTAAGAGCTCTAATTTGTAATAACATAGGAAAAGTAAACGAATGATAAATGTCAATGTAGCAAGAATAAAGTTTAAGGGGAGATGAAGTATAATGAATAATGAATTATAATAAATAATGAATTATAATAAATATTGAAGTATAACAAGTAATGAAATATAATAATTAAGGAATTAAGCAAATATGATAACACTATGCAACACTTATACTAATACTTATACTTTACGTGAGCAATACAGAATTAGAACTATCGAGATGTAGCGGTAGAAGCCAGTGGCTCTTGAACTCTGAAACTAACCGTACGAACATGAGTGTAATAAAGAACGTATTTTAAAAAAACAAGTATTTTATTAAATAAGAATATTACAATAATGCTGTATCCTAGTTTGGCCATGTAGATTCATAAGTATTACACTGACCAACGCTATATATAATTAATCTTCAAAAGTTTTTGTTAAAGGCTTATGTAGGTTATAAGTTGTGAGACTTTGCGTAATCTAAAACTTAACAAAGGGTCATTCCAGCCATAATCGGCCGGAAAATGCACGACCGCCCAGAAAATTAGTAAAAACATTTGTTTCATGTTTCTCGCGATAAAAAAACATGTACAAAACAATGCGTAATTATCATACAAAAAAGTTAGAAAATAGTGGTTTTGTAGCCTGATATCCACTCTTCCAGAAAATTGTTATATTACAATGTTTGACCTTGAACTTTTTTCAATGACAGCAAAAACAACAAAAAAAATCGGAAAAATTTCAAAAATTAATTTCTCAAAAACACCATCTTCGATTTGGCTGAAATTTTAACACAAAGTTCTTGAGTTTGCGAACTATCATCGTACAAATTTTCAGCGTGGGTTATTGAAACTATTTTAACATACTGACTTTTTAAATCAAAATTTTGTTTTTTTGTATGTAGTATGTAGTATGTTAAAATAGTTTCAATAACCCACGCTGAAAATTTGTACGATGATAGTTCGCAAACTCAAGAACTTTGTGTTAAAATTTCAGCCAAATCGAAGATGGTGTTTTTGAGAAATTAATTTTTGAAAATTTTCCGATTTTTTTTGTTGTTTTTGCTGTCATTGAAAAAAGTTCAAGGTCAAACATTGTAATATGACAATTTTCTGGAAGAGTGGATATCAGGCTACAAAACCACTATTTTCTAACTTTTTTGTATGATAATTACGCATTGTTTTGTACATGTTTTTTTATCGCGAGAAACATGAAAAAAATGTTTTTACTAATTTTCTGGGCGGTCGTGCATTTTCCGGCCGATTATGGCTGGAATGACCCCAAAGTATTTAACAAACACTACAATATAATCATAATAGCTTAAAAAAAGGAAATCAAATGTAAACAATAAAATTCTTTGATTCTTCACCCACGTCATGGTATATTTCTTTATTCAGTATAAACAATAGTTTTTGAGCTGCAAATAAAAACTATATGCCATAATTTCGTTATCATCGGTTTTTGTTCTGGAAGCAAATTTAGAGACGTATTCATGTCAAAAACTTGTTTCATATGAAACAAATCCCCGAAGGAAATTAAAAAAAAGTTATTATGACGAAAAAAAGCACCGCGAGCCAGAATCGAACTCGCAGCCCCACAGAGTCCCTAGACGACGTCACTACACGCTAGCCCTTCGCGCCATGGCTGATACCCTCGGTGGTTGACTAATATGTTAATAAATCATTTCAGAAAGAAGAAAAAGAGAAAAGGAAAACACCACCAAGAATCGAACCCTGGTCCTTTCGCACCCTGATCTAGTGCCTTTACATTACTCCAAACACTAACTTGTAGGAATGTGGCAATAAACTTATTTATTCATACTTACGTAAAAAGCTACATTCCAATGCAAGATATGTATAAAGTTTCGAAGGAAGTAAACAACTGAATTATGACAACAGATTTTCTATTATTTATGAAATGTATTTTGTATATTTTATGGAAATTGATAACCATAGGTAAAACGAAGAGTAATGTAATATTGCCATAGATGGTGTTCACTATTCTTTGTCATAGATGGGGTGCAATTAAAATATATCAATTCTTTCAAATTCTTGGCGGGTAATTATTGTATAATTCTTTCAGCAGCATCTCCACGAAAGATGCGTTAGTTTTTCAAGTTATTTGTTTGAATGTTTTCGCGATTCTTCACAATCTCCACTTAATATATTGTCATCCAGTCTGAAGGGTTATTCAATAGAAAGAATCTAGGCACAACATCCCACTTTTGTTTTGTTATTCTGAAGAGATACATACAAATTTAGTTAATAAAAACTTAAAAATATGCTTTTAAACAAAGGGCTGCAAAAATTTTTAGATTTGGGGCAAATCGTTTGTAAAATTTTTGTAAAATATTAAAAATTCTGAAAAAAATCACTTGCTTATATTGATGGACTATAAGGACGGTCTTAAATACATTGTTCGTGCAATTAAATTTATAAATTTTCGTTCATTTCAGTAATCAGTTTATATGCCCTGGTAAAAATTAGATATCTACTTTTCGTTTTAAACCTACCAAATGTTTCGTTTAAATCATACATATTTTTTGTGACAAATCCACAGCGAAGTTCAGTTCGATAAAATTGAATTTTTGTTTTGGTCTACAGCACCACCTACATGACTATAAACTATAATAAAATGAACAGCATATAAAATATGCATATAAACAAATAAATACTTTATATTATTTCCGCGAAATTTCTTCATGATTTATAAAGCCGCCGAAGAGCCATAAAAACTCAAGAAAATGATTTTTTTGCACTTTTAATTAAATAAATGTTTATGTTATCCTGAGTATCATTATTAAATAATATAATTTAGTGAGAAATATAATCAAAACATGTTACACCGAACTAAAAAAAATTGTATTTCACATTTTGCGGCCGGGGATTGAACTTGGTTCCCCTGGGATAGGACTCCAGCGCCTTACCTCTAGGCTACCGATATATGGACTTTATTAGAAATCTCTTTTTTGTCGTTTAAATATACTTCTGGTTGAAATTTCCAGACCATTTTCTCAGTTTTTGGTCTTTTGACCAAGAGCTACATTTTGAGATATAGCCCAAGTCTGTAGCGGCAGTACTTTCAGAGATGAAAGAAAGTCACAGACGGACAGACGGACAGAGCCTCTGTATAAGCTTTTTTTTTGAAAAAGCTAAAAAACAAAGAAGGTGACGAGACACTGTATCAAAATTGAATCGAGAGCGAATTTGTACGATTCGACCAAATCAAAAGCAATAAAAGTCGCTCAAAGTGAGCCTAAACTCGCGCGAATTTGTTTAAAGAAAATGAATAGTAAATACGGGTAGTAATATAGCCTCTTTTTAAAGGAAGACAATTAATATATGTTTATATATAGTTGTACATATATGGGAAAATGTATTTTGTATGTGTGTATAAAAGGTAAATATATATATGAAAAATGGTAACTATAATATAGTAGTATGTAATATAGTGCTTTATATATGAAAATAAAATATAGCAAATGTAATAATATTAATAATATCTGTGTGTAAACAAGGTAAATGTAATATAGCAATTTGTATATAAGAAAATATAGTAAATATAGTAATATATATATGTGATCAACGTAAATGTAATATAGTAATTTGTATATAAAAAAAAATATAGTAAATATAGTAATATGTATGTAAACAAGATAAATGTAATTTGTATATATATAAAAAAATGTAATAATATGTAAACAAGATAGTGAATTAGTTGAATGAGCTTCTTTGCAATAAAGATCAATTAATTCTTAGTTCCTAGAAAAGTTGATCGACAATTTATATCATAATAGAGCGCATCTGCGATTTTATTTAAAACAAATGTTATTTTAAATAAACCAAATCTGGTGTTCGCTTTTCGTAAATGTATTCTGGACCTCTTTGTACTTTTCTCGATGCGATATAATTTTGACGAATTATTTTGACAGCAAACAGCAGATTTCTTTTGTGCAGAATAAGCAAAGCTTCTTTGTACACTAGTCGATGTAATGACTTTATGTCTACGTCACGATTTTATATTTCGTGTTTTATCTAGCGGTACTTGAGCTTGCCCTTGAAATTTCTCACTAATAAAAACTATGTTCAATTTCACCCTTTATTTTTAATGTTAAATTATGTTGATTTGTGTTCGTATCACTATTAAAATTATTATTTGTATGCCTTACGAGATTTCTTCCAATATTTATGTTTGTATATATATATGTATGGGTTTAATAGTGTAAGTTCAATGAATTTATTGCACTTATTGTCTGCAATGATATGCAAAAAAAAACTATATTTATAATATTTTTAAGAGAAAAAAAACAATTATCTGTTATTCCTGTTTTTTTTTCATATATGTATGTTGTTACGTTAAGCGGCTAAATACTCTTCGATGATTATGTCGATGTCGCATCCAAATAAGTGAAGAGCCAATGGTTGTAGAGAAAAACTAATTATTTTTGCTCTAATTGTTCACTTGGATTTTTTGCGTGTTTCGCGATCGGAGTCACCAATGTTGTTCACCGTGACACCTTGAGGCAGTGATAATAAAAAAACTCTTTCTAATTATTATTAGATATATTAATCTTAAAGAACACTGTTTATTCTTATTTATCACTTATTATATTGTTCTATGATACTTTAATAATAATAATAAATACTATGTACACACATATACCGATTTTAGAAATACTTTTTGTAAGAACCGACTGTGTCTCGACACGAGGGCCAAAAGTAGAGAGAGAGAGAGAGAGAGAGAGAGAGAATGCCGGAAATAGGACATTTGATAACACGATCGGGACGGAACGGAAAACGGTAAGATCACTGAGCTTTGAGTTCGGTGATCGATAAAGTGTTCCGACTGATCGTGTTTATCGTGTGGGAGGCTGTTGTGTGACTTTGCGTAAAACTTAATAATTAAGTTTACGCGAGTTTTTAATAATAACGCGATAATTAATAGCTAGATTTTTAATTGTTTCTTTTAAATCCAATCATTTAAATAATAATGCCACGTGGAAAAACATTGAGTGACGAAGAAAAGGGGTTTATTAATGCCCTTCATGCGGAAAATTATGGTTTGAGAGAGATTGCGCGTAAAATTTAAAGAAGTTTGTGTGTTGTGCAAAATTATTTGAATTCTCCAGGTACTCAAAAACAATCTGGAAGAAAAAGAATGCTGGACCAAACTGCACAAAGGCGAATTGTACGCGCATCTTCCAACGCGTCTACCTCTCTTTACCAACTTAGAGCCATGGTAGGCAATCAAGTATCGCGTTCTACGGTTTGGAGAACCTTGAAGCGTACGAATTTCATTCGATACGAAAAAAGGAAGCATTTGTACTCGGTGCTATTTGTACACTCAGAAGCAACATTGCAGAGGAACAGTTGTGGATATATACTCGCCAGCATTTCATATTTAAAAAAATTAAATGACCTTATAAATATGAAACGGACTATATAATGACGTGGACATCCTCTAAGAAGCCATTTTTCGAAAGTCATCGCCTAAGGCTGTGAAATAGGGTTAACCCACTTCGCTGGAGCTATATGGCTGAAAATTTGACAGTGCATCTCTATAATGACGTGGACATCCACTAAGAAGCCATTTTTCAGAATGCATCCTCTAAGGGGGTGAAACGGGGCTAAACTAAACCGCTAGAGCTATAGGGCTAAAAGTTTGACGGTGGTTACCTATAAGGGCGGAAATCAGGAATTTTTTCTTCAGCCAGATTTTTTCGAATTCTGTAAAAATACTATACCTACACCATAAATAATGAAACACGACGTCATGGGTTTTTCGAAATTAAACCCCGAAGGGGGAAACAGGGTGGAAACAGTTGTATGAGAAGTTATTTATTTCAGAAGTTGTTCTTAGAACTAGGTATTAGAACAATATAGTATATATAATGAAACACATGTTTTAGCATTTCTCGAAATTCGAAATTTGTGAAACTCGAAATTCACCTTATTTAGGATTCATTTGTGATTGCTTCATAATTTCTTGCACCCACGTAAATGGGCGAACAAACTTACGAACATTCGAAAAAACCCTAAAATGTCACTTCTCTTGATACATGCCAATCTCTGCTTCAAAACTTGCAGATTTGTTGAGCAGAGGTGATATACGCAGCAATTTTTTTTACCATATTTATTTAAAAAAATGCACTATATTAAACCTTTTTTAGGGATAATAAAAGCTGACTTTTTTGTTGGGGGGGTTTTTTTGAAGTAAAACAGTGCACATAAACTTTTTTTATTTAAAGGCGTTGCAAGGCACGCGGGTTTTATGCTAGTAGGAAATAAAGGAAAGCGTGGTGGTTTAACTTCCAAGTACATTTGATTTATTTGCATTTTTTTTACATAAAAATTATTAATTCAATAAAACCTTAGAACAAAAACCTCTTAACCTTTAACTTTATTTAAAAAAAAAACTATAAAAGAAAGAATAGCATATAATACTCACTTTCACCCTTAGGGCATGTGAGGGTACTATTACTGCTCAGTTGCCCTGTTGCTTTGACGTTTACGAAAAGGCCCTATCTTTTTAATGCTAAGTAATCGCGTGTTTCTGGCCTCACCATTAGATTTGTCGTCAAACTTTACATAAAATTGACATACGACAACATGAATGTCAATAAAGTTTGACGTTTACTGCACCGCGGCAGATTTAGCGAAGTCGCGAGTGGGTTTTTCGTGGTTTTCGCGGTGTCGGTGTTTTTATACAGGTAAGTCTAGCGTTAAATCATTCATGTAGTGTTGTTTTAGTGATTTCCCTTGTATTTTGTGTAGAAATCTTGTTATGAAGTGCAACTATCAATTTTCATCAATTTTGTACTTCAAAAACAGGTAAGTATAATTCATAATTTCATTTTCTTGCCTAATCTACTTTTTTTTAGGTTTGGGATTGCACAATGGTGTTGCACCTGCTGATAACCGTTGGTAAGCAGCAGTTAACTCCTCCTCAATAGAGTCCAAACTTTCAGGATCTTCTTCCTTTTTTATCGTAGATAAATATTCCGTAGCGCTATTAGCGAGGAGTGTGACCTATACACTGTTCTAGAGGCTTCCATTCTAAACAAAAAAAAAACCGACCAAATAATTAATATTAAAAAATCTCTTCGTTAAAAGTTCCCGGGTTTCGGCATCAGATGTTTCTGAAACGAAACTTTTGGAAATAAAAGACCCGAAATATGGACTTATAATAATTTATTGAGAATCGATTGACGGTTTAAATCAGACTGACTGTCTGCACACTCCGTGCAAGTAACCGCCGGTCGAAATTTCTATATTACCGCTAGCAATACAGCAGCGATTTTCTGCAACAATTATTTTGTAAGGGACCTAATGATGAAGTAGCTTTTGCGCACTCCTACCAGCAGAAATGGCAGAAACATTCTGATATAACAATAGATACTGTTGCACTTAAACCACTGCCTTTAACTAATATGGTGTCAGCCATGGAATTTAGGAATAATTCTACATTCTGATATCCCAAGTCCTGGTATGGTATGTTTCTTCCTTCTAATTGGTCATAATCATGAATTAAATCTTATATCGTCAATTTATTTGGACTTGATACAACTAACGATTTTAATATCACTTTAGCAGATCCATTGTTAAAATTTTTTTATTACAATTACCGTACTATAATTATACAAATAAGCGATCAATAATCTTGCAATCCGTCTTTAAGCCCAAGTGGTATAAATTCGTGATGAGCAGAAATTACTTCCGTAATAATATTAATATGTAGCCAAAACAAAACAGAGACTAAATAACTCAATGACCCCTGTAGGTGGGCGATTTCTCTCTCGCACTACCCGACCAAAATTATTAATGAAATTAAATTGCAAATAATAATAAACTCCTCTAGCTAAAGATATTTAAGGTATTTTGAAATACTTGCTACAATATTGTACAATATTTTGAAATACTTGCTACATTCAACTATCGATGACGCAAAAACAAAATCTCAAAAATGGCAGCAGCGGAACGATCTCTTCCGCCCCGAAACTCTTGGTGACCGAAGTCAACGGTGGCCTTCGGTGATGGCTCTATCATCTACTATCGTATATAACTTGCTTATCGAACTCAAACTACTATATGATTCAACGAAGTTTAGTCCGTGAGACCAGGCCTAACTGATAACTAAACATTACTATCAGAAACATTTAAAGCCATCACAGAGTGCCACCGATGACCACGGAGGCACCTCAGGATACCCTCTACTCATTCACAGAACAAGGACTCCTTGAGGGGAATGGGGCCAGAAGAAGTAGCACCATCCTCCCCCAAAATATACCCGTCTTATGACCAACACTTCATGTTGCCCTTCAGGGGACACCCACATACAAGGAAACTTCTTCAAAAATAAAAAAAAAATTGTGTTCCCCCACTGTCCATCCATAAGTCCGAGAGACCCCAACATTAACAGCGCTAAAGAAAAAGAAAAGAAAAATTAATGGACCGAATGGATTTCAAAGATGTCCACGGGGCGCAGTGGCTGGCGGTATGACGCCTGTTACCAGAGACAGTAGCCCGTGTAACAACTTCAAAGTCCATCCGAAGAAAACAAAAAATTGAGAATCCTGGTCTTGGACCGACTACGCAGTGGCAGACGGTATCACGCCTGATACCAAAGTCGCCGACCCCAGAAACAGTAAAAGAGATCCCCCTTACTCCCCCTTCACGCATAGCCAAGCGACCACTTGCTTGTTAGCAGTCGCTGCTGCCTTCACATGGCAAGCAGGGTTCGAAAGCTTTACTAAACTAGTGGGATGTTGTGCCTAGAGACTAGCCACTAATTACGCTTTTTCATGGTATTCTTTCTGTTGAACAACACTTCAGACTGGATGACAATATATTAAGTGGAGATTGTGAAGATTCACGAAAACAATCCAACAAATAACTTGAAAATAACGCAAGTTTCAAGTAGATGCTGCTTAAAGAATTATATAACATATTTAACCAATGAACGAACTCAAGGACGTTCTAATGTAGGGCCGTGGTCCTAAGAAAAATTTTAGTCTAGCTACATATGTATACCTCTACTGTAAGTGTACGTCCGATGCCTTAGCATAAAGTTTTTCCGGTTGTTAGTTAGATGGCCAACCAGTCAGTTCAGTTTTTACGCATCGAGCACAAACGCTTGCAGTTTCGGCTATTTTCTGCTCAAAACAATTACTCAAAAATTATGGAAAAACAAAATAATGACCTCGATTCCCAGATCCGGCGGGTCGGATCATGGACATTGCACCATGACTTAACCGACATGACGTACTAGTAGTACAAAGGGTGACACCTGAGCTTAGACTATCACATAAAAAAAAAAATTGTAGTATAATAAACTAAGCCTGCGTTG
Organism: Thereva unica; assembly: GCA_949987705.1. Classification (NCBI taxonomy): domain Eukaryota; kingdom Metazoa; phylum Arthropoda; class Insecta; order Diptera; family Therevidae; genus Thereva; species Thereva unica. The sequence continues at coordinate 118,528,181 of OX465281.1, read as the reverse complement.
ATGGTAAAATATCAAAGCGGCGACTAATTAAAACCTTTGGTACATATTCAATTGTGAGCTATAACTCAATCTATAATAAGCTAAATAAGCCAAATCCGTTCTTAACTAAAACTTTTATTTCACGTTGCATTGATTTAATTATTGTCATAATGCTGTATCCTAGTTTGGCCATGTAGATTCGTAAGTATTACACTGACCAACGCTATATATAATTAATCTTGAAAAGTTTTTGTTAAAGGCTTATGTAGGTTATAAGTTGTGAGACTTTGCGTAATCTAAAACTTAACAAAATATTTAACAAACACTACAAAAATCATCATAGTTAAAAAAAGAGCGTCCTCACCACCAAGAATCGAACCTTGGTCCTTTCGCACCCCGATCTAGCGCAGTTTCAGTTTTAAAAAGCATTTTATTTACCTTAACATCTATCTTAATATAAATTTAACTAAACGCTTAAAGTTAATTATTCTAGCCTATTCTAATCTGTTTAACTTACTGGCCCTCAGCAGGCACTCTAAATTAATCTATGTCTTAAATTAGGTTATGCCTTTCGGCTAAAACTTATCTATTTTATAATTATATTTTATCTCTAAATGGAAAACATTATCAACTTAATTCTAAGAAAAATTGGAAAAAAAACTTAGACACTATTTTTATTTTATATAAAACCTTACAACTATTTAATTCTATGACTTAGATCTAGCACTATCCGGGCGGGGGGCAGCGGAGACGATAAAATCGTGTCAGGTGACCCCCCCGTCCAGGCGACGGGCTTCCACAGACTCGAGTGATGCTAGAGCTCAAGTTCGTGAAAGCTCGGCTCGCACCACTTACTTACAAGCTAATTAACCTAAACACAAAACTATATGGACGGGGTACAGCGGAGGACCTGCCTCGGATGTATACCGACCAGGCGACGAGCTTCCACGGGCTCGTGTTAGCATAACTAACAAAACAAACAAAGAACAGACAAACAACAAACAAAAACAGACAAACAAAACTAACAAAAGCTCGTGGCAGCTCGCACGTAAGCTTACTTAAAACTAAATCTATTACTAAGTAAAAACTATAACTAATCCTATCTAAGCCCTAAGCTAATCGTTAAGTCTAAATTACAAGCTAAACTAGTTTATATCTAATAATTTAAGGGCGAATACGCAATAATTAGTCGCCCAACCACCAGTATAATGAGTAGGCGTTGGCGGCATCTTTTTTGTCTCTTTCTGAGATTCTAGTACTGAACCTCAAGAACTCTTGAACATTCCCATCCTCTTCAGTATAATTATATCGCTTGTCACACGCCCTGCGATGCAAGTGGTAGAAAAGAGGCACCCCCGATCTATCTTGGACCAATCTTTTTGAATCCAGGTACACAAATGTCTCTGGAGAAATAAAGCCGCGTTCACAAGCTGTTTTGTGGTATCTCGCGTTCGGGTAGAACGCTCCCCGAATGAGAGGGTTGTCGCTCTCCGTCGCTCTAGCAATATGACCTCGAATCAACTTGATTATGAAGTTGTCGATCCTATTAACAGATGCCTTATCGTAAAGAACATTGTTGGCGTGAAACTTCGTGAAGCCAGATTCGGGTGTCCGATACAACTTTAAGCACGTCCGTAAGCATTGTCTTTCGAAAACCCGAAGCTTTTCCATATAAAAGAGAGATATCGTCGGTCTAGAACCAGAACAACGTATGTCAAAAAAAAAATCCTTTTTTGAATTATCTGGTTGTAGAAGAGTTATTTTATCCGTCTTTATATAAATTCGGCCATAACATTTTATAATAGTAGTAGTTTCCATTTTATCGTATCTCCATTTCACATAACGATAATGCATAAAATTCACCTTTTAATAGCTCTCCTGTAAAATTTCAAAATTGGTGGTTACGTTTTTCTGGTTCTAGACCGACGATATGTTGAACCACACTGAGCAACCATAAGTTAAAATCGGTCTGACCAAGGCTTGGTAGCAGATCACCTTTATCCGAGAGCTTAGGTGTCTGCTATAAAAAAGCCTTTTAGTCATGTGAAACGCCTTGTTTGCCTAGTCCAGAGCAGCACTTACATTTCTATTGAAATACAAGTACTGATCCAGCCAAAGCCCAAGGTATTTCACTTCCGATTTCCTTTCTAATGCTTGTGCAGCATTATTCGAAATTTTAAAAGTTTTCCAGTTCCTCTGTAAATCGTAGGAAGCTCTTTTTAGAACAGTATGAAAGAGGATCGATTCGCATTTGCTGACATTGATCTTCAACTTCCAATCATCGCTATAGCGTTCGATTGTTTCGAAGTCACGTTGTAGGAGCGTCTGGATCACTCCAATCTTCGTCCCCGTCCTGTACACAATCAGGTCATCCGCATACGCCAAAGCGAAGCGGAGTGAACTAATTAGGTCACTCGTAAAGATATTGAATAAGAGCGGTGAGTTCACCGCACCCTGTTGCAGACCATTTTTAATGTCAAAGACCCTACTGGAAGTGAAGTTGCCACTTTTGACGACGAACTTCTTCTTTGAGATCATATTATAAATCGTGTATAGCTGGGGTCCTGACATGCCAAGTCTGACCAGTTTGTAGAGAAGACCTTCGATCCATACTGTATCGAATGCCTTCTCAAAATCGATCAGGCATGCTTCGGTACACTGGCCTTTCATGAAGTTCCAGTGTATGTCTGATACCAATTTCGACACGGCATGAATAGTGTCATGACCTGCCCGGAATCCGAATTGGTTATCGGGAATTATCTTTTTTTCCTCAACCCATTTGGATAATGATCTAGCAAACTAATTGACCGAAGATTAGCAGGGTTACTTTTATCTTTACCCTTTTTCGGTATTGGGTACACCACTGCCGTCTTCCAGTGTCCTGGAAAATGGGCGTTGTTTAACGCGTTGTTAAACAAAGTGGTGTATGTGTCTATGGCTACCAGAGGCAAATTCTTTAGCACGATGTTTGGGATACCATCCACCCCGGATGACTTCTTATTGTTTAGGTGGCGAAATATTAACAGGAGATCAATTTTTTTAATGAAAGTAGAATTTAGTTGGGCCGCGGGAATATCATTAGCTGGGCAGTCTTCACTGAATTCGATGATTGATCGATTCTCAGATTTCCAAGCTTCAATTTCATTAGACATTCTGAAATGGTTCAGTAAGGCCCTATTCTCAAGGTCAAAATTCGCCCGAACACTGGTGTTCACCGAATAAATTCCCTGATAGTAGGACCCCACAAAATCCACCTTCTCCTGCTCGTCCTCTATACAGTAATTGTCGTCTATGCGATTGATTTCTTCCGGATTCAAGCCCGCAGACCTCAATAGCTCTTCGTTAGACCGAGTCCGAGGGATGCGCAACTTGTCTAATCGATTATGGGTTTTGCTCCTAAAGATTGTAGTGGCCGTGTAGAACAGAACCACTATAAGTTCACACAAGCCACTGCAATCGAAACCGATCAAATATCGGCTAGATCGATCTATATTAAAAGCCCTTGATCACCGATCGGTGATCTATCCCGACAATACACTTCCGTTTTTACAGCGAACAAGAAAGGTCATAGCTTCTTGATATACACGCATAGAGCCGGTCCACCTAGAAATTTATATAGATAATCTAAGTGAAGTAAAACTAAGTGAAATAATTATAACGATATTTATAATAACAAAATAAAGTTTGAATATATAGAAAACAGTGAATTTACGCAACAAAAAGATTTTATTTATCTGTGGGAACATGCTCGCGCTATTAGTTTGAATAGCACGAATCTTGTTGTTCCAATACAGATTCACAGAATGTGAGTATTGTTGTTTCAATAGATGTTGGAGATTTTCCATAACCGATTTAAGAGTTACGATCTCCGGACTCGTTCGGTCTCGAAACTGTCGGTGAAGGGCTTTCAGTCTCGTCAACACTCGACTTTTGTGTTTGTGCAGTGCGTCGATCGTTGCATTCCTGTAGCAGTCCGTGCTGTTCTTCTTTTTCGTTCTTGGTATAGTCTTATCCATCGTCTGTATGATGAGATTGTCCATATTTTTGAGATATGAATCAATCTCATTGTTGGTTAGATTCCTGGTCGTTGGAGGTAGCAGTCTGGTATTCTGTATTGCCCTTTCGATAGCCTTCTCGAATTTTGGCCCGTGCATCTTTTGGTATGCAAAAGGGTGCACTTCGCAATATTCCAGAAGTTCTACGGAATCGTCAGGGACTTGTACTGTTATTTCAAGTCCATAATGGTCGCTGTCGTAGGGCACTGTTGTTAAGCAGTTTGTCTCGTTCGTATTTATCCATGGTAGCCCCATCCGAGAATCTAGCAGGCATAAATCCAGAAACGACCCACCGCCTGGGTATGATGGTATGTCTGTAGCGAGAAGGTTAATTTTTCGCTGAATTCTATTTTGGACCAACCAGTCATTCAGTTGGCTGCCCCTGGTATTAGCTGTTTGGTTTCCCCATGCCGCATGACGTGCGTTTAAATCTCCGGCCAATAAGTAAAAATTTTGCTCCGACTCCTTTTGAAGCGTTTGAAAGAGCAAGTTCAATTCCTCTATAAATAGCCTGGATTGAGAAGTTTGGGGTGCGTACGCGGCAATTATATACAACATTCTGCCACTAGACAGAGGGATGTATATAACGCACGCTTCTAGCACCTGAAACCTTTCTGTATCCCTGCTATACACGATTTTATATTTCAGGGATGTCTTTATTAGTATTAGTAGGCCTCCGCCTTGTATGGCATTAGGTCGATCACGCCTAATTACCATATAATCTTTGTAATCCATTTTGTGCTTCTCGCTTAGTTTAGTCTCACTAGCCAAAAGCACATCCGGATTTTGGTTCTGCAAGTGGGTTAGTAGGTTCGCCCTTCTCTCGTTTCGTATCAACGAGTTGACGTTCACCGCAATGACCTTGATCGTGTCCTCTCTGCGTAAAGCCATTAAACAGCTTACCCAGAGATGGTTTCTGTCGAAAAGAACGCAGAGTATACTATGTCTAGACGAGCAGCTTGCTCACTTAGTTGTTGCTGGAGCTGTGCGATTTACCCTTGTATAGACAAGAGAACCGCCTTAAGGTCACCGTCTCCAGAGCCCACTGCAGGAGCAGCTTTAGGAGCTTGTTGTTTTGTTGCCTGGGCTCCTGTAGCCACTTGGGCAAAGGACATACCAGGAACAACGAAATTTTTGAACATGGGCGTTTTTTTCGCTTGTTCAGCCTCTAACTGATCTTTTCGCACTTTAATGCGTTGCTTGAGCTCTGCATATTTAGGGCATCCTCCAGTGGCGGCTCCTATTTCTATTTCTATTTCTTGCTATCAAATGTAGGCCTATCCCACTAATTTTAAGAATATAAGCTCAACTTCTTTGGAAAACGAATAAAATAAAAGAATAAAAGAATAAAATATTTAACAAAACAAAACAAAAATTCAACAAATCAGTAAAAGAAAAAAGATAAATTAAACTGTTTTATGTAAATAATCTGTCCGATGTTCTTTTTGCTGCGCTAACAATTCAATAGCTTTTCATTACAATTTGGAATCTCGGAAATATACATAGGTATTTATTACATATTGATAATGTAATCTGTTAATTCTGTTTCATCAGATTGAACATACACAAACTTTTGCTTGTAATTCAGATTTCAGTTTATCTAGATAAACCTATAAACAGCATTCAAGTAACTAATTTTTGAAGAGTTTTTACGATTTGATAATTCTTCAAGTAGTCATCGAATGTGATATCTATTGATCTGTTTTATGTAACCATATCAGGAAATATTCCTTGATTACTGCTTAATTCACATTCATCGTGGCCACTAAGAGTAAAATTGTGACCACCGCAAAACTTTAAGATATCTAAAATTTGACTCAATACTTGACGATTATTTATATTTCGCTATAGAACTCGCATATCCTGCATCAATCAGTGCGATAATATTGACCAACCAGAAGGTTTGATCATTTAAACAATTTTTTAAATTCGTAGCGCTTGTTTCATGGATTTTATTTTTTTCCGATACATGTTTTAAATCCCGGATACCGCCTTTTGTCCAAGCCGATTCTCCTCTAAACAAACCGCAATAAAAACAAGACAATGAATTCTTTTCTATTTTAATCATAAACCATTTCTTTTTTGGAACACCAATCCGACCAAAATTTTCTACTTTAGTATTTTGCAGTGCAAATTAATTTGAAATCAAATGATTGATGCGGCCCTTAACGTTTTTTTCTTCAATAAATTATTTACGTGATTCATTTGAAGCAAAAACAAAAATTGAATCAATATAAATCTGATTTAAGAAAAATATATATACAGGTATATATATATTAAAAAATGGTTTATTAATATTTAACAAATAGTTAAATAACTAATAATTTAATACATACTAATTATTGGTGAATAATTCAATATATATCTACCGTAATTTTGCAATCACACATTTTTCGCTTAAATAAACTTGAAACTTTCAATTAAAATCTCCAATTAGCCATTTTCCAATAAGAATTTCTCTTTTTACTACTTATTACTAAATTTATATCCAAATATTTGCTACGGGCTAAATAAAATCAGCTCTTCCGTATATAAAACCCCCAAGTGTAAAAAAAAGTTTCTAAATGTTCGGCCAATTAGTATCAAATGCAGGCAAAATTCCTTTAGAAATATAATCAAGAGAACTAAAAGAACGAATCGACAACACTGGCACTCTATGTGCGTGAGTAAACCCAGCAGAGCTAGAGAATCCATACATGCCATTGAGAGAATCCCAATGAATCGCTCGGGGCTAATAAATTTTAGCCCCGCTTGGTAGAACAAAAGTGCATGAATCAATCGCTAGAGTCAATAAATTTAGCATACAAAATGGTTCATATTCGGGGCTGATAGCCCCTGAGGGTAGAGAATTACATGTAAATATATTTTTCCTATAGGAATGGCATTAAGATTCGGCCCGATTATTTTCATAGAGTTTTTTGAGTTTTTCTTTGTTTTTTTATTTGGTTTGTTTTTGATACTTTTTTTATGAAGTTCAACTTCGAATTTTTTTGTGGGCTATTATTTTGAGATTTTTTTTAGAAATTGTAATAAATTACAAAAAAAAATTGCGTTGCTTCTTTGCAAAAATGAAAATAATTAAAAATGTATGATTATGATTTGATCGATAATTTCTGGTGGGGCTAAGCCCCACTAGCCCCTAAGGACGAACCGCCACTGGCATCCTCTAGCAGGATGTCCATTTGATTTGCAGAGAACACAGAACAGCTTGCTCTTGTCCGCAACTTTTTCTTTCCCCAAGGGACTTGCTTGTGGTTATTATCACATTTGACGCACCTAAAAGCCATTTGGCAGTTAGCTGCAGCGTGACCAAACCTTTAGCACCTCTTGAATTGGAGGATACCAGGGGCCAGTTCACGCAATTCGACACTCGACGTCGACATCGACGCTTTATGAAAACGACATTAATTTCTACGACGTTGAATTTGGGTTCACGTAAGTCGACGTGTCGAATATCGTTTTCCCAAAATAATTTCTCCTAAAGGTATGCAAAATCCAAAGAAACCGCTGCACTTTTCACATTATCCAAAAGGGGGACAAGTTGCAAATAATACTAAAACTTCAATAGTGTGAGTAATTAAATTAATTAATTAAACAAATTCATAACATTATTGGAAAATCTCAACTCTGAATTTAGTTTTGTACATCTAACTCTTCTTGGAGTAGTTATAATTGTTATTTTTCAACTAATAGTTTTTCTTTTTCTATTGCATTTTGCTCGTTCAGAACTGTAAAAAGTTTTGTGTAAAATTATTTCTGCTCTGCTCTAATTGGCACCACAACTCGTTTTTAATACAACAATAAATGAATTCGACGCCAAATCTGGCGTCGAGAAGATTAACGACACTTTTAAAACGACAAACATAAAACGTCGACTTGCGTGAACCCAAAACGACATTTAACGCATCGTTTTTAGTCGACGTCGAATTGCGTGAACTGGCCCCAGCTTTTTTGTTAATTTTCTCCCATGTGACGACGTGGAAGTTAACATATTTAATGGATTTTAAATTTTCCAGCCGACTGTCGGGAGTCAATTGGACGAGAAAGATAGGCAGATGCCTCTCAGAGGAGCGCGAATGGGCCGTGCTGAAGCGTTTGACGGCTGTAAATTTTAAGTTTTCTACATAATGACTGTAGGTCATTCAGGAGCTCTTGCGGGTCAGAATCCGCATCAAGCCCTTTTAAGAGGGCGCTTTGTACTTTTTCACCTTTCGTGGTGAAAGTGAAAAATTGGGTATTCGCCCTTTCTAAGAAAATCTTCATTTTTTAAAAATCCTCTACACTACTTAAAACTAACGCATGTTTTGTCCCATTTAACCGCTTAATAAAAAAGTTTGCGTGCTTAAGCACCTGTTTAGCTAACCTGATGGTATCCACCGGCTTTTGGTGGAAAATATTTATTGGCGGTATTTTCTCCTTCTTTTGTTGTTGTTGTTGGGGCTTTGTTGTCCGCTGCTGTGGTTGTTGTTGTTGGGGCATATTATTCTGCGTCAGCTGTTGTTGTTTTTGTTGTTGTTGTTGTTTCGCCTCGAGCACTGCCGTTTTCGTCGCCTTTGTTTTGGGGAGTCTCGGAAAGTTTTTTCTTTCAGCTCCTCAATAATTTGTTCGAGTCTGACCTCGTCCTCTGTAATTTCAGTGGCCAGTGCACTGAAACTGTTTCCCTGGCCTTTGTATTCTTGTAGGCCTGGGACGGAATCATATGATGACTCCTGGTCTGGTTCTATGACCACGGTACATGGGGCCGTTGACCTAGACCCAGATGCTGCTGGCTGTTGTTATTCTCTCCTTGCTTTTCGCTGCACAAGGTTAGGAACAGCTTTAATTTTACGGCGGCGCTTAGTGTTGCTGCGCACGCTATTATTATCACTATCACTAGTGTTCATTGTTTTTAGTTTTTGGCTGTAATCGCTGTTGGAATCACTATCACCAGCGATCACTTTATCGGCGCACTTTGCACTTTTCATTTTAGTAGTGTTTACTGTAAGAGACATGTCACTTGTTTTGTGCACATGATCTGCACTAATTTTAGTGTCCTTATTGTCACTTATGTTCTTATTGTCACTTATGTTCTTTGTTTTAAATTTTTATTATATTTTTAAAATAACACTTCTTTCGCACTGAGGTAAAATAATAGATATTATTGTACACTACGCGCTTTAAATATAATTAATAATTGACAGCTTCACACCGTTTATTTGTTTTAGACTTCTAGTCCGCAACGACAGTCTGTCTTCACCCAACGAGAGTTCCAACCAGACTGACCCCGATCTAGCGCCTTCCCATTACTCCAAACGCTAATTTGTAGGAATGTGGCAATAAACATATTTATTCATGCTTACGTAAAAAGGTACATTCCAATGCTAGATATGTATAAAGTTTCGAAGGAAGTAAACAATTGAATTATGACAACAGATTTTCTATTATTTATGAAATGTTTTTTGTATATTTTATGGAAATAGATAATTATAGGTAAAACGAAGAGTAATGTAATATTGCCATAGATGGTGTTTACTATTCTTTGTCATAGATGGGGTGCAATTAAAATATATCAATTCTTTCATATTTTTGGCGGGTAATTATTGGTGTTGGTCTCATTGCGAAGTGGGGGTACTTGTGTGCGTGCACGTGCATATATGCTATGGATAAACAGGTGCCTGTGTTTTTCAGTAGATGTTCTACATAAAGAACAGATTTCGCATGTCCTCTTAATTTTGTCTCTTTTAAAAATTTCGAGTAGAAATAAACATTAGATTTTTTTTACCGTTAAGGACGAAGAAGTGGTGGCCTTTTTGTATTATTTCATTACAAACACTTTGGGTTTACATACTATGTACACAATTATTTTGTAAAATTAATATTCATAAAAATAAAAGAATTTTTATTTCATTGTTCGGAAGTTTTTTCGTTTGTCCTCTCAATTTTGCCCCCGACTGATAATTCAATTTTGAAACATTGTAACAATTGTAATGTTTAGCTATTTACATATTTTTATTATTTGGATTTTTTTAAATTGTTTTTTTTTGTGAATTATCCATTGTGAAAAAGATCCTCGAGAACTGGCCAGCGCGACGATTTTCTTGTTCGTTTACATTTTTTTAACTTCCCAGTGTAGGGAAGTTATTGTAATCGGTCTGAAAATCGAAATTAAAATTTTCAAGGTATTTTCATTTTTCAAGGTCCCAAGAGCAAAAATTTGGGAGGAAGTATGTGTGTGTTGTGCTTACGTATGAGGTCATTTTTTCCTGCACGATCCTGCGCGAATCAAAAATGACTTCGTTGAGGTGTCGTTGGAAGCGTAGTAACGGAAATATGATCTGAAAAGATTTTTAAAAAATTTGGTCGAGCCGTTTTTTGGTTTAACCGACATAACTGATTTTTGTACCTGCACGATATCGTCCGAAATACAAAAGATATCGACATACTTAAGGTGCCTTTCGAAGCGTATTAACGACAATATGATCTGAAAAGATTTTTATAAAATTCGGTTGAGCCGTTTTATTGTTTAAACGACGTTCGTGATTTTTGCACCTGCACAATACCGCGCGAACCAAAAACTATATGGACTTCTTCGAGGTGCCGATATAATATTCATCTATTAACAAAAAAAAACCTGAAAAAAATTTCATAACATTTGGTCGAGCCTTTTTTGTTTAAATGGTAAAACTTCAGATAAGTGTCAGAAAGACCTTAAATGGATAAATTTTGCTAATATCTAATAAACTTGATGGAATGAGACTCGTTCTAAGCGGAGTGATCTTTTTTGGGTACTGCACAGCGATAGCCTTCCAACAAAACATCGCTTGTCAAAATCCGACAACCTTAAAATCGTGCAAAAATTTCCTTACTGTGGATTTGTCACAAAAAATATGTATGATTTAAACGAAACATTTGGTAGGTTTAAAACGAAAAGTAGATATCTAATATTTACCAGGTTATATAAACGCTTACTGAAATGAATGAAAATTTATAAATTTAATTGCACGAACAATGTATTTAAGACCGTCCTTATAGTCCATCAATATAAGGAAGTGATTTTTCTCAGAATTTTTAATATTTTACAAAAATTTTACAAACGATTTGCCCCAAATCTAAAAATTTTTGCAGCCCTTTGTTTAAAAGCATATTTTTAAGTTTTTATTAACTAAATTTGTATGTATCTCTTCAGAATAACAAAACAAAAGTGGGATGTTGTGCCTAGAGACTAGCCACTAATTACGCTTTTTCTTGGTATTCTTTCTATTGAATAACACTTCAGACTAGATGACAATATATTAAGTGGAGATTGTGAAGAATCGCGAAAACATTCAAACAAATAACTTGGAAAACTAACGCATCTTTCATGGAGATGCTGCTGAAAGAATTATACAATAATTACCCGCCAAGAATTTGAAAGAATTGATATATTTTAATTGCACCCCATCGCGAAAACATTCAAACAAATAACTTGGAAAACTAACGCATCTTTCATGGAGATGCTGCTGAAAGAATTATACAATAATTACCCGCCAAGAATTTGAAAGAATTGATATATTTTAATTGCACCCCATCTATGACAAAGAATAGTAAACACCATCTATGGCAATATTACATTACTCTTCGTTTTACCTATAATTATCTATTTCCATAAAATATACAAAAAACATTTCATAAATAATAGAAAATCTGTTGTCATAATTCAATTGTTTACTTCATACATACAACTTTATACATATCTAGCATTGGAATGTACCTTTTTACGTAAGCATGAATAAATATGTTTATTGCCACATTCCTACAAATTAGCGTTTGGAGTAATGGGAAGGCGCTAGATCGGGGTCAGTCTGGT